>JARQOC010000006.1:192612179-192626916 GCA_033576535.1 Allobates femoralis | reverse complement strand
TTTTGGAATACACTATGATGTCATCCAGGTAGAATAGAACAGTATCGAAGTTTCGGTGTCCCAGGCAACACTCCATCAATCTTTGGAACGTTCTGGGTGCATTACAGAGTCCGAATGGCATGCTGTTAAACTCACACAGGCCCATTGGTGTTGTGAACGCAGTCTTCTTGCGGTGGTCTTGTGCAATGGAGACCTGCCAGTACCCACTAGTGAGATCTAGGGTTGAAAAGTAATTAGTAGACTTTAATGCAGCAAGTGACTCTTCTATGCGGGGTAACGGGTAAGCATCTTTATGTATTATGCGATTTATCTGCCTATAGTCAATACACATTCTCATATTGCCATTTTTCTTATTAACTAGGACTAATGGAGTTGCCCAGGGACTGCAACTATCTCTTATGACCTCTGCATCCTTCATGTCCTGCAACATCTCTTTGGCACGCTGATAGTGAGCTGGTGGAATAGGTCTATATCGCTCTTTGATAGGTGGATGGTCTCCTGTGGGTATATGGTGATGTATCCCCTTTATCCTCCCAAAATCAAGTGGATGCTTACTGAATACCCGCTCGTACTCCTGAACTACTCGATAGACACTGTGTTTTTGGTGAGAAGGAGTATGATCAGTTGCTATGTGGAGCTCTTGACACCAGTTCTTCAACTGTCCCTTGGAACTGTTATCCTCCACCGAATCTGGCAGGGTTAAGGGTTCTACTGTATGTATTGCGTTGCTGTCTACAGTGTACAGTTTAGCAATGGAGGAATATCTGGGCAATTTGACCTCTTCTTCTCCACAGTTTAATATGCATATGGGCACCCTTCCCTTGCGGACATCAATCACCCCCCTGGCTGTCAGGATTGTAGGCCTACTTTCTGCTCTTATGGGTTCTACTACTGCCTGGTAGTCCTGCCCTCTGAAGCCTATGGCTGCCCGACACCAGATTATCTGTTACCCGTAAACTACCAATTTCTCCACCGGTCAGGTTTACCTGTTGTTGATGCTGGAGGGCTCTGATTTGTTTCTAAAGGACTCCCCGCTGCCAGTGATTGGCAGTATCTGCAGTCTGTTGGAGTAAGAACAACACTTCACCCAAACAATTTCTAATAACATTTGTACCAAGGATAATATATGGATCCCTTACATTAGGGTTTGTTTCAACCACTATAAGTCCTTGGTCCTTTAACTCCACCCTCCCCACTTTTATCGTTACCTTTCTAATCCCGACAAGGTTAAGTGGCAACCCATTTGAAGCATGCACAATGAGGTTAGGGTCTGGGGGGTCAAGTTCAACATTGGACCAGAATCTTTTGTAAAGGATATGAGGAATGGTGGTCACCTGGAAACCCGTGTCCAGCAATGCAGGTGTAGGGATGCCATCTAATGTGATAGACAGGTACGGTCATCCTCCTATGTACCTGTCATACCAGTCTGGGGGGCCTAATGGGTCTATTCCTGGGGGTTGGCATGCGACCCCAGGGGTTTTCTGTTTTAACCCTTCACCCCCGGGCCTATTTTGACCCTAATGACCAGGCCATTTTTGTCAATTCTGACCAGTGTTCCTTTATGAGGTTATATCTCTGGAACGCTTCAACGGATCCTAGCGATTCTGAGATAGTTTTTTCGTGACATATTGGGCTTCATGTTAGTATTAAAGTTAGGTCGATAATTTTTGCGATTATTTGAGAAAAAATCTACAATTTGGCAAAAAATGTTTAAAATTTAGCAATTTTCAAAGTGTGAATTTTTATTCTGCAAAACTAGAGAGTTATGTGACACAAAATAGTTAATAAATAACATTTACCACATGTCGACTTTACATCAGCACAATTTTGGCAAAAAATTTTTTTTGGGGTAGGAAGTTATAAGGGTTCAAGTTCATCAGAAATTTTTCATTTTTCCAGCAAAATTTACAAAACCATTTTTTTTGTGACCACATCACATTTGAAGTCCCTTTGAGGGGTGTACATGACAGAAAACACCCAAAAGTGACACCATTCCAAAAACTGCACCCCTCAAGCTACTCAAAACTACATTCAAGAAAATTATTAACCCTTCAGGTGCTTCACAGGAACTAAAGCAACCTGGAAGGAAAAAATGGACATTTTAATTTTTCCAACAAAAATGTTCTTATAGCCTCAATTCTTTCATTTTCACATGGGCTTGTGTAGAAAAAAAGCCCACGTTTAGATTCCGCGCAGACCACAAAGCAGGAAGGGTATGTTTGATGTCCGTATATTGAGCCAACGCGTTTCACAGCAGGACCTGCAACAGGGCAAACAGTGTACATACATGAACAGCTTCCTTAAATAGCATTTCATACATACAAAAAACGTCATAAGCTCCGCCCCTGGCCATAAGCTCCGCCCCCTGACCAGACTTCCTGTGAAAACGCCCACGATTTGTGTATATATTGATCAAACTGGCCAAATGACATAATTTTACAAAGATTTCATACATATGCATTATACAACCATATAAAAGTATTTTTAATATCATCTATCTTAAAAACAAAAAACAAAACCTAAGTTAACACTCTGGGAAAAAAAAAAATTATTTGACCCCTCTGTGGGCAAGAGCCCATCTTCCTCAGGCTCCAATTCTCCTCTTATCTAGATTGCATGATTAGCCTACTGAGTCACAGTGGCTTTTACGTTAACATGTGCTTAATTTCATGCCCAAAAGGGAAACAAAAGGGGATGATCCAGGAGAACAAGCCTCTCCTAATTAAAAGGAGTGACCGTCACCTGGTGTCAGATATACATATCTCCACAGGTACATTTTATAAAGTAGCTCATTTATAAATCAAAGTAAGTGTGAGCAATGTGAAGATCCCCATTTCACGTGAATGAAAGTCACGTCTTATAGTGTTGAGTAAAAATATCCTATTCTGAAAGACATTTAACATAGATTTCATGCAATCTGTATTGTACAACCATATAGAAATATTTTTATATGTTTAGTATCATCTGCCTTGAAAACAAAAATTAGCTATCTAAAAGGAAAAAAACTAAAACTATATATATCCCCTGTGGGACAAGAACCCATCTTCATCAAGCTCAATTCTCCTCTTATCCAGATTAAACAATTAATCCACTGAGTCACAGTAGCCTTCACATGGCTATATGCTTAAATTCTTCTCTAAAATGGATCAATATCAGACACCATATGACCAACCAAGCTAGAATAGATCACTTAATTCATTAAGCCCTTTAGGGTTAATGGTATCTAGCTTATATATCCAGTAGGTTTCCCTCCTACTTAGTTGTTGTAATCTATTCGGTACCCCCTCTTCAATATGATCAATGGGTGTTACCCTTAGGGTCACAGATCCCCCATGGATTTCCTGGCAATGTCTAGAAAGACCATGTTTAAGGAAACCATTTTGAATATTAAACCTGTGTGAGTTGCTCCTATTATGCAAAGCCTGTGTGGTGCATCCCACATATTGTTTTCCACACATTTTCACATAGGCAACAGGATAAAATGGATCCTAAAAATAGTTGGGCAATTTCTCCTGAGTACTCTGATACCTCATTTGTGGTCATAAACCACTGTTTGGGCGCACAGCAGGGCTCAGAAGGGAAGGAACGCAAATTGACTTTTGGAGCTAATTTTTGATTCAAAAAGTCAAATGGCCCTCCTTCCCTTCTGAGCCCTGCCGTACGCCCAAACAGTGGTTTATGACCACATATGAGGTATCGGTGTACTCAGGAGAAATTGCCCAACTATTTTTAGGATCCATGTTATCCTGTTCCCCATGTGAAAATGAAAAAATTTAGGCTAAAAGAAAATTTGTGTGAAAAAAAAGTACTTTTTCATTTTTACGGATCAATTTGTGAAGCATCTGGGGGTTCAAAATGCTCACCACCCATCTAGATACGTTCCCTGGGGGCTCTAGTTTCCAAAATGGGGTCACTTGTGGGGAAGCTCCAATGTTTAGGCACACATGGGCTCTCCAAACGCGACATGGTGTCCACTAACAATTTGAGCTGATTTTTCAGACAAATTGTTAACGGACACCATGTCGCGTTTGGAGAGATCCTGTGTGCCTAAACATTGGAGCTTCCCCACAAGTTACCCTATTTTGGAAACTAGACCCCCAAGGAACTTATCTAGATGTATAGAGACCACTTTGAACCCCAGGTGCTTCACAAATTGATCCGTAAAAATGAAAAAGTACTTTTTTTTCCACAAAAAAAATATTTTTTCATTTTTGCGGATCAATTTGTGAAGCACCTGGGGGTTCAAAGTGTCCACTATGCATCTAGATACGTTCCTTGGGGGGTCTAGTTTCCAAAATGGGGTCACTTGTGGGGGAGCTCTAATGTTTAGGCACACAGGGGCTCTCCAAACGCGACATGGTGTCAGCTAACAATTTGACTGAAAAATCAGCTCAAATTGTTAGCGGACACCATGTCGCGTTTGGAGAGCCCATGTGTGCCTAAACATTAGAGCTCCCTCACAAGTGACCCCATTTTGGAAACTAGACCCCCAGGGAATATATCTAGATGGGTGGTGAGCACTTTGAACCCCCAGGTGCTTCACAAATTGATCCGTAAATGTGAAAAAGTACTTTTTTTTTCCACAAAAATTTTCTTTTTTCATTTTTATGGATTAATTTGTGAAACACCTGGGGGTTCAAAGTGCACACTGTGCATCTAGATAAGTTTCCTGGGGGGTCTAGTTTCCAAAATGGGCTCACTTGTGGGGAAGCTCTAATGTTTAGGCACACAGGGGCTCTCCATACGCAACATGGTGTCAGCTAACAATTGGAATTATTAGTGGACACCATGTCACATATAAAGAGCCCCTGTGTGCCTAAACATTGGAGGTCCCCCATAAGTGACTCCATTTTGGAAACTAGACCCCCAAAGAATATATCTAGATGCATAGTGAGCACTTTGAAGCCCCAGGTGCTTCACAAATTGATCCGTAAAAATGAAAAAAGAACATTTTTGTGAAAAAAAAAGTACTTATTTCTTTTTACGGATCAATTTGTGAAGCAGCTGGGAGATCAAAGTGCTCACTATGCATCTAGATATGTTCCCTGGATGGTCTTGTTTCCAAAATGGGGTAACTTGTGGGGGAGCTCCAATGTTTAGGCACACAAAGGGCTCTCCATACGCAACATGGTGTTCACTAACAATTGGAATTATAAGTGGACACCATGTTGCATATAAAGAGCTCCTGTGTGCCTAAACATTGGAGCTCCCCCACAAGTGACCCCATTTTGGAAACCAGACCCCCCAGGGAACTTATCTAGATGCATAGTGAGCACTTTGATCCCCTAGATGCTTCACAAATTGATCCGTAAAAATGAAAAATTACTTTTTTTTCTCACAAAAAATCTTCTTTTTCCCTTTTACGGACTAATTTGTGAAGCACATGTGTGTTCAAAGTGCTCAGTATGTATCTAGATATGTTCCTTGGGGGGGTCTAGTTTCAAAAATGGGGTCACTTGTGGGGGAGCTCCAATGTTCAGGCACACAGGGAGGGGCTCTCCATACGCGACATGGTTTCCGCTAACAATTGGAGCTAATTTTCCATTGAAATTGTTAGCGGACACCATGTCACATATGGAGAACCCGTGTGCCACCAGCACAAGGGCATCTGGAAGAGCTGGGGTATAGCACCAGAAAATGCCACCTCTAATGAATGTGCTATTTTCTTGGGTGGCTGTGGGTTGCAATTTGCAACGTGGGGAACCCACATTTGGGTCTCTCCACGCTGAGGATTCCAGTCAGCCAGCTGCCAAGTTGTACCTGGCTGGCTACCAAAAATACAGCGAAGGGCTTTTTTTTAAATTTCTAGAACTAATTCTAGAGAAAAAATGACGTGGGGCTCTGCCATATTTTTGGTCCAGCCAGGTACAACTTGGCAGCTACAGACTGCCAGCAACCCCCAGCTGCCTCGTTGTACCTGGCTGCAACCAAAAATACAGCAAAACCCTTCTTTTTTTTTTTTTACTTCTAGAACTAATTCAAGAAAAAAAGAAAATGATGTGGGGCTCCGCCATATTTTTGGTCCAGCCAGGTACAACTTGGCAGCTACGGACTGCCACCAACCCCAGCTATTTTACTGTACCTGGCTGGCAACCAAAAATACAGCGAAGCCCTTTTTTTTTATTTCTAGAACTAATTGTAGAAAAAAAAAATGACATGGGGCTCAGCCATATTTTTGGTCCAGCTTCGTACAACTAGGCAGCTGGCGGCTGGAATCCGTAGCATGGAGAGGCCCAAGCGTTCTGGGCCCCCCATGCTGCGAATTGCAGCCCGCAGCTGCCCCAGAAAATGGCGCATTCATTGAAGCGCCATTTTCTGGTGCAGTACCCAGATTCTTCCAGTTGCCGTAGTCCCGTTGGCAAACAGGGTAATAAAGGGATTAATGCCAGCTTTTTTATTGGCAGCTGGCACTAAGCCCGAGATTCATAATGTCGAGCCAATGTTAGACCCGGCCATTAGGAATCTCTAGTAAATAGTCAAAAAGATACCAGAGAAAAATCTTTTTATTTGAAAAAAAACACAAACAAAATTCGGACTCCATCTTTATTATAAAGATCCGACGTAGTCCACAACAAAGGTCCTACAATGCTCGATCACCTCCGACGTAGTCCACAACGAAGGTCCCACGACGCTCGATGGCATCTGCTCAATCCAGAGACTGCAGCAAGGGATCAAGTGTCCTCTTCCTACAGTCTCTGGGGTCAGAGATATTGTGCACTGTATGGTAATGATCTGTCATACAGTGCACCATGACTATGATCCCAGAGACTACAACAAGAGGACGCTTGATCCCTTGTTGCACCTATCCATCCACCCATGCACCCATCATCCACTCACGCACATATCCACGCACGCATCCACGCACGCACACATCCACATACGCATCCACGCACGCTGACATCCACGCATGCACATATCCACGGACGCACATCCACGCACGCTGACATCCACGCACGCACACATCTACGGACACACATCCACGCACGCTGACATCCACACATGCACACATCCACGCACGCACATCCACGCACGCACACATCCACATACGCATCCACACATGCTGACATCCACGCATGCACACATCCACGAACGCACATCCACGCAGGCATCCACGCACGCTGACATCTACACATGCACACATCCACGGACACACATCCACGCATGCTGACATCCACACATGCACACATCCACGCACGCACATCCATGCACGCACACATCCACGCACTTCCACATCCACGCATGCACAAACACGCACGCACACATCCACGGACGCACATCCACGCACGCATCCACACACGCTGACATCCATGCATGGTGACATCCACACAAGCACACATCTACGCACGCACATCCACGCACGCATCCACGCATGCACACATCCACGGATGCACATCCATGCACACATCCACACACGCTGACATCCCCACACACACACATCTACACATGCACACATCCACGCACGCACATCCACACACGCACACATCCACACACTTCCACGCACGCACACATCCACGCACGCAGACATCCACGCACACTTCCACGGACGCACATCCACGCATGCATCCACGCATGCTGACATCCACGCACGGTGACACCCACACACGCACACATCCACGCACGCACATCCACACACTTCCACATCCACGCGTGCACATCCACGGATGTTGACATCCACGCACACACACATCCACGGACGCATATCCACGCACGCTGACATCCACACACGGTGACATCCATGCACGCACACATCCATGCACGCACACATCAATCCATGCACCATCCATCCATTCACCCATCCATCCATCTATTCATTCATCCATTCTTTCATTCATACTTACCCACCGATAAGGAGGAGGAGCCACACCGGAGCTGCACAGGAGGCCGACAGGTGGGTGCACCGGCGCGTGCAGCCCGCCGGAATAGGCGAGTGGGGCTAGAGGTGGGGGGCTAGGAAGGAAGGGGGGGTGAGCAGGGAAAGGAAGGGGGATGAGCGGGGTGGAGGGGGCTTTGCAGACTGACCGGTGGGCGCATGGGCCCGTCGGCAGATGCAATACAGGAGGAGGAGGGCGGGTGGACGGCGGGAACACGGGGGAGCAAGCCAGACACAGGGGGGGCTGGAGGGAGGAGGTACAGGACGCAGGGGTGCTGGAGGAGGAAGGGGACGGAGGCGCAGGAGAGGATGACCGGTATGCACCCCCCGGCATACATTACGGAAGGAGGAGGGCGGGTGGATGGATGGTGAGGACGCAAGGTGGCGCAAGCTGGACACAAGGGTGGCTGGAGGGAGAGGGGACAGGACACGGGTGGCTGGAGGAGGAAGGGGGCAGGTGCGCAGGAGAGGAAGACCGGCGGGTGCACCGGCGGTGCAGCCCGCAGGCAGATAAGTATGGTCAGAGGGGTGGGGGGGGGGACGGATGGGAGACAAGGGGGGCCCTAAAGTGTTCTGGAGTGGGAGGAGGGGGAAGGCACCCGCCGATCCACCCCTCTAGATCTGTTTGGAGAGCTCCAATCAGATCTGGAGGGGTGAATCCCTATGATTCGCTCCGATCGGCAGTTTCATTTTTACACTGCCGATCGGAGGGGTCCTGGGCACAGAGGGGTTAATCCACCCCCTGTTGGGTCAACTACAGGTTGTCACAGAGCAGTAGCATCTGTGACACCTGAGTGACCCGGCTCACAGGAGCTGCAGCAGCTCAAACATGCCAGGATGTTGTACAACGTCTTGTGTCGGGAACGACCAGAAACCCAGGACGTTGAATAACGTCCTATGTTGTTAAGGGGTTAAAGGGCACAGCCTTGCGAAGTGGCCTGTCTTGTTGCAATGGAGGCAGATGGGTTCTCCTGTAGAGCTATAGCGATCGTTGGTCCTCCCACGGAGCGACATGTTCTTCTTCCCTCTCATCGACAGGACATCTTCTGGGCTGTCGGTGACCTGAATCTTCTCCGATGGTTTTGTCTCCGTCTTAAGCTGTAGGGCTTTCAGGACTGTGGCCATGTCTTTACTCAGCTAGTGCACCTCAGAGCACAGGCTGTCAAATTTAGCCAGTGTCACAGTCAGCACATTTGTCTCTGCAGCTGGTGAGGAAGAAGGGGTCACTTGTATGAGAGAGGGGCTACTCTGCCACTGTTGGAGTGCAGGATCTTGGATTGCAATTTACTATTTGTTTTGTTCTTTTACCTCTTTTAAAAAATAAAAAAATGGGTCCAAATCTACATTTTACTGAAGAAAATGGTAATTTTTAATTTACTCAGTTCTGTGAATTACCATAGGTTAAAAAAAACACATACAATATCCCTAGTTTAATTCCTCGAAAGTTGTAGTTTTCAAAATGAGGTAACATATGTGGGTTTTTTGCTGTTTTGGCTTGTCAGGGGCTCTGCAACACAACGTCCACATACACAGCCAAAATTGTGTTCCAGAATTCAAATCATGCTCTTTCCCTTTTGCGTGTCAAAACAAAGGTGCCTTCTATGTTCTTCACACAGGATTCTTCCTCCCCTGTGTGACATCACATCCTGCAACGCCGGCATCTTATCAAACAATTGGGTTGTAATTAGACAAGAATTCCAGTGTATTTATTTCCACGTTGCCCAAGAGCCTCTGTAATTCTCTGAGGATCAGATCCTATCCTTTAGTCTCCAGAATTGGCTACGTTTTGCAGCCATCAGCAAATGTAAGGACTCATCTCTACAGAAAATTGTAAGTAAATTAATGTAGTGTCTGACAAACACCAAAGATTTGTTTGCTTTGATGTAGGAAACCACGGGTGATGATTTAAGCCTCTTGTGCACCTTTATTGTGAAAAGATTCAATATAAACAAACCACAAGAGGAAAACATATGTTTTGTAAAGATTGTTCTATGAACAAACAATTTCTTTGATGGCAATTGTACTAAAAAAATAACTTTTTAGACTTTATTAAATGTTTTAGCTACAAGAGACTTCCGGGTCCTCCACACCTCTCAAGTATTCCCAAATTGAACATGCACATGATAAAATTAAAACTTGTTTTCTCACATACATTCAGATGTAGTCCTTAAAATTAAGATATCATGATGCAGAAAGCTATCCGGCGTGGAAGAGTTTAATTTGACATATAGCAAATACAAATTTAAGGAATTTACTGCGGCATGATATTTTTCTAGTGTTAGTTTAACAATCGCTACATCTATCTGTTTACTGTATAAGATGCAAAAAACTGCATTTCATAGACGATATGTGCTAAGTCATGTTATAGATGAGGTTTGCCAAGTATCTAAATAGTTTGAATGAGAACTCCATAGGTGTTGTCAAGGAAGAGCAAAAAGCAAATTACCGTATATACTCGTGTATAAGCCGAGTTTTTCAGCCCAAAATTTGGGCTGAAAAGTCTCCCCCTCGGCTTATACACGAGTCACTACGGTTGGTGGGGGCTGTGGAGGCTGGAGGAGGCGGGGGGAGGCTGCTGTATGAGCGGCCCCGTCACGTGGGGCCGCTCATTATATATGCACTGCTTCCCTCTGTCAATTAGCGGCAGGGGGAAGCAGTGCATATATGCCCCCAAATGCTGGCACTCTCCTCCGTTGTAAGGGCCCCCCCCCCGCTGCTTATATTACCATCCCGGTCTTCTGCTCAGCACCGCTCCTCGGTGCTCCGTTCTTCATGCTCCCTGCTACATCCGGGATCTCCGGCCGTCGCTGGCATATGACGTCATCATGCGTCGGCCGGGGATCCCGGATGCAGCGAGGACGGAGCATGAAGAACGGAGCACCGAGGAGCGGCGCTGAGCAGAAGACCGGGATGGTAAGAGAAGCAGCGGGGGGAGGGGGGGGGCCCTTACAAGGGGGGCGAGTGCCAGCATTTGGGGCTGCTGGGTACCCCCAGGGGGCTGCTGGGTACCCCCTGGGGCTGCTGGTACCCCCTGGGGGCTGCTGGTACCCCCAGGGGGCTGCTGGTACCCCCTGGGGGCTGCTGGGTACCCCCAGGGGTGGCCTGTCTGGATACCCCCTGGGGGCTGTTGGGTACCCCCTGGGTGCCGCTGGGTACCCCCTGGGGGCCTGCTGTATGTACCCCCGGGGGCCTGCTGTATGTACCCTGGGGCCTGCTGTTGTACCCCGGGGGCCTGCTGTATTACCCCCAGGGGCCTGCTGTATAACCCCCGGGGGCCTGCTGTATATACCCCGGGGGCCTGCTGTATATACCCCTGGGGGCCTGCTGTGAATACCCCTGGGGGCCTGCTGTGAATACCCTGGGGGCCTGCTTTAATACCCCTGGGGGCCTGCTGTATATACCCCTGGGGGCCTGCTGTATACCCTGGGGGCCTGCTGTATACCACTGGGGGCCTGCTGTATACCACTGGGGCCTGCTGTATACGATACTACTGGGGCCTGTATACCACTGGGAGGGCCTGTATACCACACTGCTGGGGCTGTATACCTCACTGCTAGGGGTTGTATACCTGTGCTGGAGTCCACCCTCGGCTTATACGCGAGTCAATACGTTTTCCCAGTTTTTGGGGCAAAAGTAGGGGGTCGGCTTATACACGGGTCGGCTTATACACGAGAATATACGGTAATCATGTAACCAAAGCATTGGTTAACACTATATGATTGATGGGGTCTGATGCCTGGCACCTCTACCAATCACGTTTATCTGTTCCTGCAGCAATCAGATGTATTCACTAAAACAGCATGGCTTCTTACACTGTTTAATGGATTCTCCAG
The DNA here is from genome assembly GCA_033576535.1 of Allobates femoralis. Classification (NCBI taxonomy): domain Eukaryota; kingdom Metazoa; phylum Chordata; class Amphibia; order Anura; family Aromobatidae; genus Allobates; species Allobates femoralis. The sequence continues at coordinate 192,615,213 of JARQOC010000006.1, read as the reverse complement.
GGATCAGCTACTATTCAAAGGAAAAGACAAAGAGGTACAGTGACATGCAAAAGTTTTGGGCATCCCTGGTAAAAATTCCTGCTTTTTGAATAGTTAAGCAAGATGAAGATGTAACGATCTCTAAAAGACCCCCTTATCCTGGTACATGACTTCACCTATCCTACATGGGGCCCCCCCTCATCCTGAATATGTTCCCCCCGTCACTCTATATGCCCCCTGCTGACGCACACACACTAAAATAATTAACGGCTGGTGACTTACCCTCCGCCACTCCCTGCCTGCAGCATCGCCACCGTCTTCCTGTGTTTGTGCTTGGCATCTGATCATGTGACTGCCACAGCACAGTGACATCATTTCTGTGTGCCTCAGTCACATAATTGGATGCTGAGCACAGACACAGGAAGATGGCTGCGATGCTACAGGCAGGGAGTGGTGGAGGGTAAGTTAACAGCATTTATTATTTTTGCATGTCCGCCAGCAGGGGGGCAAATAGAGTGACGGTGGGCCATATCCAGGATGGGGAGTGAGTGCAAACTCATATAATATGCGTTGCTTCCCCCGCCCATATCTCAGTGCTGGGTTCAGCACTGAGGTGATGGACAGTGGGATGCAGTGCATATTACATGATCATCATGACAATGGTTGATGCAAAAGTTTGGGCACCCTTGTAGATTTGTGTTTTCAGATTACTTCAACCAAGCTTTCAGAACTTAATTAGCCATTTAAGGTTATAGCTTGTTCGCTATCATCGTTAGGAAAAGCTAGGTAATGCAAATTTCACAGCTTTAGTAAAGCCGAGCTTCTTCTAATCTTGTTCAAAAAAACAGCAGCCATGTCTTTTTCTTAGCAGCTGCAAAGCGCTCTGAAATTGAAAATGTTGGAGCCCCTCAAAGCAGAAGGCTATCAGAAGATAGCAAAGTGTTTTCAAGTTGTCCTTTCCTCAATCTAATATATAAAGCTGAATGTTGTGTGTGTGTGTGTGTGTATGTCCGGGATTGGCATCTACACCGTCGTAACTACAGCCACAAAATTTTGCACAGTCACACGTCTGGACCACGAGAGCGTCATAGGCTATGTTGTGAGGCGAAATTTTACCCCCATGTGTTCCAATTCACCAAATAATTTTGGCCCTATCTACATAATGGAGAGAAAGTGACAGTTACCAGTTGACAGTTGTGAATGAGAGTGGCTTAATGACAGCACCAAAGACTAACAGCATATACCAGCATATAGTCACTAACGTGGGGCCCTGACATAGAATATTCACCACGCACGGGGACATGCATACACACCACATGCACACAAAGAGTAACAGCTAAGATGGAGCCCCAACATTGGATACTCACCACGCACCCAACACAAACACACACACCACAAGGAAACACACACAACACAGAGACACACAGCACACAGACACCCCCCACAAGGACACACACACATACACACGCATAGGGACACATGCACTCACCCCACAGGGACACACACACCACAGGGACATACACACATACACACCCCACAGGGACACAGAGACACACACACACACACACCCCCGGAACACACAGACCCCATAAGGATGGACACACACCACAGAGACACCCCTCCCCTGACAAGGACACATACCATAGGGACAACCCTCCCCCAAAAGGACACACACCACAGGGACCCCCCCACAGGGACTCACGCACACCACTGGGACACGCACACACCCCAGGGACACACACACCACACAGACAGATACAGATGTGCACAAATCACCTCACACAACTCGCCTCATACGTGTGCTATCTTTAATATCTTTAATTTCCAAACATAAACATCTGATTAAAAACAGCCATGTGCAACACATGTGCCATATAGGGAATTAAGGCAGATGTCAGTCACATGAGCTGTTTATTATGATTATGTGTTAGGTAACATATACTGCCCGGCCGGGGGGAGGGTTTACTGTTGGCTGGAGATTTATCAGGCTGCCTATAGCAATCAATCACAGCTCAGCTTCTATTTTCCTACAGGTCTTTAATATGACATATTCAAATTCTATTTTGTTATAGCTAACATCAGTTATTTATTAACCCGGGCGTAGTGTGGTAGTTCAGCTAGTCTAATATATAAAGCTGAATGTGTGTGTGTGTATGTATGTATGTGTGTATTTCCGGGATTGGCATCTGTACCGTCGCAGCTACAGCCACAAAATTTTGCACAGTCACATGTATGGACCCCGAGAGCGTCATAGGCTATGTTGTGAGGTGAAATTGTAACCCTGCGTGTTCCAATTCATCAAACAATTTTGCCTCTATCTACATAATGGGGAAAAAGTTAAAGGAAAAGTGTTGGAGGCAAATTGACATCTGCCAAATGTGAACAAGGTAGTGGTGGGGGAACAAGAGGCGCAATAGTGCTCTATCAAAAGTGACACTAACAGTATGGGTGGTGTATATAGATTCCATTCACCTATTCCAGTTGTGTAACCCACAACTGGTTTGAAGACAGAGGACTATAGGTACTGTTCAGGCATCCTTTGATGATAATGAGACTGTGAATGTAACTTTTAATGAAGAAGAAATTAAATTGATGAAGGAACTTTTGCATACTTTAGAGGATGCCCTCAGGAAAAAAATACAGTATGGCATTGATGCCCGTTTTTTATCTGTTTATATAGAAGAGAACATTTGCCCTAGGGGCCTTAGACTTGTGTTGAACTCTCCTTTTCCAGATGATGAAGATTTTACAACAAATTGGAACTTTTTGTTGAGAAAATGCATGAATACTCTTCTAAGTATATTGTGTGATAAAAGGTCAAAATTGGCAGACACAGCGACAGATGAGATCAACAAGATAAGTGAAAGTTTGAACAGATTCAGTGCATGCACTGAATTTAAAAGGATCTATTCTAACATCAGTACAAACCTTATGCAGGTCGAACACGACACAGTGATCAGGAAATCCAGAAAGCTAAATAGAGATAGGCAGGACTATGCCCAGGATAAACCTGACATGGAAAACAATATAAATAAGAAGAATAGGACTTCTTCAT
>JARQOC010000006.1:192571893-192612079 GCA_033576535.1 Allobates femoralis | reverse complement strand
ATGCGGGATGTGTGTCGTGGATGTGTGCATGTGTAGTGTCAGCGTGCGTGGATGCCTGCGTGGATGTGCGTTCGTGGAGTGTGCATGCGTGGATGTCAGCATGTGTGGTTGCGTATGTGGATGTGTGCGTGCGTGGATGTGCGTGGGGATGTGTGCATGTGTGGATGTCAGCGTGGTGGGATGTGTGTCCGTAGATGTGTGCGTGCGTGGATGTCAGCGTGCGTGGATGTGCGTCCGTGGATATGTGATGCGTGGATGTCAGCGTGCGTGGATGCGTATGTGGATGTGTGCGTGCGTGGATGCGTGCGTGGATATGTGCGTGAGTGGATGATGGGTGCATGGGTGGATGGATAGGTGCAACAAGGGGATCAAGCGTCCTCTTGTTGTAGTCTCTGGGATCATAGTCATGGTGCACTGTATGACAGATCATTACCATACAGTGCACAAATATCTCTGACCCCAGAGACTGTAGGAAGAGGACACTTGATCCCTTGCTGCAGTCTCTGGATTGAGCAGATGCCATCGAGCGTCGTGGGACCTTCGTTGTGGACTACGTCGGAGGTGATCGAGCATTGTAGGACCTTTGTTGTGGACTACGTCGGATCTTTATAATAAAGATGGAGTCCGAATTTTGTTTGTGTTTTTTTTCAAATAAAAAGATTTTTCTCTGGTATCTTTTTGATATTTACTAGAGATTCCTAATGGCGGGTCTAAACATTGGCTCGACATTATGAATCTCGGGCTTAGTGCAGCTGCCATAAAAAAGTGGCATTAATCCCTTTATTACCTGTTTGCCCCCGGGACTACGGCAACTGGAAGAGTCTGGGTACAGCACCAGAAAATGGCGCTTCAATGAATGCACCATTTTCTGGGGCAGCTGCGGGCTGCAATTCGCAGCATGGGGGGCCAGAACGCTTGGGCCTCTCCATGTACGGATTCCAGCCGCCAGCTGCCTGTTGTACGAAGCTGGACCAAAAATATGGTGAGCCCCATGTCATTTTTTTTTTTACAATTAGTTCTAGAAATAAAAAAAAAAAGGCTTCGCTGTATTTTTGGTTGCCAGCCAGGTACAGTAAAATAGCTGGGGGTTGGTGGCAGTCCGTAGCTGCCAAGTTGTACCGGCTGGACCAAAAATATGGCGTAGCCCCACATCATTTTCTTTTTTTTTCTTGAATTAGTTCTAGAAGTAAAAAAAAAAAGAAGGGTTTTGCTGTATTTTTGGTTGCACGCCAGGTACAACGAGGCAGCTGGGGGTTGCTGGCAGTCTGTAGCTGCCAAGTTGTACCTGGCTGGACCAAAAATATGGCAGAGCCCCACGTCCATTTTTTCTTCTAGAATTAGTTCTAGAAATTAAAAAAAAAGCCCTTCGCTGTATTTTTGGTAGCCAGCCAGGTACAATTGGCAGCTGGCTGACTGGAATCCTCAGCGTGGAGAGACCCAAATGTGGGTTCCCCACGTTGCAAATTGCAACCCACAGCCACCCAAGAAAATAGCACATTCATTAGAGGTGGCATTTTCTGGTGCTTATACCCAGCTCTTCCAGATGCCCTTGTGCTGGTGGCACACGGGTTCTCCATATGTGACATGGTGTCCGCTAACAATTTCAATGGAAAATTAGCTCCAATTGTTAGCGGAAACCATGTCGCGTATGGAGAGCCCCTCCCTGTGTGCCTGAACATTGGAGCTCCCCCACAAGTGACCCCATTTTTGAAAACTAGACCCCCCCAAGGAACATATCTAGATACATACTGAGCACTTTGAACACACATGTGCTTCACAAATTAGTCCGTAAAAGGGAAAAAGAAGATTTTTTGTGAGAAAAAAAAGTAATTTTTCATTTTTACGGATCAATTTGTGAAGCATCTAGGGGATAAAAAAGTGCTCACTATGCATCTAGATAAGTTCCCTGGGGGGTCTGGTTTCCAAAATGGGGTCACTTGTGGGGGAGCTCCAATGTTTAGGCACACAGGAGCTCTTTATATGCAACATGGTGTCCACTTATAATTCCAAATGTTAGTGAACACCATGTTGCGTATGGAGAGCCCTTTGTGTGCCTAAACATTGGAGCTCCCCCCACAAGTTACCCCATTTTGGAAACAAGACCATCCAGGGAACATATCTAGATGCTAGTGAGCACTTTGATCTCCCAGCTGCTTCACAAATTGATCCGTAAAAAGAAATAAGTACTTTTTTTTTCACAAAAAGTTCTTTTTTCATTTTTACGGATCAATTTGTGAAGCACCTGGGGCTTCAAAGTGCTCACTATGCATCTAGATATATTCTTTGGGGGTCTAGTTTCCAAAATGGAGTCACTTATGGGGGACCTCCAATGTTTAGGCACACAGGGGCTTCTTTATATGTGACATGGTGTCCACTAATAATTCCAATTGTTTAGCTGACACCATGTTGCGTATGGAGAGCCCCTGTGTGCCTAAACATTAGAGCTTCCCCCAAGTGAGCCATTTTGGAAAACTAGACCCCCCAGGAAACTTATCTAGATGCACAGTGTGCACTTTGAAACCCCCAGGTGTTTCACAAATTAATCCATAAAAATGAAAAAAGAAAATTTTTGTGGAAAAAAAAAGTACTTTTTCACATTTTACGGATCAATTTGTGAAGCACCTGGGGGTTCAAAGTGCTCACCACCATCTAGATATATTCCCTGGGGGTCTAGTTTCCAAAATGGGGTCACTTGTGAGGGAGCTCTAATGTTTAGGCACACATGGGCTCTCCAAACGCGACATGGTGTCCGCTAACAATTGAGCTGATTTTTCAGTCAAATTGTTAGCTGACACCATGTCGCGTTTGGAGAGCCCCTGTGTGCCTAAACATTAGAGCTCCCCCACAAGTGACCCATTTTGGAACTAGACCCCCCAAGGAACGTATCTAGATGCATAGTGGACACTTTGAACCCCCAGGTGCTTCACAAATTGATCCGCAAAAATGAAAAAATATTTTTTTTGTGGAAAAAAAAAGTACTTTTTCATTTTTACGGATCAATTTGTGAAGCACCTGGGGGTTCAAAGTGGTCTCTATACATCTAGATAAGTTCCTTGGGGGGTCTAGTTTCCAAAATAGGGTAACTTGTGGGGAAGCTCCAATGTTTAGGCACACAGGATCTCTCCAAACGCGACATGGTGTCCGTTAACAATTTGTCTGAAAAATCAGCTCAAATTGTTAGTGGACACCATGTCGCGTTTGGAGAGCCCATGTGTGCCTAAACATTGGAGCTTCCCACAAGTGACCCCATTTTGGAAACTAGAGCCCCAGGGAACGTATCTAGATGGGTGGTGAGCATTTTGAACCCCCAGATGCTTCACAAATTGATCCGTAAAAATGAAAAAGTACTTTTTTTTCACACAAATTTTCTTTTAGCCTAATTTTTTCATTTTCACATGGGGAACAGGATAACATGGATCCTAAAAATAGTTGGGCAATTTCTCCTGAGTACACCGATACCTCATATGTGGTCATAAACCACTGTTTGGGCGTACGGCAGGGCTCAGAAGGGAAGGAGGGCCATTGACTTTTTGAATCAAAAATTAGCTCCAAAAGTCAATTTGCGTTCCTTCCCTTCTGAGCCCTGCTGTGCGCCCAAACAGTGGTTTATGACCACAAATGAGGTATCAGAGTACTCAGGAGAAATTGCCCAACTATTTTTAGGATCCATTTTATCCTGTTGCCTATGTGAAAATGTGTGGAAAACAATATGTGGGATGCACCACACAGGCTTTGCATAATAGGAGCAACTCACACAGGTTTAATATTCAAAATGGTTTCCTTAAACATGGTCTTTCTAGACATTGCCAGGAAATCCATGGGGGATCTGTAACCCTAAGGGTAACACCCATTGATCATATTGAAGAGGGGGTACCGAATAGATTACAACAACTAAGTAGGAGGGAAACCTACTGGATATATAAGCTAGATACCATTAACCCTAAAGGGCTTAATGAATTAAGTGATCTATTCTAGCTTGGTTGGTCATATGGTGTCTGATATTGATCCATTTTAGAGAAGAATTTAAGCATATAGCCATGTGAAGGCTACTGTGACTCAGTGGATTAATTGTTTAATCTGGATAAGAGGAGAATTGAGCTTGATGAAGATGGGTTCTTGTCCCACAGGGGATATATATAGTTTTAGTTTTTTTCCTTTTAGATAGCTAATTTTTGTTTTCAAGGCAGATGATACTAAACATATAAAAATATTTCTATATGGTTGTACAATACAGATTGCATGAAATCTATGTTAAATGTCTTTCAGAATAGGATATTTTTACTCAACACTATAAGACGTGACTTTCATTCACGTGAAATGGGGATCTTCACATTGCTCACACTTACTTTGATTTATAAATGAGCTACTTTATAAAATGTACCTGTGGAGATATGTATATCTGACACCAGGTGACGGTCACTCCTTTTAATTAGGAGAGGCTTGTTCTCCTGGATCATCCCCTTTTGTTTCCCTTTTGGGCATGAAATTAAGCACATGTTAACGTAAAAGCCACTGTGACTCAGTAGGCTAATCATGCAATCTAGATAAGAGAGAATTGGAGCCTGAGGAAGATGGGCTCTTGCCCACAGAGGGGTCAAATAATTTTTTTTTTTTCCCAGAGTGTTAACTTAGGTTTTGTTTTTTGTTTTTAAGATAGATGATATTAAAAATACTTTTATATGGTTGTATAATGCATATGTATGAAATCTTTGTAAAATTATGTCATTTGGCCAGTTTGATCAATATATACACAAATCGTGGGCGTTTTCACAGGAAGTCTGGTCAGGGGGCGGAGCTTATGGCCAGGGGCGGAGCTTATGACGTTTTTTGTATGTATGAAATGCTATTTAAGGAAGCTGTTCATGTATGTACACTGTTTGCCCTGTTGCAGGTCCTGCTGTGAAACGCGTTGGCTCAATATACGGACATCAAACATACCCTTCCTGCTTTGTGGTCTGCGCGGAATCTAAACGTGGGCTTTTTTTCTACACAAGCCCATGTGAAAATGAAAGAATTGAGGCTATAAGAACATTTTTGTTGGAAAAATTAAAATGTCCATTTTTTCCTTCCAGGTTGCTTTAGTTCCTGTGAAGCACCTGAAGGGTTAATAATTTTCTTGAATGTAGTTTTGAGTAGCTTGAGGGTGTGCAGTTTTTGGAATGGTGTCACTTTTGGGTGTTTTCTGTCATGTACACCCCTCAAAGGGACTTCAAATGTGATGTGGTCACAAAAAAAATGGTTTTGTAAATTTTGCTGGAAAAATGAAAAATTTCTGATGAACCCTTATAACTTCCTACCCCAAAAAAAAATTTTTGCCAAAATTGTGCTGATGTAAAGTCGACATGTGGTAAATGTTATTTATTAACTATTTTGTGTCACATAACTCTCTAGTTTTGCAGAATAAAAATTCACACTTTGAAAATTGCTAAATTTTAAACATTTTTTGCCAAATTGTAGATTTTTTCTCAAATAATCGCAAAAATTATCGACCTAACTTTAATACTAACATGAAGCCCAATATGTCACGAAAAAACTATCTCAGAATCGCTAGGATCCGTTGAAGCGTTCCAGAGATATAACCTCATAAAGGAACACTGGTCAGAATTGACAAAAATGGCCTGGTCATTAGGGTCAAAATAGGCCCGGGGGTGAAGGGTTTAAAACAGCAAAACCCCTGGGGTCGCATGCCAACCCCAGGAATAGACCCATTAGGCCCCCCAGACTGGTATGACAGGTACATAGGAGGATGACCGTACCTGTCTATCACATTAGATGGCATCCCTACACCTGCATTGCTGGACACGGGTTTCCAGGTGACCACCATTCCTCATATCCTTTACAAAAGATTCTGGTCCAATGTTGAACTTGACCCCCCAGACCCTAACCTCATTGTGCATGCTTCAAATGGGTTGCCACTTAACCTTGTCGGGATTAGAAAGGTAACGATAAAAGTGGGGAGGGTGGAGTTAAAGGACCAAGGACTTATAGTGGTTGAAACAAACCCTAATGTAAGGTATCCATATATTATCCTTGGTACAAATGTCATTAGAAATTGTTTGGGTGAAGTGTTGTTCTTACTCCAACAGACTGCAGATACTGCCAATCACTGGCAGCGGGGAGTCCTTTAGAAACAAATCAGAGCCCTCCAGCATCAACAACAGGTAAACCTGACCGGTGGAGAAATTGGTAGTTTACGGGTAACAGATAATCTGGTGTCGGGCAGCCATAGGCTTCAGAGGGCAGGACTACCAGGCAGTAGTAGAACCCATAAGAGCAGAAAGTAGGCCTACAATCCTGACAGCCAGGGGGTGATTGATGTCCGCAAGGGAAGGGTGCCCATATGCATATTAAACTGTGGAGAAGAAGAGGTCAAATTGCCCAGATATTCCTCCATTGCTAAACTGTACACTGTAGACAGCAACGCAATACATACAGTAGAACCCTTAACCCTGCCAGATTCGGTGGAGGATAACAGTTCCAAGGGACAGTTGAAGAACTGGTGTCAAGAGCTCCACATAGCAACTGATCATACTCCTTCTCACCAAAAACACAGTGTCTATCGAGTAGTTCAGGAGTACGAGCGGGTATTCAGTAAGCATCCACTTGATTTTGGGAGGATAAAGGGGATACATCACCATATACCCACAGGAGACCATCCACCTATCAAAGAGCGATATAGACCTATTCCACCAGCTCACTATCAGCGTGCCAAAGAGATGTTGCAGGACATGAAGGATGCAGAGGTCATAAGAGATAGTTGCAGTCCCTGGGCAACTCCATTAGTCCTAGTTAATAAGAAAAATGGCAATATGAGAATGTGTATTGACTATAGGCAGATAAATCGCATAATACATAAAGATGCTTACCCGTTACCCCGCATAGAAGAGTCACTTGCTGCATTAAAGTCTACTAATTACTTTTCAACCCTAGATCTCACTAGTGGGTACTGGCAGGTCTCCATTGCACAAGACCACCGCAAGAAGACTGCGTTCACAACACCAATGGGCCTGTGTGAGTTTAACAGCATGCCATTCGGACTCTGTAATGCACCCAGAACGTTCCAAAGATTGATGGAGTGTTGCCTGGGACACCGAAACTTCGAGACTGTTCTATTCTACCTGGATGACATCATAGTGTATTCCAAAACCTATGAAGAACACCTGAAACACTTGGCAGAGGTATTTGAAGCATTGTCCAAGTTCGGGATGAAGCTGAAGCCATTGAAATGCCATTTGCTGAAGGTGAAAGTTCAGTATCTCGGGCATGTGGTCAGCTCAAAAGGAGTGGCACCAGACCCTGACAAGATCACCGTCATTAAGGAATGACCAGAACCAACCAACGTCAGAGAAGTATGTCAGTTTTTGGGGCTGGTAGGATACTACAGGAGGTTCATCAAGGGCTACACAAAAATAGCAGCATCCTTGCAAGATCTCCTAGTAGGCCAGACCAAGAAGGGCAAGTCTGGAGGTCCTCCATTTGAATGGGGTAAGAAGCAAGAAGAGTCCTTCAAGCAGATGAAAGAGGCCCTGACTGGAGAAGAGATCCTGCCCTATCCTGACTACAACCAACCGTTCTTGCTATATACTAATGCCAGCAACGTGGGATTGGGAGATGTCTTGTCCCAGAAACAGAATGGCCAGGAGAGAGTGATTGCCTATGCCAGCAGGAAGCTCCGTCCTACACCCAGAGAACTACAGTTCATTCAAACTGGAATTCCTGGCCTTGGTCTGGGCTGTCACAGAACGGTTTAAGCACTACCTGGCATCTGCAAAGTTCACTGCCTTCACGGATAATAATCCTTTTACACACCTGGAAACCGCGAAGTTGGGTGCATTGGAGCAACGCTGGATGGCCCGGTTGGCAAATTACAAATTCAACATCAAGTATCGGCAGGCCATAAAAACGCCAATGGTGATGCCTTATCAAGGATGCCTAATTAACCAGATGTGGGAGAAGATGTGGATGAGCTAGAAGAGATAGAGTTACCTGCCTTTCACCACCACAGGGTATCCCTGTGTCAATTGGCTTGTTGAAGACGTGGGGAGACAACAATCAACCGTTGCCTCACCACGGATGGAAGGAAACACAAGAAAGTGACCCAGCTGTCAGCTTAGTCAAAGAGCTGATAACCGTCTTAATCCAAATGATCCACCAGAAGCACGACACCTGTGGAACGAGAGAAGCAAATTGTTTATTTACCAGGGCAAATTGTGTCGACAGTACATAAATCCCAGAACACATGAGATGGTCTGGTAAATAGTGGTACCGAATAAAGATGTCCAAATGGTGTTGGAAGCCTACCATAATGAAGCAGGACACTTCGGATGGAAGAAGCTCGAGATGTTGTTACGTGACAGATTTTACTGGGTTGGCATGAGGGGCACCATAGAGAGATGGTGTAAACATTGTGGACCATGCAACCTAACAAGGAAAGATCATGACAGTCAAAGAGCACCTCTACAGCCAATTGTAACCACGCAACCACTCGCGATAATAGCCTTGGAGCACGTGAAGCTAACACCCAGCAGGTCAGGCTACACCTATGCCTTAACCATGGTGGACCACTACTCAAGATTCCTAGTGGTAGCTCCAGTAAAGGACTTAACTGCAGCAAAAATCTTTCAAGCCTACTTCTGTAGACCACACAGATATCCAGAGCAGGCATTAACTGATCAAGTTTCTGCATTTGAAGCTAAGTTATTCCAAGAAATTAGTCATTTATATAGATGCAAGAAGATCGAACCACACCTTACCATCCACAACCAATGGTATGTGTGAGAAAATGAACAATATAATAATAGATATGCTAAAAACTTTGCCTTTGGAAGAGAGAAATCAATGGCCAGAGAAGTTACCAGACTTAGTGGACATGTATAACAATATACCCGTAAGTTCCACCAATTGTACACCAACATACCTAATGAGAGCAGGACCCGGAAGATTACCAGCTGATCTCGAAATGGGAATTGTAGTACCAGAAACTGATTCGCCTGAAACTGATTGGGACTCCAACCGCCAAGAGCAATACAGAAAGATACAAGCATGCGTGGAGAACAGTATAGATCAAATCAGAGAAAGACAAGAAAGAAACTACAACAAAAATGCACAAGCTGAACCTCTGACACCAGGAGAGATGGTATTCAACAGAAAGATAAGAAACCATAAACTCGATGATCAGTGAAATAAAGAAACCTACACTGTGTTAAATTCCAACTTTGACAACAGTAAAACTTGTGTCATCAATAGAGATGGAGGAAAAACTACTGCAGTAGTTTCTAGAGATCACCTTAAACTCTGTCCTGAGCAATTGAAGCCTCAAGAGGAAGAAACACCTCTATACTTCAAGAAGAGGAGAAGAAAGAAAAAGTGATACATACAGTACTAGGAGACTTTCCTGAGGACTGACGTCAATGTGAGGGAGCTGTGATAGTATTTGTAATCCACTTCTTTCGACCAGTAGAAGAACAAGGAAGACTGGAAGACCCTGTTCGAATACAGGAAGAACCACATGTTGTAGCAGAACTAGAGGATCTGCAATCAGTGAGCTTGCCAGTCCCATAGAAAGACTACGGCAATATTATAATTTGCCAGCATCACGTAGGTCTACCCGTAGATTAGTGGATAGTGCACGCACCACACTAGAAGTTGACTCTAGTACAACACCAGTAGTATGCAGATCAACCCGTAACAATATTGGACAACCACCACTCCGATACAGAGAGTAAGTTGAAGTAACGTGTAAAATGTAAATATGGATCTGCATGTACAGCAACAAACATAAGAGCCAGGAACAGCAGGAGAGAGAGATAGCGGCATCCAACAGAAGGTTCTTACTACCTACCAGACAGGTGAGAGACACAGAGGAGGCCAGGCCAGGTTTTACACAGGTCAGGGCTTCAACACAAATACAACAGGGACAAGGATGCCTTACAAATCCCTTGCTGTGGAAATCCTGAAGTGCTTCCCGACCACCTGGAGTGTACCCTGGACAGTGCCGGTTTAACATCAGTAAAGGTAGGGAAAACTACTCCCAGTGTGTGTGTCAGTTCCTACATCCCTGATCTGTCCAACCCAGAGACTGTAGAGACTTCCCGCCTGCAGAGCCACCTTAACGTGCCAAATCCTATTTCACATCACTGCCCCGGGGATCTCGCTCCACCTACGGGAAGCATAACCATCAGGCTGCCCATCAATCATCTGCAGAGGTCTGCAGCAGCACTGGTGCCATCACCAGACACCGTAGGTGGCATCACAAACTCTTTAGCACAATATCCTTTTATTTTTACAACCCCTTTTTGAGTGACCACAAGGGCCATGGACCCGAGCATCAACTGATTGTCATAATCCCCCGTAATCAATGCCCGGGATCCGAGTCCCCACGGCCTTGGGATGGTTCATATATATATAGTCAACCAGCCATAATCGCTGTAAAGCCGGGCGGAGGATTTTGACCAAGAACTGTTTTTGAACCCCAGTAGAGGATATTGCTCAACAAGCATTTTTTATTATTCTGGGTTTTTTTTACGAGCACTTTATATTTTGGGTTTTTCCCTTACGACAACTATGACAGACTGGATTGTTCGCTCTGCAACGTTTAAGCATAAGTGCCTCCCGAAAGGGACAAAAAATTATGCGCATTGTTATTTAAAAAAAAAATTGTGAGTGTCTGTGTTACCAGGTTGCTCTGGGATGAGCTAAGCTTTGCCAAGAAGAATGTGGCGTCCCACTGGGTAGACTGCCACCAGAGGTACTGCACTCCTCCATTAGAGGGAGCGTTGTGCCTCTGCTCTCCAGGTGCTTGGATGGTGCAGTTGAGCTTCACACACACAACACTTTACACACAACACTTAGGACCCCGGGACGGTGGGCGGACCCAGAGGGAGGACCCAAGCATAGCCAGGAAGGAAAAAGGGAGTTAGTGAGTGGAAAGGGAGAGAGTGGGAGAAGTGAATGAGTAGAGGTCGGGAGTGGTGTTGACTCCCGTGGGCTGGAGCATGACCACGCTCACCCCGGGAGGGAAAGACTAACAGGTGTGGAGGAAGAACGGAGCCCTTGGGGTATGGAGCAAGACGTAGCTCTCTGTACACCTGTATCTGGCGAGACTACAGAGGGTCTGGTGGACGACACAGGGAACTGGCCTTGAACACGGGCAAATGCTGTAGGCCCCTTGAACCGGAGGCCCCGAGTTCATAAGCTGAACACCCAACACAACTTAGAGAAGGCAGCCGAACTAGGGAGCAGTACCCAGAAGGGGTACAACTGAGCATCCGTGGCTGTCGGTACCTGAGCTCTGTGTGCGGAGGCACTGAGGAGAGGGGAGAAACTAGCTTATAGCGCTGAGGGACCACCAGAGAAAGAAACATCTAGTAAGAGAGAGAAAGAAACACCAACAGAGCCTCAACTGCACTGTCCTGGTTCTGGAGACAACACTGAACTGGAGGTTGGCAAGGGAAGCACCCGGCGGCCATGCTGAAACAACTGAGTAAAAGTAACAGAATTCCAGCTGTGGTGTGTGAGAATTTCTTTAGCGGCGACCACCGGAAGCAGTGGCCTCATGAAACACTGGGGTGCTGTTTACCTAACTAACAGCTGCAAGGTATGAACTGAATCCTCCATCCCACTGCCCTGGGGACGGCGCTCCACCTGCGGGGAGCGGAACCATCCAAGCTGCCGGTTATCGTCCCCAGAGGTTCTGAAGCAGCGGCGGCCGCCCATCGCCGCAAAACCGCAGGTGGTGTCACGAATACCCCTTTATTAAATGACACCGCCAGGGTCACGGGACCAGGTCTTAACCCCCCTCTGTCCCCGTGAAAAGAACCGAGAGTGAAGAACAATTGTTGCACAGTTACCGAGTACCCCTGACCGTAGAGTGGGCGTGTCACTAGTAGTCCTAGTAGTCCTAGCTTCATAATTGTTTTGCCCTTGAGGCCTGCTTCCTTCATCAACCATAATACAGCCCCTTGAGCTAATTTTTGGAGACACTATGGCTGTGCCTGCACATTGGGTACTGCAACTACTGTGCTAGTAGTCCTAGCTTCATAATTGTTTGGCCCTTGAGGCCTGCTTCTGTTGGGGACCGTGGGGTACTCGGAACCGAGCCCTCGTCTGGATGTTACGGTGGCATGACCCGGTCCGTGATACCCTCAGTTAAAAAGAGGAAATTGAAAAAGAGATAAAAGAAAAATATAAAAAAAAAATAAAAAGGTTTATGTCATGACGCCACCCGTGGAATGCGGCCGGTATAGCCACTGCTGCAGTTGGGACCCCTGGGGATGATGGGAGTAGCAGCTATGATAGTTTAGCTCTCCACGGGGAGAACAGGTCACCAGGGCAACCATAAAGTCTATGGAAGTGATGGATTCGATGGGGGTGCAGGGATGCCAGCAGGGTTGGGCTGGCTATGTGGCAAAGATCAGAGTCACTCTCAGGCAGGTTGCTGCTTCCGGCTCGGCGATTCAGTTTACCTCCACTCAGGCGCAGTAATAAAAGTCTCATACAGTGCTGAGCTTCAACCTGGTTTACTTAGGTATTAAAGTTACAAGACAGTGCAGTGGTGGCTTCGGTAGTCTCTCAGCAGATGGGATAGCTCGTCCAGATCACCCCTTTTGTGTTCCTTTACATGGGCCACTCTTCCTAGCACTTCCGCCCCAGACCTGGAGGGGGAGCTCTACTTGCTGCCTTAAGCCAGATCCCCTATAAAAGATCCAGGCCTAAGGGGAGGACTCAGTTTAGTTTCAGTTAGTCTGCAGTGAGCAGTGGAGAGAGCAGTTAGTTCCAGTTAGTCTGCAGTGAGCAGAGGAGAGAGCAGCAGTGAAGGAGCTGGTTGTTGGGATCAAGCCAGGCCCAGGACTAGGGAACGCTGACCCAGCTGTGCTGCACCCTAGGGAGTAGGTCGGAGGCCAGTGGAGGAAGTAGGAGAAAAGAAGAAGGGAACAGACCAGGTTTCCCTTTAGCTACCCGGACACCGGAGTCCGATTCTGCTAACAATCTAAAGTGCAGCAGAGAAAGCCCGGACAGACCAGGAGGATCTAATCCCCCTGAGGTAAAAACGACAAGACACTCATACCTGATCAAGTACAAGACCAGTGACCTAAGCAGAGAATAGGGATCCCATAGAAAGGTCCTCATTGTCGGTTATGGAGTAGCACCCTGAGAGGGAGAAGGAGCGGCAAGTTCAGTTTCAGGCAGGACTTACCCCAATCACTGCACACAATAACAGAGGAGGCCTCACAAATTTCCAGGGTGAACGTTGCAAATTGTACCGAGAAACTGGTTACTCTCCTGGACTGTACCTGTTACCGGACATCATAAAAAGGTACCGAAACAGAGACAATTATGTGTGTGTGCCTGATTCCCCCGCCGCCTGCAGCGTTCACAGCAGAACCGCTACTACTACTCCCCTCATCCACCCCGCTGCCCTGAGGTAAAGCTCCAACTGTGGGGAGCTGTTCTACTCTGAGCTGCACCTCTATCACCTCAGCGGCCGACAGCAGCGCTGGTATCACGTTACCAGGTACCACAGGTGGCGTCACGTTATCATTCCCCCATCCATCATCATCATCCCCCCACCATCCCCGCCATTAAGGGTCTACGGCACAGAACCGGGAACCGACCAGCCGTGATCCCCCATCAAAGTGACCATCTGTCCCGGTATCCGAGTACCCCCCAACCCTGTCGACCGACTCACTAGGACAAGGTTAAATGGAACAAAGAAACTCAAGATTTTTTTTATAAACGCATAACAATAACATGACAAGAGTGCTTCTTCTTCAGTTAACGGGAGGGTCGTGGCTTAAACGTTACATTACAAAAATATACTATCTATAAAAGTAAAAAAGAAGAGGAACAAAGCGACCAAGGGGTGTAATGAAATATATATTATAACTTTATTAAGGACGTGCAAAATCTGGTATAAAACAGGGGGAACAAATATACATCATACCACATATGCGGTCTTAAATATCAGGAATATAAATATATAATGGTACCAAACCAAGGTGCAGGTGCATAAAACATCCACATGGAGAATAAATGTCCCATTAAACATATAGTTTATAATCACCATTAGTACACCATACAATGCAAAAATTCATAGAAAGATGAAGATCTATATTTCACAGAAAAGGTCAATTAATCATAGTATCATAGCATCTTATATGTCATATAAACTCCATATCTCCTAACATCCAAAGAAGGACTAGGTAATAAATGGCACAATTGCTCATGCAATTGGAGAGGAGATATATATAGAAGTATATAGAAAGTATATGGAGAGCTATAACTTCTAGAGAAATCACTCCTAATTAGCAAGCAAGGAGGTGTTCACGTGGAGGTGTTCATATGGCTGACCTGTATAACGGAAATAGAAAACCTCTCAGCATATCACAGATATCTAATGCCAGGAAAGTGTATAAATAACCGGCATCCACTGAAAGGTATCCCCAAGGTAGGGACGATCCAGCACCTGTAAACAAGGTGAAGACATTTACCTTATCTAGCCTGATTATAGCCGCGCACTCCGATGCGCATTTCTTATGATCAACTTCGTCAGGGGGCGTGGCATAGAAGGCGGAAGGGGAGTCTTAAAAACCGGTGCCAACCAACCAGTGCATAGCATTATACATTACCATGGCGATGGGCGCCCATTCCAAATCAGAATGACGGCGCGCCATAGCGTCGCGTCATGGAGGGGCGGAGCCAGGACTCACGATCCCGGACATCCACAACACCATAAAGACAGCGGCGATATGAGCACTCGTCAGATGTGGAGGTGGCGCTCGTTCAGATATGTATATGTGCGCCCAGTGTCAGCAGTATATAAAGAATACATTCTAAGATCATAATTAATTATGTATAATATATAATATATGGTAGAGGGAAGGTCTGCAGAAAAGAGGATGTATATAGTATCTAACATATATCTGCACCTATTTGTATTAAGGCAACTAGCAATATACCCCACTATCATTTTTGCCTCATAATAATGATTACATAACAGACAAGTGCAAAGATTTAGTACAATGCAGACATAAATTCCCATTATAGATATATATAACCTGACACAGGGGATACACAAAACTTGCCAGGATACAACAGTGTCATATGGGGAGACTTATATATAACAGTATAAGCACACTATCAACAGAAGAAAATTACATTGATTATAATAACAATGATAGTAAAACAATATAGCATTTTCTTCAGTATAACAGGATCTTGGAGCTGAAATATAGAGCGTAAACGTCTCATCCACATGTTCAAACGAATGTATGCTGAATATCACTAGACTGGCGGCACTATAGGGAATAAGATAAAATCAGGATTAAAATATATATAAAAAGTGAAGAAAAACAACCCCTAAGTACAATATTATAGGACAATTTACAAAAAGGAGGAGTAGCTAATACTTTAATTGAGACCACGCGGGTGTACGGTTTTTAAAGTCCATATCCACCTCGCTTCGAGTTGCGCTAATCTGCGGGTCATTGAGCCTCTTCTTATGTCAATGGGTAACAAATCAATACCCCTAAACTTAATTTTAGCACTGTCACAATCGTGGTGAGTTTTAAAGTGCCTGGGGATAGTTTTAAGGGTGCCAATATCATCAGCCTTTCTTGCCGCTTCGATCCCAAGGACATGTTCTCTTATACGTATCTTCAGTTATCGACTCGTCAGACCAACATAAATTTTATTACACGGACACATGGCATAGTAGATAACATATCTACTCTCACATGTAATCCGTTTTTTGATCTTATATGTCTTTTGTCCATCTGAGTCGACAAAGGAAGAACTCCTCTCCACGTTTGGGCAGGCGACACATTTCCCGCAGGGTGCGCATCCAGAAGGAGGGGTGGCTAAATCCAAAAATGTCTTCTTTTTATTCTCATAGTGACTTCGGACAAGTATGTCCTTTAAATTCCGGCTTCTCCGTATTGACATGTATGGACGATCGGGCAGGATTTTGTCCAAGACGGGATCAGCTTTGAGGATATGCCATGATTTCTCAATTGCCCTTCTTAGTTCCGGAAAAGAGGAATTGTATTTGGTTACAAATCTAACCTTATTATCCTCAACACCCCTTTTCCGATTATAAAGAAGGTTATCCCAATCCGAATGACGAGCTCTATTATAGGCTCGCTTTAAGGACCTTTTGCTATAACTTCTCTCGAGAAATCTATTCATTAAAATCAATGACTGTTTCTCGAAGTCCTCTTTCCTTGAACATACCCTCCTTAATCGAAGAAATTGCCCAATTGGTAAGGAATTAACCATGTATCTTGGGTGTGCGGACGTAGAGTGCAATAATGTGTTAGTTGAAGTAGGTTTGCAGTATAAAGTGGACTGTAATATGCCATCCTTATCCAAAAAGAGAGTCACATCCAAAAAATTAATTGAAGTTTCGGACCACTGATATGTAAGAAAAATGTTCTGATCATTCGAATTTAACCCCGACATAAACATCTTCAAAGTTTCCACCGATCCCTGCCAGATGAGGAGAATATCATCGATGTAACGCGCCCATAATGGGACGCGATCCATCGACGACTCTCCATCTGACAGGGGAAGGTCCCTCTCCCACAGCCCCAGGAAAAAATTAGCCGGCGCAAAGGACGCCCCCATTGCAGTATCCTGGAGCTGTAGGTAGAAGGACCCATTAAAGGTGAAAACGTTATGCGTCAAGGCAAATTCTAAAATGACCAGAACGAATTCAATAAGGTGGGGAGTCGTCGATGGATCGCGGTGGACATGGAGGGCATAGGGAACCTGTTTCCCTTCTTGCCTTACATAAGTCATTTGATCCCCGGGGTGCAGATCCCTACCCAGGTGGCCTACAGGCAGGTGGGCCTCAATGTCCGCATGGGAAATAAAAATGTCTTGGCTCGCTCCGGGTTCTTGGATAAAGCCCCAGCCTTCCCCGGTACAGAAGGCGGTCACCCCACCTTCCCGGCGTGCAGCCTGGCTGATGGATCGGGCCTTACGAGCTTCAGCCTCAGCCTGGATGTGCCGTGCCACCATCGCACTCTTTTGGACCCTCTGCTCCTTGTACTCTGCCTTCCACCGGGCAATACACCTCCTCCTATGTTCCTCCCAGGGCACAACTTCTACTTGGTTTCTGCCCACCACTACCTCCCCTGGGAATCCCATCAAAGCCTCACCGGGGTTCTCCCAGTAGCACACCATCTGCTCCCGGTGGGCTTCCTGGGATGGTGGTCCTGTGGTTAGGGGGACGGCTCAGCCCGGCTCGGGAGTTGGTGTATCTTCCAAGACCTGACTGGTGCATGCCGGACCGGAGCTGAGAGGGCGAGGAGGGTCTATGGGGACTAGTGGGTTCTCCTCCAGTGGTGGGACAGTCGTTATACCTCTCCCAGGACCGGGTTCCATCTCGTCTTCTTCTATCTCCCAGGTCGGGGAAGCAGGGCGTCTTTTCCACAGCATCTTCTGCCATTGCTCCACGGTTTCAAGGTGGGCTTTTTTCATCTGGCGACTCAGCTCACTGACCTCGTCTGTCAGGAAGGTGGGATCCATATCTGGCTTTCTTCGAGGATCCAGAGGAGTCCGCTCCTTCCACAACACGCTCCACGCCGTACCATCCTGACTCTGCCATGTCTGATAACTCTAGGATCCCTAACTTCCCGCCACTTTCATTGCTGCTCGCTTCCAAGTCTCTTTCTTCTCCTCCTTTTGTGGGTGTCTCCGTTTCTCTTCGTCGGCAGTCATTCCCTTGGGCGGAATAATGCAGTTTGAGGGTCTGCCCTCCGGACTCTTGGAGGACGGAAGGGGTGTAAGCCACTTTTCGCGCCTCATGCTGGCCTGGCCTCGATGGGGGACAATGACACGTCCTTCTGCCACCACGTGTTCTCAGTCTTTCAGGGCCGCCATTACTCGGGTCCAAAAATATAGTCTTTATGTTACAATCTGGAAGGCGAACAAGACCCGTTTGTACCGTGTCGGTAGATCCTGTTCGTGACGCCAGAAAAAGCTGACTCACCCGGGCGGGGATCGTGGGGTATTCACAACGGGCCCTCTTAACGTCTTCTGGGCTACAGGATGTCTCGGTGGCGTGACCCGGTTGGTGATCACCTCGTTGGGCAATCAGTTAAAAAGGTGAAATTGAAAAATGGTTAAAAGGAAAATATAAAAATAAATTAAAGGGTTTTTGTTGTGACGTCACTCATGGAATGCGGCCAGTATAGCCGCTGCTGCAGTTGGGACCTCTGGGGATGGTGGGAGCTATGATGGTTTAGCTCTCCACGGGAAGAGTAGGTCCCCAAGGCAACCATAAAGTCTATGGAAATGATGGATTCGATGGGGGTGCAGGTATGCCAGCGGGGTCAGGCTGGCTGTGCGGCAATGATCAGAGTTGACATGCCCACTCCAGGGTCGGGGAAGACTCGAGAACTGGGCAGCAGTTGTTGTTCTTCACTTTTCGGTTCTTTTCACAGAGACAGACGGGGCCGAGGACCTGGTCCTGTGATCCTGGTGGTGTCATTTTAATAAGCGTGGGTAGATGAATGACTAGGGAAAGGGGTATTCGTGATGGCCTCTGCTGCTTCAGAACCTCTGGGGATGATGACCGGCAGCTTGGATGGTTCCACTCCCTGCAGGTGGTCCCGAGGGCAGCGGGATGGAGGAGTCAGTTTGTACCTTGGCAGATGTTCATTGGGTTGTCAGTACCCCGATGTCACATGTGGCCTCTGCAGCCGGTGGTCGCCACTAAAGAAAGTCTCACACACCACAGCTGGAGTTCTGCTATGTTTACTCAGTTGTTTCAGCATGGCCGCTGGGTACGTCCCTTGCCAACCTCCAGTTCAGCGTTGCCTTCAGAACCGGGTTAGTGCAGTCGAGCCTCTGTTGGTGTCCCCTTTCTGTCTCACTAGGTGTTTCTTTCTCTGGTGGTTCCCTCGCGCTCGTCTCACCACTCCTTATGTAGCGCCTCCGCAGCACAGAGCTCAAGTACCATCAGCTACGAGTGCCTATCTGTACCCCCTTCCAGGGCACTTCTATCTAGTTCGGCTGCCTTCCTCAAGTTGTGTCAGGTGTTCGGCCACAGCTCCTATTAGAAGTCTGGGGCCTCCGGTTCAACGGTTCGGGCATGAAGCATCCATGCCGTGTTCAGTACCGGGTCCCTGTGTCGTCCACCAGCCCCTCTGTCTCGCCAGATACAGGCGTGCAGGGATCTACGTCTCGTTCCGTACCCCAAGGGCTCCCTTCTTTCTTCCTTCACACCTCTCGGTCTTTCCCTCCCGGTGCGAGCGTGGTCGTGCCCATACATTCCCGACTTCCACTCCAACCTCCAATGGTCTCTCTTCTCCCTCCTAACTACTTCTCTCCTTACTACACTGCAACATCCCCCTTCTCGAACCTGGATCCTACCTCAGGGTACACCCACCGTCCCTGTGGCCTACGGGTTGTGTGTGTTTGCGTGTATGTGTTTTGGCTCAACTGCACCATCCCGGTACACAGACACTGACAAAAAATTTTTTTTATAAACAACAATAACAACATTACTCAGCGTTTTTCTTCCCTTTCGAGAGGCACTTGTACTTGAACATTACGAAACAACAGTCCAGTCCCTTTAGTAGAAAAATATCAAAAAAATAAAATGTCAGTAAATAAAGTCTGAAAAAGTGCTCATTTAAAACATGAAATTCAAAGTCTCGTGAGCAACATCCTCTACCGGGGTTCAAAAACAGTTCTTTGTCACAAGTCCTCTGCCCGACTATACGGTGATCACTATATACACACTTTACATTTGTGCATTTTTACAACTTCCCGGTACCTCACTAACCAACTACAAACATTATTTATACACTGCAATACTCTAACTACTATTTACATGGGCATTCTGGGCGTCCCATGCACAGGGGTGTCCTTCGGGAGATTGGACTCGACGTCCTTTCTGCTGACAAACACATCCTGCTCCAAGCCGTACTCCTTTATGAACCCTCAGCCATTTCGAAGGTTGAAGTCCACGACCACTCCGCGACGCCGCTCCGCCAGGTTAGGGACCAAAGTCTTTCTCATGTACGCCTTCTCCTCCAAGTTAACCTATTCTTGCTACTGCGAGCGGTCTCGGCGCTGCCGTCGTTCCTCCTCAGTGGCTTGTCTTTGCGCCCAGTATAGACACCGTAGTGCCTGCTCTCTACCCTGCTCTCCGCCTGGGCCGCGATCGGACACCTCTCGCTCAAGATCTCATAGGGTGCCCAATGCACACTTCTGCCTTCGGCCTCTGGGATCTCTGCCGAACTCTCGCTGCTCTCCTGCTTGGCTGCTGCCCCTTTGGCTCTGGCTGTGGTTCTGGTTCAGGCAGGTCTAGTGGGCCAGCCGGTGGCTCCTCTGTCAGGTTCTCCCACTGGCGCAGCTTCTGGTGGTTCGGGAGGCTTTGGCACTAGTAGTGCCGCTTTCTGCAACTGGGACTTCTTCCAGGCGTTAACAGCCCACAACTGTGCACTATTTAGCAATTGGCTTAGCTCTTTCATAGCCTCTTTAAAGTTGTCCGACCAGTGAACTGTGGAGCCCTGCGACCAGGGCGGCCACAGGGTGAACTGCAGCCAGGAAAGGAAGAGACGGTTGACTGAAAAACACCCACAAAGGTACACACACCGACCCTACGCCTAGGACTCTAGTTTAGGCAAGGAGTAGCAGGGGTTAAGAGTAGTGTGGGTGGAGCGTAGAGCAGCACTGAAAAAGTGGGTGGAGAGACCAACAATAGAAAAAACCCGGGAACACACAGTTAGAGCAGAAGAAGAAGAGAGACAGTCAGAGGAGAAGTTGAGGCAGACATTCCAGGAGGACAGGTTCCCTGGAGGACGCAGAATCCTAGAGGCGATATTCCTAGGAGAGAAAGCTCACTCCATAGCTGGAGGCGAGGGGAAAGAAGCCAGAAACAGAGACACCCGATAGTGAGAAAGAGGGAGCCTGGTGATCCCACAGCCATACCTGGGACACTGGAGGCTACACAAGCAGTGCACTGGCCACATGGGAAAAAACCCTCTAAGAGGAGGGCTAGATCCGAAAATCCCTGTTGTTTTAGGAACATAATGGCTGTGAACCAATATGTCAAGATTTTGCAGTCTACGTGATGTCATCAAGAGACCTCTGAACAAGGCCCCCCTCAGGGACAGCAACACTGGCCAGTGTCTCGTTAACACCTGCCTCATGGCTTCCCATTGTTGGTTATAGGTGGAGATAAACCTTATTTCCCAGATGTCTCGTCTTTCTGTTTGGGAGGGAGGAGGAGATCATCACGTCTAGCGCTTTAGGCCCTATCATAACCATTTTTTATGGCTCTACGTCTAATTCCCCTTTGTTTGAATCTTGCCTTCAAATCAAATGCTTATTTCCGAAAATTAGCTTTAGTGGAGCAGATCGTTTCATCCTCAAAAATTGTCCAAACGGGTTGGCTTTTATTGTGGATTGAACATGGGCTGATGAAGCATGCAAAAGCGCATTAACGCATGTCTTTTTCCTCAAAACATCCGTTTGAAAAAGTCTGCGTCGTCATGGAGGCATACATCACGCCCGCCGCTTTTCACTGTTGACAGGTAACCTAATCAGTCCGCAGTGAGTGAGCGGTGGGTGGGACGTCGGAAGTGACGTTCACAGTTGCTTGCGGTGTCTGCGCATACGACGCATGATACAATCCCATTGGTTGCAATGATTATGTGACCGTCCGTCGCACGGTATGTAAACCCCGTCAGTACTAAAAACAGTATTCCCGATGATGAAGTGTTGCGCCCCAGGGTAAGGGGTACTCGGGAAGGAGGCGGCAGTGGGTTAACTTTGGGTCACGGGGAATGGCGGCCGTGCCTGATCCTGTGTCCTGGGGAGCGGTGCCCTTGAAAAAGGGGTATTTACAAGGATTATGTACAAGATTTGTCATGACGCCACCTGCAGTATCTGGTGAGGGATCACCAGCGCCGCTACAGTCCTCCAGAGATAGGTGGGATTGCGGCAGTGATGGTATAGTTCCCGCAGGCAGGACTGGGACCTCCGGGGCAGTGTAGTGAGGATGAGCATGTTGCAGCAGAGCTGGGACGGTGAGGGAGAGTATGCAAAGTCTATGGAGGGCACAGTGGGCGAAGGGAAAGGATGCACACACACAGCAGAAGTCTCTTTACCTTTTTGCTGATGATATTCAGGTAAATTGTCCACAGCACTAATGGGTAACCAGGCTGCACAGTGGGCTCTCACAGCAAATGGGTATAAGGCCTCCTTCCTTGTGTATTTACTGAAGCACAGTCGATTGTATCCTGACTTGCCTCCATTCTCTTCCCTTGTCTGTATCTCCTTCTCCTCCTGTGCGGTCTCCGGGACAACCTTCTCTCTGGGCACTGCAGCGTGCTGCTGTTCCTGGCTCCCTCTCTGACTCTCTCAGGAGACCGGGTAGCTGTAGCTTCCTCGGTGCCAAGGGATTTTCTGTGGGACCTGTAGTTCTCCCACCGGTGCGGATCCCCAATATCCGGCTTTCTCTTTGGAAAGAACTCACGACTCGAGCTACTGGTTCCTTTCTCCTATTCCTCCTCTAAGCTCCCTGCCTTCAGTCCCACTTAGGCTGGTGGGATGCTGAAAGGCTACTCCTGGGTCGCTGGCTCGGGCCTACACGAGGCACCGACCACCAGTACTTCCCTGCAGCTCTTCTAGCGTCTGCACACACTCTGACTAGCTCCTCCCAAGCAGCAGTATATATAGGGGATCATGCCTAAGGGCAGCAAGTTGGGTTCCCCCAACTGTGCTGGGGTGGAAGGTGTTGTTCGTAGTAAGTACCTGCTGTGGAAACCCAACTGTGCATTAGAGAGATATGTGGTTACCTGCATTGGCAGGGCGCCACAGTAGCACCTTTGTTAAACAATGCTAAACATACATTGGAGTTCAGCCCAGGGGGAGACCCCCTACTTTCTACCCCAGCACTTCGCACTTTATTGGTATAATATTTGATGAAATTTCTTTATCTCATCATTTAGATTGACATTGTGGGAATGCTATAATACATGTCTACATTGTATACATGTGGGTTCGGTGCTGTACTCACAGCACATGTTACTTTATAATCAGCTTGGACATTGTACAATATCTACCATCCTTCATTGTAATTGTATGTTTACTATGAGATATTACTATAGATATTATTGTCAGCCAATTCAAATTTGTATGTTGTGTTATCTTATCCAGTGGCGGACCGTGATCCTGGAGGGCCCTGGTGCAGCCATAGTGAGGAGCAGGTGGAATGGGGGTGGGGGTGTTGGGGGTGATGTTGGTGGTCATCGAGCAGTGGGGGGGGGAGTCTGTCCTAGTGGTCGCCGGCGAGGAGTGGGGGTGTTAGGGGGTGGGGCGCTACTGGTCGCGGCTCTCCTACCTGCGCTGAGCCACCAAGTGCAGTGGAGCCGGGGCGGAAGAGGAGGGGAGGGGCGGGATCAGTCAGGGGAAGCAGGAAGCCTCCCTCAATGACCCTCCTCTCCTCTGACATCGGGTTACGGGCGTCGGCTGGGGGCCCACCTGCAGGCTTAAGGGGCCCCCAGCCGGTTGGGGCCCTGGTGCAGCTGAACCAGCTGCACCACGGTAGGTCCGCCCCTGATCTTATCTATGTCAGCTTTTCCTTGCACTAATTTGAGTGTTATTTGTCTCTGTAATTAAAAAATAAATAAGCTTTTGTATATTTGTTAAGCATGTTTTGGCTCCACTCCTTCTCCTGTTTTCTCATTCCATTGTACAGGTGTCTGATAGCCACTGTGTACAATGTATTGCAGGAGCCGGCGCGCTGCTAATTCTCTGCTCCCGCTGTCAGCTGAGAGCAGGAGCAGAGAACAGCCGGCGCCCACGGCTGGGGCGGAATGTGGCGACCAGTGGGGAGGGAGAGACCTCGGGCGCTGCAGAAGGAGGCCTGACAGCACCCCCCTGCCTGCTGCGCTTAGTGCAGATACCCAGCCAGCTGCCCTAGATACGCTGCTGTCGTCACCCTCCTATAAATACAATAATGATGCGTCGCAGCTCATGGGCCACTGCTGTATGCTTGTCAAAATTTGCCAACTGGACCCTAAGTATAAGTATGCACCGAAAGTGAATTATTTCTTGTATGTATCCTTGCTGTTCTGTATTTTTTGCATTTTATTGGATAAAAATGTTTCTCTTTGAAGAATGCATTTCTCGATTGTGTTTCACTCTATATGAGACTTTCTTTGGGGCCTGGCATTCACCCAAATATAATAGACTATGTGTATTTACTGTATTAACTTTAGTTATTTGAGGAAACACTGTAAATCATCATTATTTGGAAAGGGTTTTACTCCCAATGTTAAATGACTGTGGTAGTTGATTGATGCAGCTAGTGCGCACCTCATGGCTATATGTAGAACTACAAGTTTATACATTTTTGACTAACTTTTCCATTTTTCATGAAGACATTGTGGTGGGAAGCAGAGATTCATTAGTAATTTGTGTAATTTGATGGCCTAAAAGTTAAATAAGAATTTAGAGTAAAGCAGCACAACTTTGCATTTGTACTGCACCAGCTCAGGGACTATAACCCCTCTATGATTCTGAGATGTTTTTTCGTCTCATACTGGTCTTCATGTTAGTGCTAAATTTAGAATGATATTTTTTCAATTATTTGTGTAAAAGAGCTAATTTGGCAAAAAACTTTGAAAATTTTTGCAACTATCAAACTTTTAATTTTTCTACGGTTAAACCAGAGAGTTATATCACACAAAATCCTTAATAAATGACATTTTCCACATGTCTGCTTCACACCAGAACAATTTTTGAAACAACATGGTTGTTTTGTCAGGAAGTTAAAAGGGTTCAAAGTTCATCAGCAATTTCTCATTTATAGAACAATATTTACAAAGCCTTTTTTTCGTGACCACATCACATATAAAGTGACTTTGAGGGGCCTATGTGACAAAAGAACACCAATAAGTGACACCATTCCAAAAACTACACCCTTTACACTGTTCAAAACCCCATACAAGAAGGTTGTTAACGCTTCAGGTGCTTCACAGGAAGTAAAGCAATGTGGAAGGAAAAAATGAAAATTTTACTATTTCCAAAAAATCTTCCTTTAGCCTCAAAAATTGAATTTTCACAACAGTAACAAGAAAAAATTGCCTTATACAACTTGTTGTGCAATTTCTCCTGAGTACAATGATACTTAATATGGGAGAAAAAACAGTGTTTGGGCGCACGGCAGGGCTCGAAAGGGAAGGAGCAACATTTTGGAGGGCAGATTTTGATGGAATGGTCTGGGGTGTCATGTTGTGTTTGGTTAGCTCTTGATGTACCTAAACAATGGAATTCACCCATTGGTGATCCCATTCTTAAAATTAGACCCACAAGGAATTTATCTAGAAGTGTGATGAGCTCCTTGAACCCACAGGTACTTCACAGGATTTTACATGATGAAACAATATAATGAAAATATTAGATTTTACCCATAAAAATGTTGTTTTAGTATCAACAATCTTCATTTTCCCAATGATAGCAGGAGAAATTGGACCACAAAAGTTGTTGTGCAATTTCTCCTGAGTCGGCTGATACCGCAAATGTGGTGGAAAACCACTATTTCGGAGCACGGCTCGGGGAGGAAAGGTGCGCCATTTGATTTTTGGAGTGCTGATTTCCCAAAATTTGGAGAGCCTCTGTGGGTGTAAAGAAACCCACTCAAGTGACCACATTTAGGAAATTACACCCCTATGGGAATTCATCTATGGGTGAAGTGATGATTTTATATTTAGAAAACTCTCAGAGTTAAATACAGTGAATGTTGCTTTATTACAAATTGGAAATAAGCCCTTGTAGTGCCCAGTACATTGTACAGTAGTGCCTAGTACAATGTGCCCAGCTTGTGCTTCTTGAGAAACACACATCGTAAATCAAGCGGGTTTCCTCACTACAACAATGCTAAACATATGGATGTTAACTCTGGTTTTGACATTGTAGGACTCAGAAGAGAAGGGGAGCATTTGGATGTGGGAGTGCAGGATTTGCTAGTTTTCTTTTTGAGGGCTGAGAAGCCATGGCGCTTTGCCAGAGTCTTTGTGCTACCAGTAACGTGGGAGCCCTTTATATTTCTGTAAGCACATGATGGACGTATTATTTTGTGTATGTAGCTGAATGCTATTGGTGTTGTGGAGCCCACTGGGACGGGGTACTCGGTACCGGACCGGGTTGCTGTTGGGGATGTCATGGAGGGCCTGGTCCGGGCCGTGTCCCGGGTTCCGCAAGTAAAAGCGGATATTTACAAGGGATGAATGTTTGTTGTGACGCCACCCACGGTGTGTGGTCAGGGTGACCACCGCTGCTGCAGAGCTTCCGGGGATGATGTTGGGCAGCTTAGATGGAACGGCTCTCCGTAGGTAGAGGCTGGTTCCCCGGGGCAGTGGTAATTAGAATCTATGGTGGATATAGTAGATGTGATAATAAAGGGGTTGATAGTGGAGACGGGTTCAAGGAACACACACACTCACGTTTCTGAAGTTTTCCAAAGCTCTACTGCAGATGTTGTAGCAGATTATTGTCCACGGAGTCTGTACTGGGGCCTGGTTGCTCCCACCCTATCCAGGTCCTCAGCTTCCTCCTGCTGAGCTGTGTGTGTGGCCCTGCTGCTGCTTGTAGCTGAGCTGCTGACACTGTCTCTCTCCTCACAGGTACCCCTTGGCTAGGCAACTTGAGTCTTCCATGTGCTTCTGACCCCGTCGTGTTGCTTCGCTTTGGTACAGTGTTGATCTAGAAACTCCACTATCCCGGGATTTACTGTGCTGTGTGTGTCAGTCACAGTTTCGGATCCGGTATCCGTTCTGTGCACTCCTCCGGGGCGAGTGGCGATGGCACTCTGTCTCCCAGATGTGTTTCTCTGTCTTCAGTTCTCCTTCCCTCAGACCCTGGCTAGGCCTGGAATCAGTGAGCGGACCGTAGAGAAGCCTGACGCAGCTCCTTTTCACTACAGTCTCCCTTAGTTCTCCCAGGCACTGGACTCTCACTCAACTCTAAACTCAGAGCTTGACCTAACCAGCTCCCCCTCCTGGCCCAGAGGTGCTAGTGTCGTGTGTTGTGGGGAGGGAACCCGTGTGATGTTACTGTGGCACATTAACCCCTGGGGTGCCACAGTGTTAATTTGGATACAGGACATTTTGGATCAGATCATATTTATCCTGTGCTCTATGCTGAGCAATTACATTTGGGTATACCACTACATTTCTGAAATCAGTGATTCAGATGAAACCCCCTGAATGATCCTTTCACTAATGAGGCAGCAGAGTTACTCTGGACACTGTTTGCCATCTGTTCAGTTTTGGCTAGGGTCACACTTGGGAGCCTGCATCCAGTAACTGGATGCATTACTGGATCCAGTTTTTTCTCCTTGTCTGTTTGGAGGCATTTTTACCGGATCAGGTTCCCATAGGGTCCCATGTAAAAAAACTGATCAGGTTTTGCTAAAAGGCCAAAAAATGTTGCAGACCCTATTAAAACCTGACTTCTCAAAAACTGGATGCAGTAGACAGATTGCACTTTGGCGAACAATTGTTAACATTGGAGTCTAAGGGTAAGGTACCTGATCAGGTTTTCTGGATGAAAAACTGGATCCAGTAACTGGATTGCAAACTCAAGTGTGACCCTATACTTTGTCTTTCTTTTCAACGGTGAGCAAAACTGTGGTTGACTGCACTTTTGTGCACGCCTACAAATATGCGTAAAAAGATGGACACCGCTGAATTGCAGGTTAGACGGGGTTCAAAGTGACTGTCTCTGCCAAATTACAGTGAATTTTCCATTGGGAATTTTGTCTGAATCACATTTTTCAGAGATTTCCACGTAGTTGCCAATGTGAGTGCTTATCATAAGGTACCTTTACACGCGGCAACTTTTCTAGGAATTTCACTGGCAACTTACTGGTTGCAGTGAAATCATGGACACATTGTTCCATTTGTACACAGCAACAAGATAGAACAATGTGTCCATGATTTCACTGCAACCAGTAAGTTCCCAGTGAAATGCCTACAAAAGTTGTCGCATGTAAAGGTACCCTTACTGTGATCTGGAAGCAGAATAAACTAATCTGCAGCATTTCAAGAATTTACTTTATTACTATTTTTACACCGTTCACCTTGCGGTATAACTGATTAAGCTACTTAATTTGTCAGGTTGGTACAATTACAGCGATACCAGTGGTGCGTTCACTGCTCCTGGCATTGAGTGTCGGATCTCAGTTGCGCCATCACCCAGCAGCAAATGCGGCCAGTGTGGTGGCTCAGTAGTAGGCACTGCTGCCTTTCATTGCTGTGGGACTGGGTTCAAGTCCCACCAAGGACAACATCTGAATGGAGTTTGTATGTTCTCCCTGTGTTTGCGTGGGTTTGTTCCAGGTATTCCAATTTCTTCCCACACACCATAGACATACTGATATGATGTTTATCTTGTATGACCCAATGGGGATAGTATTGCTGATTTATGTGAAGTGCTATGGAATTAATTGCATTATATAAATATTATATTATTATTTATCGCCAGGACACACCTATACGGCCAAGATCAGTAAGTTACCACCGACCTAAGACATATAGCTAGATCCAAGGTCGTGAAGGGGTTAATTCTCTAAGCAAATTGGATGTGATTTCTTGAAAATTCTGCCCACTAAGGGAGTAAAGGCCAGGTTCACACATACAAATCCGTTTTTGCCTTAAATCCATTTTTGTTAACATTTTGGAAGTTTTTTTCAAAGTCCAAAAACACATATGCGTTAACGCATGTGTATGCGTTTTGTTTTGTTTTTTAAAAACACATGCGTTTTTATGCAGCAGCCCAAAAACGCTGCTAGCTGCGTTTTTGGGGTGCTCTGAAAAAATACATGCTTTTTTTTTAACATGGGGAAACGCGTGCGTTAACGCATGGCACATATAGGCACTTGCGTTAACGCATATGCGTTTTTAATGACAAAATGACTAAGTCCAAAAATTTGCCAAAAACAGCCAGGACCTCAGGGGACACTATTGGCACCCTTAGAAAAACGGATCCGTTTTTCTAAGGGCTTAAAAAACGGATTTGTATGTGTGAACCTGGCCAAACACAGCTGAAATGTGTGGTTTTGGTGTTTTTTTTACTCTTCAGCCTTGTTTGTGGAGCCTAAAAAAAAACTACACAACATTTTTTTTAAGTGTATAATCAATGCTTTATTGTAGAAATATGTATATATATATACATATTTCTACAGTAAAGCATTGATTATACACTTAAAAATTGACAATGGCTAGGGTCACACATGCCAATCTGTTTTTCTAATTGTTTACCACAACCAATCCATTTTTTCTAGAATGAATTTAGTGCCTCCTGTGTCCCTGGACGTTTTTTGGACTTTCTCACTTTTTCTAAAAAACGCATATGCGTTAATTCATGCGTTAACGCATGGTACCTATATGTACCATGTGTTAACGCATGCGTTTCCCATAGGGCCCCATGTTAAAAAAACACATGCATTTTTTTACTGCACCCAAAAACGCTGCTAGCAGCGTTTTGTTGGATGCTGAACAAAACGCATGTGTTTTTAAAAACGCAATGACACTTAAGTGCACCATGTGTTAAGGCATATACGTTTTTGGACTTGAAAAAAAAATCACAAAAATGCTCCCAAAAACGGATCCAAAGCAAAAATGGAGGTCATGTGTGATCTTGACCAATCCATCACAATGGGCAGCACTTTGAACACATTTTATAAGTGGTCATAAACTTGTAAATAACTCATGAAAGAATAAAGTTACGTTAAAACCAAGCACACCATTGTTTTTCTTATGAAATTCTCAATAAATTTGATGTGTCACATGACACTCTTCCCATTGAAATAAAGTTGGATTCAAAATGTCCGGCTTCAAAATGGCCACCATGGTCAGCACCCATCTGGAAAAGTTTTCCCCCTCCCATATACTAATATGCCACAAACAGGAAGTTGATATCACTAATCATTCCCATTTTATTTAGGTGCATTCATATAAATAGCCCACCCTATATATATATATATATATATATATACTCACACACAAAACACATTACAAATGCTGCTTAACATTAGCCCCAGAAATGCATCAAATAATATGTAAGGTATCAGTGTACTCAGGAAAAATTGCACAAGTTATATGGTCTATTTTATTCTATTATGCTTGTGAAAATAAAAGATGTTGAGCCTAAAGTACATTTTTGTTGACAAAATGTGTGATTTTTAGTTTCATGGCAAAACTGTAAATCACCTAGGAAATTAAGGTGCTCACCACACATCTAGAAAAGTTTCTTGAGGGGTCTAGTTTCCAAAGTGGTGTCATTTGTGGGGGTTTCCACTGTTTCATCACATCGGGGGCTCTCCAAATGCAACATGGCATCCCCTAACAATTCCAGACAATTTTGAGTTTGAAAAGTCAATTGGCGCTCCTTCCCTTTCAAGCCCTACCGGGTGACTAAAGCAGTAGTTTTCCACCACATATGGGATCTTAGCTTATGCAGGAGAAATTGCACAACAAATTATGGGATCCATTTTTTAATGCTACAAATGTGAAAACAAAAAAATTTTAAGCTCAAAGAACATGTGATCTTTTTGTGGTTAGCACTGCAGCCTTTGCAGCACTGAGGTCCTGAGGGCCTGGGTTCAATTCCCTCCAAGGACACCAAGGACAACATTTGCAAGGCGTTTGTATGTTCTCCCCGTGTTTGCGTGGGTTTCCTCCGGGCACTCCGGTTTCCTCCCACATTGTAAAGACATACTGATAGGATGTTTAGATTGTGAGCCTCAGTAGGGACAGCATTACTGATGTATGTAAAGTGCTATGGAATTAATAGCGCTATATAAATGAATAAATATTATTATTATTATTTTCATTGCTCAATGTTCTAAAATTGTGTGAAGCACCTGGGGGATACAAAGTGCTCACCACACATCTAGATAAGTTGGTTTTAGGGGTCTGGTTTCCAAATTGGGGTCCCTTGTGGGGGGGTTTCCACTGTTTAGGTGCACAGGGGCTCTCCATACGTGACATGGTGTCAGCTGAGGCTGCATTCAAACGCGGTGTATTTGGCCGCGTATTGTGCAGCGGCGCCTTTTTTCGCGCTTTTATGAGTAAAAAAGAGCGACTGCATGCAAACACCATGCTTTTCCCGGTGCGCTTTTCTCGAGGCCATGTTAACATGTAGCCTATGGGAAAAGCATGCCGAAAAAAGTGCAAAGAATTGCCAATTCTTTTTGCAAGTGCGCTTTTGCAGTGAAAGCGCACATGCGCAAAAATATGCGGCTAAACGTGGCGTCTGCACGCCTTTCAGCAAAGGTCATAGCTTTTACTGGAAGGCGTATCGAGCTTTGTTTGGCACTGCTTTTACGCAAGTGCTCCAAAGCACCCCATAAAAGCAGGAATACATGGCAATTACGCAGCATCTGAATGTAGCCTAACAATGCCTGACATTTTCTGCTTGAAAAGTCAAATGATGCTCCTTCCTGTCCAAGACCTGCTGTGCACCTAAACAGCTGTTTTCAATCACATATGGGATATCGGTGTACTCGAGAGAATTTGCACATCATATTTTAAGTGCCATTTTCTCTTGTTGCCCTCATAGAAATGTAAAAATTGGGAATAAAGCAACTTTTTTGTAGAAAAAAGTTACATTTTAATTTTTTCCTTCCACATTGCTTTAGTTCCTGTGAAGCTACTGAAAGGTTAATAATCTTCTTGAATGTGCTTTTGAAGGCTGACCTACCCGTTGAAACGCGTTGTGAAGAACAATCAAGTGACCCACTGATCCATTAAAAAGGTTCATTTCAATCTTGTTTCTCCTGCCTATCCATATCTAAAGCGCCCGCAAAATCCGCTAATCTTCAATTTTATTCATATGGTTCACACCTCCATGGTGAGTGGAGCGGTGCCGCTGGACACCGGAGAGTGCCTGAGCGCAAGACCTGAGTGGGAGCAAAAGCTAGAGGACCTGCGGTGACGTTGACACCTTGTGACGACCCACATGATCGGCCGGAGTCCGAACCAGAAGCAGGAACGGCGTCTGGTGCACGAGATGCACCGAACGCCTCTTCACCATGGTTATGCTGGCGGCATAACCACACAAGGTGAGTTAACAAGCCCACATCAGGTCCTCCACTAGACCACCAGGTAATATAGCAGGAGTGCCCCCTCCTTTTCTTTCCTTTTGAATGTGCTTTTGAGCAGCCTGAGAGGTGCAGTTTTTGGAATGGTGTCACTTTTGGGTGTTTTCTATCATGTAGGCCCCTCAAATTCACTTCAGTGTGGTCCCTAAAAAAATGGATTTACAAATGTTGTTATAAAAATAAGAAATTGCTCATACACTATCCTTCTAAGGCTGCGTTCACACTTGCGTTTGTGTCTGCATGCGGAGGGCATGCAGAAGCAAACGCAGTGCAACGCAGCACATACTTATGTGAACGCAGCGGAGAATCTCCGCATGCGTTCACAATAGTATGGTGCCCGGGCAGCCAATCAGCTGTCTCTGGGGGCGGCCAGGAGGAGGAGATCAGCGGCAGAGATCTCCTCCTCCCGACACAACTGATCTCCCGCCGGTGTCAGCGGGGAGATGCAGCTGATCTGACAGCTGTTTAAATCTCCCACGCTGACACCGAATAGGATGATATCAGTGCAGGAGATAAGAAACAGCTGATCGCTGTTTCAAATCTCCTGCGCCGACATCACCTATTCGGTGTCAGTGCGGAAGATTTAAACAGCTGTCAGATCAACTGTTTCTCCTGGCTGACGCCGGCGGGAGATCAGCTGTGGCTTTGCATGATCTCTCGGGGGCCGCCGCTGCTCACCGGTGGCCACCGGAAGAGATTTCAATGTGATCCGCAGCGTTCTCCTGCGCTGTCATGTGGAGGACACTGCAGGTCCATTGAGATTCATGTATTTTTTGTGCGTTTGCGGATAAAACAAGGGCCCGCGAAAGCACAAAAAATGCTGCATGCTGTGTTTGGAGCGCGGTCGGAGGGTGCATAAATTATGCACATCCGTATGCAAATGCAGCCAAACGCAGCTAGACATGTGGGAGATTTATTGACTATTTTGTGTGACATAACTCTGGTTTAACAGTATAAAAATTAACAGTTGAAAAATTTCCAAAAATTTCATGAAATTTACATTTTATTTACAAATAAATGCAAAAATTATCGACCTACATTTACCACTACCATGAAGTCCAATATGTACAAAAAACCACTCAGAATCACCGGTATCTGTAGAAGCGCTCCAGGGTTATTACCTCATAAAATTACACTGGTCAGATTAGACAAAAAAGCCCAATGATCATGAGGGTGAATATCCTGCTGGGGATGAAGGAACTGGTGGAACAAGCATGTAATATTGGGCACCACCTGCCAGTGTAATCTGGGTGGAGGACAGGGGGTAACTACAATAGGCACAGGCGGGCCCTGGAGTCTAGGGGGGCCCCAAAAATGTGTAATACTATTAAAGATTAGCATAAAGTGGGGGCCCTGTTGGGGCTTTCACATCGAGCCCTGTGAGCTGGTGGAGGACACTTCATGTGGCTGTCAGTCCCCTCAGTCCCCTCTGGCCCTGGTCTCCACAGGACACAATACAGAGGGCGTTGTGTGCAACTAATAACTAAGTAGCTCTGCTAATGGCCACAATCATCCTGTTAGAGCAGGAGACCTCACACTGACCCACGATCACAGTCACAAGAAATACACATAAAATGATTCAAAGCAAGATAGAGCGAGCTCAGATCACACACATGATCGGCTGGATGGACTGTGATGCGCATGCGCCACATCGCTAGTTATAAAGTCCGGTGGTTAGAGGGTTAAAGCAGTGACGCATGCGCGCAGTGCTAAACGCTGTGTGTACAACGGAACCTTTGGACAGTGTATGATTATTCCGGAGGAACGTTTTGTTGCGTGGACTCGTTTGCTTCTTTAAATGAAGTCCCCCTTAGTAAGAAAAAAAAGTAGATGCATCTCGGTAAAAATGAAGTTGTCGTGTCTCCTCCGCCGGCCCTATGACTTTGGGCAGATGCAGGTCGCACACTGGTTTCCGGGACACATGGCTAAGGGTAAGGCGAGGAGACCTGCTCCACCCACCCACAGCTCAGCCTGCAGATAGTGTAGAGGAGAACATGGCAGGTAGTGATGGGCAGTCCGGCTCTTTTTGATGAGCCGGCTCTTTCGGCTCAAAAAACGGCTCTTTTTTACAATAATCCTCTGCTACAACCTGTGATGAATACAGAACCTCTCCTGTACAGTGAGAACCTTATTCTACACCTCTGTATGTATCTAGTGAAGCAGTAAAGACTGTTATTAGCATTATTGTTTCCTCAGATTGTCAGCTCTTCTGAACAGGGCCCTCGCTCTCATTTGTATTCTGAACTTTTATTGCTTTCTAATATGTGGTGTTTTTTGTACATGTCCTTATTAGTAAATGCTCTGATATGTGTCAGTCCTAATTCTTAAATATAAAGGTTGCAATTACTGTGCTATGTCACTGTATGTGCAACATACACTGTACATACTACACACATACTGTACACATATACATACACACATTGTACACATATACATACACACATACTGTACACACATACATACACACACTGTACACATACATACACACATTGTGCACATATACATACACACATTGTACACATATACATACTGTACACATATACATACACACACTGTACACATATACATACACACACTGTACACATACATACACACACTGTACACATACATACACACATACTGTACACACATACATACACACGCTGTACACATACATAACACACATTGTACACATATACATACACCCCATTGTACACATATACATACACACATACTGTACACATATACATACACACATACTGTACACATATACATACACACATACTGTACACATATACATACACACATTGTACACACATACTGTACACATATACATACACACATTGTACACACATACTGTACACATATACATACACACATTGTACACATATACATACACACATACTGTACATACATACACACATGTACACATATACATACACACATTGTACACATATACATACACACATACTGTACACACATACATACACACACTGTACACATACATACACACATTGTGCACATATACATACACACATTGTACACATATACATACTGTACACATATACATACACACACTGTACACATACATACACACACTGTACACATACATACACACATACTGTACACACATACATACACACATACTGTACACATATACATACACACATACTGTACACACATACATACACACACTGTACACATACATACACACATTGTACACATATACATACACACATACTGTACACACATACATACACACGCTGTACACATACATACACACATTGTACACATATACATACACACATACTGTACACATATACATACACACATACTGTACACATATACATACACACATACTGTACACATATACATACACACATACTGTACACACATACATACACACACTGTACACATATACATACACACATTGTACACATATACATACACACATTGTACACACATACTGTACACATACATACACACATTGTACACACATACTGTACACATATACATACACACATACTGTACACACATACTGTACACATATACATACACACATACTGTACACATATACATACACACATTGTACACACATACTGTACACACATACACACACACACAAGATATACACACACGATATATATACACACACATGATATATACACACACATGATATACACACACACCTGATATATATACACATACATGATATATATACACACACAATATATACACACACACGATATATACACACACATGATATACACACACACATATGATATATACACACACGATATACACACACACACACACATATGATATATACACACACAATATATATACACACACGATAAATACACACACACATGATATATACACACACACATGATATACACACACACACACACATGATAAATACACACACATGATATATACACACGATATATACACACACACGATATATACACACACACATATGATATATATACACACACGATATATACACACACATGATATATATACACATACACGATATATACACACACACATGATAAATACACACACACATGATATATACACACACATGATATACACACACATATGATATATACACACACACATATGATATATACACACACACATATGATATATACACACACACATATGATATATACACACACACACACATATGATATATACACACATGATATATACACACACATATGATGTATATACACACACAATATATACACACACACACATGATATATACACATACACGATATATACACACACACATGATAAATACACACACACATGATATATACACACACATATGATGTATATACACACACAATATATACACACACACACATGATATATACACATACACGATATATACACACACACATGATAAATACACACACATGATATATACACACACACACATATGATATATACACACACACGATATATATACACACACACACATATTATATATATACACACACGATATATACACACACACACACACAGCGCCTTCCACTATACATTGAAGAGATGGAGGCAGAACATTTTGTTAAAGATTTTCTCTTTTTTTTATACCAGAAAAAAAAACTTAAGGGGTTAAACACCAGTCCTGGATGTCAGTAGGCCAACTACACTGGGCACTATGTGCTGACTTCCTACTACACTGGGCACTATGTGCTGACTTCCTACTACACTGGGCACTATGGGCTGACTTCCTACTACACTGGGCACTATGGGCTGACTTCCTACTACACTGGGCACTATGGGCTGACTTCCTACTACACTGGGCACTATGGGCTGACTTCCTACTACACTGGGCACTATGTGCTGACCTCCTATTACACTGGGCACTATGTGCTGACTTCCTATTACACTGGGCACTATGGGCTGACTTCCTACTACACTGGGCACTATGTGCTGACCTCCTATTACACTGGGCACTATGTGCTGACTTCCTATTACACTGGGCACTATGTGCTGACTTCCTATTACACTGGGCACTATGTGCTGACTTCCTATTACACTGGGCACTATGTGCTGACTTCCTATTACACTGGGCACTATGTGCTGACTTCCTATTACACTGGGCACTATGTGCTGACTTCCTATTACACTGGGCACTATGTGCTGACTTCCTATTACACTGGGCACTATGTGCTGACTTCCTATTACACTGGGCACTATGTGCTGACTTCCTATTACACTGGGCACTATGTGCTGACTTCCTACTACACTGGGCACTATGTGCTGACTCCCTATTACACTGGGCACTATGTGCTGACTTCCTATTACACTGGGCACTATGTGCTGACTTCCTATTACACTGGGCACTATGTGCTGACTTCCTATTACACTGGGCACTATGTGCTGACTTCCTACTACACTGGGCACTATGTGCTGACTTCCTATTACACTGGGCACTATGTGCTGACTTCCTATTACACTGGGCACTATGTGCTGACTTCCTATTACACTGGGCACTATGTGCTGACTTCCTATTACACTGGGCACTATGTGCTGACTTCCTATTACACTGGGCACTATGTGCTGACTGCCTATTACACTGGGCACTATGTGCTGACTTCCTATTACACTGGGCACTATGTGCTGACTTCCTATTACACTGGGCACTATGTGCTGACTTCCTATTACACTGGGCACTATGTGCTGACTGCCTATTACACTGGGCACTATGTGCTGACTTCCTATTACACTGGGCACTATGTGCTGACTTCCTATTACACTGGGCACTATGTGCTGACTTCCTATTACACTGGGCACTATGTGCTGACTTCCTATTACACTGGGCACTATGTGCTGACTTCCTATTACACTGGGCACTATGTGCTGACTTCCTATTACACTGGGCACTATGTGCTGACTTCCTATTACACTGGGCACTATGTGCTGACTTCCTATTACACTGCCTCTATATACAATTATTGAAGCTG
The DNA here is from genome assembly GCA_033576535.1 of Allobates femoralis. NCBI lineage: Eukaryota > Metazoa > Chordata > Amphibia > Anura > Aromobatidae > Allobates > Allobates femoralis. The sequence goes on along the minus strand of JARQOC010000006.1, from coordinate 192,573,992 downwards.
CACCTATATCTCTCCACATTTTGCCTAAAATCCTATAATCCTATTCCTTACCCAACAACTCTATTCTCCCCCTGCAGTGTCCTCCTGACTAAAGACTGAGAAGATGATCAATGATAATAAACAAGCTGAGTCCTCCTACACATCCCATATGCCAGATAAGGTCAGGGAAACTTAACCCATAAACATGCTGGTGGTCTTGTGCCCACTGCCCTGAGGAAGAAACAATGTGTGTATAGCTTTAATTGGGAGAAGGGGCTTCCGCCATGTGTTGGAAACTTTGTTTACACTTTTAGCTCACTTATCTCCTGGCTGCTCCTCCCAGTCACAGTCAGGCTTAATAAAGCTGCCAGCAGAGGGTAAAAAAAAAAAAAAAAAAAAAAAAAAAAACACGGCTCTCTGGCTCGTTCACTGGGAAGAGTCGGCTCTTATCAGTCACATGAAAGAGCCGGCTCAATGTGTCGGATCGTTCGCGAACGACACATCACTAATGGCAGGTGCCATAGAGGTGTGTGAGGAGCCTTCAGCTATAGCAGCCTGGCCAGACATGGGCGTCTGAGAGAGAGAGAGGTGTATCAGGAGACAGGACTAGTCCCAGATGGGGGAGCGCAGCCCAACAGACTTCACCCTATACTCAATACCGCAGAGTAAAACATTAATCTAGTGATAGGTTCGTATTAAAGGAGTTCCCTGAGAATAAAAACGAATAACGAAAGAAAAACGTCATCATAAATTCTCAAATCCTTCTAAATTTACACTTCAGTAAGGAAGTGGAAGAACTCCAGTGCCACCTTTAAGAAGCTCCTCAAAGTGATAATCGCTTTCCAACAAGCTTTTTAATATGACTAAGGGATTTGTGCCAGATCAGAACCCCAGACTACAGATGCTGCGTTTCGGGGTAACTTCCCCTCATCAGTGTAGTGTGTGGGATATTCTGATCTGGCTATGACTAATGGATTTGTGCCAGATCAGAACCCCAAACTACAGACGCTGCGTTTCGGGGTAACTGCCCCTCATCAGTGCAGTGTGTGGGATATCCTTCTATTAAGTCACAAACTTTTTGTCTGTGAAGGTAATTAGTACATAATTAAGATGGCCATCACTTGTTATACTGACAAAAATCAGAATTTGCAGAACCCTGGTCCAACTGCAGTGTTGGTAGTCTATGGCCACCAGAGCCCCATCAACCTCCGCCTGCCTACTATCATTCCCCAGGACCTCTTCTGATTAGTAGGCCTGGCATGACGCCATTGATGTGACATGATGCACATTAATTTTGAGCCTGGCCTACTGGACAAGGGTCCTCCAAATCAATTAACTCTAACAGCCACCTCTTGGAATAATACAATTGTATGTGAGCACGTGTAGGGCTATGTACTTGGATGTCGTAATGAAGTCTCCAGGACTGCTGAGTTAAAGAGGCTGCCTACATTTCTGATCTAGTATTGGAGATACCAGGGGTGCTGAGGTATGAAGAGGCTGGTCACACTGCTGTCCACCCTGTGTATCTGATTTAAAGGGAACATGTCAGCTACTTTAGACCTCATAAGATATCACTATCTGTCCCTGCAGCTTCTGAGTACATTCCTAAGTATCCCTGTCTAAGCTAAAAGTGTGGCTTAATAGGTGCAAAAAAATATATTGGAATCTGAGAGTCCTCAGTGGTTGATACCTTTTAATGGCTAACTGAAAAGATGGTAAACATAGCACGCTTTCGGGACACTGTGGTCCCTTCCTCAGGCTGATAATGACACAGATTCTGAAGACACATACATATATACATAAGCAAATAAAACAACAACAAAACAAAAAAAAAAAATAGTTTTAGATGTTATAGTAAATGCGACAGGTGACGTAGGGAGGGCCTGGGGAATACAAACTAAAAGTCTAAGATAAGATAAGCGGAACACATTGTATAATGGTAGTGGTCTGTGTAGAACTGAAAATACCTAATGAGTTGAGGAAAGCAATAAAAGGAGGCAAGGGTGTTCATATAAGAAGTGTCATAAGGGCATTGTCCTCAAACGGGAATCTGTTGGAAGATGTGTTATCCCCAAATGTCTTTTCAATTTATATAGAAAACGCATGAATCGTGGATGTCC
>JARQOC010000006.1:192212528-192571793 GCA_033576535.1 Allobates femoralis | reverse complement strand
CATTGTAACCCAATCCTAAGAGCATGTAATATACTCGCTATCAGGATTCAGCTCTTGCTGGTTCCAGCAGTCATCACATAGACACTCCACTCATGTGTGATTTTCATACTATATCATATATTATGGGCATGTGATAGCTTTTTTTCCTGCTTATCTGCTTTTCACTAAACATTGAGAGAATTAGGAAGAGCAGCTGGTCAGCACCTGACTAAGTGTGAAAATCCCATATGGATGATTGGTCACATGATGGGGGGCGCCACATCGAATTCTTGCCCTGGGTTCCATATAATGTGGATACACCACTGGGTGAGTTACAAAGCTCACTACTGGAGAACCTTCAGTACATAGTATAAGGCCTCATTCACACATCAGAATCAGGAGTGTCTCCGAAACACAGAACAGCAGATGTGAATGCCTCTATGATCGCTTTGTGTGTCAGCTCCACTCCTGGCTTTGACACATTCACTGATGGTGAATAGTGATGCGTGAATGATCCTTAAGGGCCCGTCACACACAACGATATCGGTAACGATATCGTTGTAACGTCACCCGTTTAGTGATGCTGCAGTAATGTCTATACGACATCGTTGTGTGTGACACTTTATCAACGATGAGTTGTTGATGAACCGGTTCATAAATCTATCGTTGGTTGCCCGCTGGACGTGCAGCATCGCTGCGTGTTACAGCGGGAGACCAACGATCTGCGAGCTCCCAGCGCCGCACAGCAAGCGCTGGGAGCTGGTATCCAAGGTAAACAGTGGGTAACTAAGCAGAGCGTGGTGCTTAGTTACCTGCTGTTTACCCTGGATACCAGCATCTCGTTGGTCCGGATCGCTGGTGAGTCTGCCTGTGTGACAGCTCACCAGCGATCAGCCTTCAATGTCCCAGTGATCCCGATCGTTGGTGGGATCGCTGGGACATTGAAGCGTGTAATGGGGGCTTTAGATTGAGTAGACCAGACTGGGGAGCTCACCTTTCTCCTCCTCCGGGGAGGGTATGTTGATTACCGGGTCACTTTTTGACAGATGAAGTATTACAGTCACAGTTTTCTTCTTAAGTCTTTCCAGCCCACTGTCCAGGCTTGAGTGGCGGTGGAGATCTTGGGGGACCTGTGGATGGTGTGAGGAGAACACAACATTTTAATTTATTTTTATAGACAAGCACTGGGGTATTTTAAAAGCGATACAGCCCTTTAATATAACTTAGATGAGATCTGTGAGCACCTCAGGTGAATCAGAGTCCAGCAGAGTTAATGCAGCAGTAAACGCTGAAGCATTTCAGAGGAATAATAGCTTGAGAAGCCGGCGGGGAACTCGGCGTTACGGATGACTAGTCCGAGGCAGGTCCCTGGTGGCTTTTTCCCCCACTGGTCTCTAGACTGGTAGGAATGAACCTGTCAGTCATCTGGAGCAGGGCAGGGAGATTGACCGGCCTTTCAGACTAGTCATCTAAGACACATTGTCCTCAGCCAGCTTATCAAGGCATGTATTCTCCAAAACGTAGTGTGTGGGTGCATGTGCTGTACGGTCCGGCTCTGGCGCATGTGCAGTGCGCATATTAAAGCCGGGCCGTACACCTGATAAGCCCCCACAATGCACCAGACCGAGACTGACGTCCAGCCGGCACATGATACTATATGCAGGAATTTCAACATGGGGGGGCGTGCAGGAATACGACTGTAGAGGTTAGCGTAATACCTTCTCAGTATGTCCGTCATTCTTTTCGGGTCAGATGTCAGAGAGCCATCGCTATCCATTAAAGTAGTAATTGATGTGATTTGGCGTTTACCTCTTGCTAAATTTGCGAGTATTTTTCCCGCCTTGTCTCCATATCTGTACAATTTCGTCTCCCACTCAGATCGGAACAAATCCGCTCTCATTTTTGCCCACTCAAGGTTTTTCTTTTGGGCTAGCCAATGATTTCTCTTCCACTCGGTGGGACACGTTTTGAAATCTCTATATGCCAGCCTGACCGCCTCGCTGTATTGGAGGAACAGGGACGCTATTTTTTTTTTGGGGTGACCGTGTAGGCCAGAATCTTGCCCCTCAAGACCGCCTTAGCAGTTTCCCAAAACAGTCTGGGGTTATCCTGATGCGTCACATTGTCTAGTGTATAAAACGACCACCGCTCTCCCAACAGTTTGTTGAAGTTGGAGACTTTCTGTAAAAAGGAAGGGAATCGCCACAAGCAATCAGTCACCCCGGGATATCTGTGCACTAAGTCCAATCCGACAGGACTATAGTCCGAGATAACCATATCAAGAATCTCCATGTCTTTGGCTTTGTGTATGACCTTGTCGCCAATTAAAAACATATCTATCCTTGACCATGTCCTGTGTGGATGGGAGTAGTGGGTGAACTCCCTGCCCATTGGGTTTCGGAGCCTCCAAATGTCATGGATCCCCAGGTTTTTAGTGAAAGAGTGGAGGTCAGTGGTAGAAGACCTCCCACCTCTCTCGGATGTCCTAACTCTCTCCGAGTCTCTCTCAGCTCTCCTATCTTCTTCCCTGGACACAGTGGGGTTGAAGTCCCCACCCCAATAATAAGATTTTATTTGTCTGTTAAAAGCAACCTGTCATGTAAATTGGAGAAGAATGCACACGGAATATCGCATCTTGGTGGAGGTGGGTTTCCTGCAACGGGACTATGTCACCCTTTAACATTTTTTTAAGTCTCATAGGACTTGTTAGTAGATATCAGAAGTACACATATGTCCCGACAGGTATAAAGGAAAAAAAAATCCTGGCCTTGTGGGGGGGGGGGGGGGGGGGTGGAGCATGGAGGGACCAGAGACCACCGAATGGTTCGGCCTTGAGAAGGCTGGTAGAGGTCTCCAGCAACAGGACACCAGAGATTTGTGTCACCCAAGGCCCCCCCTCCCGCCACCCACTTCAAGGTTGCGGCTCAGCGAGTTATTCGCTGTCCTCCATTGTTCATTTTATGGCAGCAGAAAGACTTTCCATCTTTTCCTCAATGTCCAGTTGTAGAACTTGACTTCTCTCTCTGTGGTTTTGGTAACTGGTCCGTCGCATCCTGCGTCTTGGGATCCTCATCGAGGGGCAATGTCAGTGTCCCCGCCAAGTAGACGTTTTATCTCTCAAGGAGTCTGGCATAGGCAACGATGATGGTGATGTTCTCCGGGGGATAGGTGGTTCTCTGGAGCTGGTGGTATATCGTCTCAGTGCTTCTCTAGCGTCTTTAAAGTAGAGGGGAGGATTTCTGCCATCAGCCACCTTGAGGGTCACAGGGTAGAGCAGCTGGAAAGGGACATTGCGCTTGTGTAAGAGGCTGCAGCACGGTGGCTCAAGTGGTTAGCACTGTAGCCTTTGCAGCACTTAGTCTTGAAGTCCTGGGTTCAACTCCCACCAAGGACACTAAGGACAACATCTGCAAGGAGTTTGTATGTTCTCCCTGTGTTTGCGTGGGTTTCCTCTGGGCACTCTGGTTTCCTCCCACATTGTAAAGACATACTGATAGGATATTTAGATTGTGAGCTCCAAGAGAGACAGCATTACTCATGTATGTAAAGTGCTATGGAATTAATAGCGCTATATAAATGAATAAATTATTATTATCATTGAATTGCTTTCATTTCCTGGAAACCTCTGGTGAGTAATCATTGAAAATAACCACTTTATATCCTCTAACAAGGAGTGGTTGCCTCCTCCTGGGGAAGGTTTGGAGTATGGTTTCTTTGTCTTTGAAGTCCAGGTATCGTGCTATGGACTGGTGGAGTTTCTGGGGAGCACCCGATGTTCTCTGTTCTACTCCCTCTTTGGCTCCTGGTCGTTCTGGCGGGCCGGGTGGGGCGGCTACCCTGTGTGCCCTCTACCATGCACAGTCTATTGATCCCCAGTGCCTCTGGGATCTCTTTCTCAAAGATGTAATTTAAATGGGCATAAGGAAGGCCCACCACTCGCAGGTTATTCCTCCGCGACCTGTTCTCCAGGTCGTTTACTTTTTCCCTCAGCCATCGTGATCCCTTTGCTGCTTCCAAGAGCTCCCACTCCAACTGGGTGATTGTGTCTTCGGCATCTGAGAGACGTTGTTCTTCCTCACACAGCCTATTGTCATGTTGCGCCACCTCCTCTTTAATTGCGACCATAGAGGATTTTATTGAATCCCTGACTGTGGCCTGTAAGCTCTCAGACAAGTGGCTTTTAAGATCTCTGGCCATGTCTGCAAATGTCTTAGAGAATTTTGACTGCTCCATATTGTCCTCCCCTTCTGACCACAAGTGCTGGATTTCACCCTGGCTCTGAGTGAATCGCAGCTTCCTCCCCTTCCCTCCACTTCTCATTTTGGGGCTGCTGGTTTTGTCTGTCCCTCCTCATCACTGTCCCCGCCATCTTGTTGGGAGTGTTGTTACCTTCCTCCCGCTCTCCCTCCTCTGTCTCGTGCCTTGTGCTCCGCAGCCAGCGGTAAATCAAGTGACCAGGTGTTCACTTTGCAGTCCCTGGCTGTTCCAGGCCCGGGTGTGCGGCCGTGGGTGTCCGGAGCCCTCACCTCAGTGGCGTTCGTATGGGGGCCGGAACCGGAAGTTTTTTCTTTTTAATATTAAAAAGCATGTGCAATGCGCCTACCCGCCCAGCTATATTGACAGTCGTGTTGCTGGCCTATCTACGAATCCACCCGACTTTAACTTCCCTCTGTGTAAAGCTCTGCATCCACTAATGTGTTTGCTGTACTTCTCTGCTGTGCCTATTGGACTGCAGGTCTAGAGATCTGACCCGACAATCCGGCAGATAACCTACCAGGTGTCTTTTTTGTAACCTAAACAAATCCAGCTTTAATAATATACATCTTGCTGGCTTATATAGTAATATTTTCCTTAGCCCCATTGCAAGTGGAGGGAGAGAGCACAGGGATGTCTTAAAGCAATCCATGGCGGCTCTCCTGACCTGAGAGAGACAGTATGTATTTCTATGCAGCTGTCACTCTCATGTCAGGAGAGTCATCAAGGATTGCTGCACGGCATCCCCCGAAGATAAGCCCCAGTGCATTGTTCAGACAAAGAAAAGTAATATAAGACCTGCCTTATTTGTGGGGAAACACAGTGTCACTAGATAATCCCCTACCTGCTCTTTTTCTTCAAGTTGCCTGTTTTTGTCTTCTGCATCAGTCAGTTCTTCCTCAGTCATTGGTGAGTCTTTATTCAGGGTATCTGCCTGTTGTTCTGCCTGTAACAAAAAAAAGAAAATCACCTATATGGCATTCATATTCTTTATGTGTACCATTATGGTCTCCACTTTGGTGTTTGACTACTCAAAAAATGGTCGCCTAGTGTGTTAATATTTGGCCTTGTCAAGACTTCAGCTTGACAATTTGTGCCTTTGTTCCTAGCTGACAGCAGGGGCGTAACTATAAGGGTACCTTTGCACGCCGCAACTACAATGTAGCAACTGAGAGGCAATCTGGATTTCCGTCACCGTTGCCTTGAAATTGCTATGAAGTTGCGGCGTGTAATTGGGGAACCCGGTGGTGATTTTCGAAGTTGCTCTTGGTTGCAGTATCAGAGCATTGTTCAAAAACCAGAGGCAACCCTGAAGGTGAATGGCCCTGGTTTTGGAGTGTGAACGGGCGATAGGGATGGAATCTGCGTCACCTAGTGATTTCCCGTGGGCGTGCCACAACATGCTGGATACTGCGCCCCATCAGCGATGATTGGTGGGGGCTACTGTGTTTCCATTGGCTGTCCCTTCACAGGGCGCCATATTTGAAGAGCTGTCCATTCACACTACACAATGGCAATGGCGTCATGTATTAGCCAGCCTTCCTGCGCAGGCTAGCCAATCATGACGCTAATGCGTTGTCTAATCAGCGTGTTTGGGTCACGGAATACACAAGTCTGTCACGCCTATGTTTTGGCAGCGCTGCACAGGTACGCCCACATTCCCTTAGTGATTGCGGCGTGTGAAGCTGCATCGGGATTCAACCGGATGTTTCCCGCAGGTTCAGTGTCAACTTCCGGGGAGCCACGTTCCCTTAGGTTGACGATGCAATTGCGGCGTCTAAATGCAGCATCGGCGATCGGTATCAACCGTCAAAAACGTGCACGCGCATGTTCGGTTGCCTCCGATCGCCGGTGATAGTTGTGTGTGTAAAGGTACCTTAATAGGTGCAGGGATTGCAATTGCACCCGGGTCCTTTAGGCCTATAGAAAAAGACTAAGGGTACCGTTAGACGTCGCAACATTTCCTGCGATGTTGGATGCAATTCCACGGGAGCGCGGTTGCTTCCGACATCGCAGGCTGGCTGTCACATCGCAAGATGTTGCAGGTGACGCCGCAGCGATGCAGGTGGAGCCATCGCCCACTGGGCTGGGAGCAACCCAGCGAGTGATCTGCACCAATGCTGCGGTATAGGCTGGATGTTACATGGCATGATCCAACCTTATAGCTGGAGCAACATCACCAGGTTTAAGTGCGTGCACTAAAGGCACCGTCAAACGCGGCGATATCGCCGGCCATTTCGTTGGCAATTGCTGAATTGGGCGATGTGGAAACCACATCGCTTGTGCGCAGTGGCGTGTGACTGAGCGATTGTACGGCGAGAAAATGCCGATGGGGCGTCGCCTGATCGCCCTGCACTGCAGTGAAATCAGGCGATTTCCACCAGGCGATTTCTGCGCATTGTGGCGTGTGACAGGGTGATAGCGATGTATAAAGCGAGCTCAGACCATCTGGAAGCAATTCCAGAGGAGTGCCTGAGCGTTCTGTTTGGCGCGCCCCGTGTGCCGCAATTGGTGGCAGCTCCTGTGTTCCCATTGGCTGACCAATGGTAACGCAGTTGTGGTGGGCAATCGGAGTGGTAGGGGCGCGGTGAGAAACACTCTGGCACGCCTGTCTCCTCGGCGTACTCACACTCTCCGGCCACATCGCTGATGAGGTGGTGACGTGGCGATGTGGGAAAGGGACCTTGCTTCCGGTCTGTGCCAGGTGATTTCCGGAACGCAGGATCGCAGGAGATCGCCCGCGAAATCGCTACGTGTGACAGATCCATGGCGATGTGAAAAAAAGTACCCGCAACGTGCGCGCTCACATCAAATCGCCAGCGATATGGAAGCCATATCACTGCGTGTGACAGTACCTTAAAACCTGGCGATGTTGCACCAGCAACTTATTGTAGTTGCATCGTGCTGTTACACAACACAATGCACTACGATATTGCTTGCAACTTCACTGACTCAGCAAATCGCCAGTGAAGTTGCAAGCAATATTGCGACGTGTAACGGTACCCTAATGCTATTAAAGATTTGCAATAATTGGAGGTCCCGTTCGATATTTTGCATCAGGGCCCATGAGCTTAAAGTTACACCACTCGCTCACAGTTTGTTACAATATGATCCCCTGGTGTTAGGGTACTGTTACATGTCGCAATAGGAACGATATTGCATACAATTTCACGGGGAGCGCGCACATTTTTGGCACTTGCCCAAGATCGCATGGGAGATGTCACACAGGGAGATATCGGCAGGCAATGCAACTAGGATGTTGTACGCAACTTTTGTGCGCTGGGTATAAGCAACCCAGCGTCCGAGCATTAACACTGTAGTGAATAGGGAAGTTGCGTTCTACATCATACTTGCGCCATCACACAGCACGATCATGCCAGATCGCATATGCAACATTGTACGGTTGAAGGGCTTGCTCAATCTTCTTGCAAAATCGTACCTGCGATTTATTGCAGTCGCATTGCCCTGTTACACGACACAAGGCACCAACGGTATCAACTGCAACGACCACGTGACTTTTTGTCGATGTTGCATTGCGATATTGTGACGTATAACAGTTCCCTTAGGGCCCCTTTACACACGGCTACATTTCTAGGGTGGCTACAGGTAACTTACTAGCTGCAGTGAAATCATGGAGAGATGATTCCATTTGTACACAGCAACAAGATAGAACCTTGTCTCCATGATTTCACTGCAACCAGTAAGTTACCTGTAGCCACCCTAGAAATGTAGCCGTGTGTAAAGGGGCCCTTACTGTCTCTCATCTAGCACGCGTCAAATATTTATCAAATTATTTGTCTGTAACTACGAACAAGTAATGAATAAGAATAAAAGAAACATCTAGAAGTAAAAACTTAAAAGGGGTTGCACACTACTTGGACAATCTCATCTCATTCCCCATTAAAATAAAAAAAGCTTAAGGTACCGTTACACGGCACGATGTTGCTTGCAACATCGCTGAACTTTTGCTGTGTCAGTGAAGTTGCAGGCAACATAGCAGGTCTCTGGTTGCCAGGTTTATCAACATGTTGATAAACCTGGCGATCTTTCACCAGCGATTTGCATGGATCGTGCTGTGTGACACCGCAATGGTGATGTTGCCGGTGATGCCGCCTATTGGCAGCATTGCAGCGTATCGCTCGCTGGGTTGATCCCAGCCCAGCGAGCGATCACTGCTGCAACATCCCAGCGGAGTCGCAGGCAAAATCTTGCCTTGTGACACCCAAGGCCACGATGTCGGAAGGAGTGCGCACCCGCACACACGCTGGGGGAGAGAGACACGCTGGGGGAAAGAGAGACAAACATGCTGGGGGAAAGAGAGACAAACATACTGGGAGAAAGAGAGAGAGACATGCTGGGGGAAAGAGAGCGAGACACGCTGGAGGAAAGAGAGCGAGACACTGAGGGGGAGAGATACTGGGGGGGAGAGAGACACACGCTGGGGGGAGAGAGAGAGACACACGCTGGGGGGGGAGAGAGAGACACGCTGGGGGAAAGAGAGAGACATTCTGGCGGAAAGAGAGAGAGACACACTGGGGAAAGAGAGAGACATACTGGGGAGAAAGATGCTGGGGAGAGAGACACGCTGGGGGAAAGAGAGAGACATTCTGGCGGAAAGAGAGAGAGACACACTGGGGGAAAGAGAGAGACATACTGGGGAGAGAGACGCGCTGGGGGAAAGAGAGAGACATTCTGGCGGAAAGAGAGAGAGACACACTGGGGGAAAGAGAGAGATATACTGGGGAGGGAGACACGCTGGTGGGGAGAGAGACACGCTGGTGGGGAGAGAGACATGCTAGGGGGGAGAGAGAGAGACACACACGCTGGGAGAGAAAGAGAGACACGCTGGGGGAAAGAAAGACCACACTGGGGGAAAGAGAGAGAGACTCCCTGGGGTAAAAAGAGAGACACGCTGGGGGAAAGAGAAAGACATGCTGAGGTGGAGAGATACTGGGGGATGAGAGACACGTTGGGGGGAGAGAGACACACGCTGGGGGGAGAGAGAGACACGCTGGGGGAAAGAGAAAGACATGCTGAAGGGGGGAGAGAGAGACACCCTGGGGGGAGAGAGAGACACGCTGGGGTGGAGAGAGACACGATGGGGTGGAGAGAGACACGATGGGGTGGAGAGAGACACGCTGGTGGAGAGAGAGAGAGACACACTTGTTTACAATGCCTCAATGTCTCCATCAGCATTAACGAAACTCGTAACTGTATTACATTTGTCTGCATATGTGCATATGCCTGTCTGTCTAGAACCTGTATGTTGCATAACTAACTGTAATATCTGTAAATATTGTTGTTACTCTAGTGTGCCCTTACAGCGATTAAATACATGATTTAATTCTAGGTTCTTGTTTTATCACAACATTGAACACAATATGCTAGGGAATGAGCTAAATGGCTATAAATGCAGGATTGTCTGTGCAGCTAAGAAATGCAGGTGTGATAAATGAACTCAGTAAATACTGTGCTGGAATCAATGAATCGAGAGACTTAGCTTCTCACTGACGTCACTGCGAAGAGCCCGGTAACTGCGCCAAAGTGCTCTCAAATTTACCGGGTCCTACTCTAACACTGTATGTGGACTATACTGCTGGGATACGGTTTATGTGCCTGTGTACTGCAACTAAAAGCCAGCTGGAAGTGGTCTGTACCAGGACCAGGGCTACAGTAAGATGGAGGTGTGGGCGAAGCTACTGGGTGGAGGAAGGGAGCGCAGTCAAAAAAAGTCATATTATATATATAAGGACTGGCATCACCTTAATGTGCAGGTGCAAGCAAAAAAATATGTGTAATGCCAGTCCATTAAATTGTAACTTGTTTTACCACAGTCCACGAGCCCCCGTTCGTACGCTAGTTTAATATTATACGCTACCTGAGTTGGTTTCTGGTCCTTATATAATCCCAATGACAGACCGGGCTGGTGGCAGCATTTTGTGCTTGTGTTATTGTGGAGCATTGGACAGTGATGGACTGGAGGGTTATTATATACTCCTGGCCTGGACTGGTGATGTATATACAGCACCTCTCACTGTGAACCCCTTTATAAAGCAGCACTAAAACCCCCGTCACACATAACGAGATTGTTGTAACGTCACAGGTTTTGTGACGTAACAGCGATCTCGCTAATGATCTGTGACACTTAGCAGCGATCAGGCCCCTGCTGTGAGATCGGTGATCGTTACAAAGTGCTCTGGGTCATTTTTTGGTTGTTGGTCTCCCGCTGGTCAGCACGCATCACTGCGTGTGAAAGCGAGATGCCAACGATCAGCGATCTCACAGGCTGGTAACCATGGTAAACACCGGGTATCTTGGCAGCGTGTGCTGCCTAGATACCTGCTGTTTATCATAGTTACCAGCGTCCTCCCTACTTCCAGCGATGTGGAGGTGGCTCCCTGGTCCCTGGGGAGATCTGCCTGTTTGACAGCTCCCCAGCGACCAAGTAACGACGCACCAACAATCCCTACAGGATCGTTATCGCTCTCGGGATTGTTGTAGTGTCGTTGTGTGTGACGGGAGCTTTAGAGAGCAGCTGTGCCCCTTCCTTATCTTCGGTCACTTCTCTAAGGTATGTTCCCACAGGACGTTTTTTAAAGCAGTCCTGAACTCAGCAAAACCTGAGGATCCTAGAGTCCTTGACAGGAGATTAGCTATGATCTTGTCTGCGTTTTTTGCGTGTTTTTTGTGCGTTTTTACTGCGTTTTTTTAGCTGTGTTTTTCCTGCGTTTTTTCCATTGACTTTAGCAAAAACGCAGGAAAGTAATTAACATGTCAATTCTTTCCCATCCGCACCAAAAACGCAGGTATTTGACAGTTCTTGACACTTGCAAAACCAATGTGTGGGCACAGCGTTTCTCTGAAACACATTGGTTCTGCTGGGAATCAAAACCGCAGGAACAAATTAGCAAAAATTACCATAAAACCAATGGTTTTCTGCATGCAGAAACCGCAGGAAAAACTCAGCAAAAACGTCCTGTGGGCACATAACCTACCAGGTGTCTTTTTTTATAACCTAAACAAATCCATCTATTATATAATTGGCGTAACTGACTTCCGTCGGAGCGGCGCAACTTCCGGTGGCTTGGTTAGCGAGCTGTTTCTTTCTCCTGGACTCTGTCCGTGGCCGCGTACCAAGCCACAGAAGCGCATACGACTGTAGTGTACACCGCTATAGTATACTACAGTCCCATGCCCATACGCCTGTCCGCCCCTAAACCTAAGCGCCAACGACTCGCAATGTCCGCTGGCGCTTAAGGGCCGACACGCGTATGCCCATAGGACTGTAGTATACCATCGCGCTGTACACTACAGCGCCATGCTCTAAAACACCCCTACCCCCTGCCGCCCTAAGCCACTACCCCCTACCCCCTAAGTCCCGCCGAACCCCCTACCCCCTGCCGCCCTAAGCCACTAGCCACTACCCCGCCGCCGAAGCCCCTACCCCCTGCCGCCTAAGCCACTACCCCGCCGCCAAAGCCCCTACCCTCTGCCGCAAGCCCCTACCCCCTGCCGCCCTAGGCCACTACCCCGCCGCAGCCACTACCCTCTGCCGCACCTAACCCCTAAGCCACTACCCCGCCGCCGAAGCCCCTACCCCTGCCGCCCTAAGCCACTACCCCGCCGCAGCCACTACCCTCTGCCGCAAGCCCCTACCCCCTGCCGCCCTAAGCCACTACCCCGCCGCAGCCACTACCCTCTGCCGCACCTACCCTCTGCCGCACCTAACCCCTAAGCCACTACCCCGCCGCCGAAGCCCCTACCCCCTGACGCCCTAAGCCTACCCTCTGCCGCACCTAACCCCTAAGCCACTACCCTCTGCCGCAAGCCCCTACCCCCTGCCGCCCTAAGCCACTACCCGCCGCAGCCACTACCCTCTGCCGCAAGCCCCTACCCCCTGCCGCCCTAAGCCACTACCCCGCCGCAGCCACTACCCTCTGCCGACCTAACCTACCTCGCCGCAAGCCCTACCCCCTGCCGCCTAAGCCACTACCCCGCCGCAGCCACTACCCTCTGCCGCACCTACCCTAAGCCACTACCCCCCGCCTCCGCCGCAATACCCCGAAGCCCCTACCCCTGCCGCCTTAAGCACTACCCCGCTCGACAACTGCCCATACCCTAGCCTCCGCCGCCTAAGCCCTACCCCTGCCGCCCTAAGCCACTACCCTCGCCGCCAAGCCCTACCCCTGCCGCCCTAAGCCACTACCCCGCCGCAGCCCCTACCCTCTGCCGCAACCTAACCACTACCCCGCCCGAAGCCCCTACCCCCTGCCGCCCTAAGCCACTACCCCGCCGCACCACTACCCTCTGCCGCACCTACCCCTAAGCCACTACCCGCCGCAGCCTACCCCTGCCGGCAAGCCCCTACCCCCTGCCGCCCTAAGCCACTACCCGCCGCACCCACCCTCCCCTCTGCCGCAAGCCCCTACCCCCTGCCGCCCTAACCCAGCCCCTACCCCTGCCGCCAAGCCCTACCACCGCCGCAGCCACTACCCCCGCCGCAGCCACTACCCTCTGCCGCAAGCCCCTACCCCCTGCCGCCCTAACCCACTACCCCGCCGCAGCCACTACCCTCTGCCCCAAGCCCCCACACCCCTCCCCCTAAGCCACTACCCGCCGCAGCCACTACCCTCTGCCGCACCTAACCCCCTACCCCTGCCCAAGCCCCTACCCCCCTGCCGCCCTAAGCCACTACCCCGCCGCGCCCTACTCTGCCGCACACTAACCCTAAGCCCTACCCCCCCGCCGCCAAAGCCTCACCTACACCTGGCAACCTAACCACTACCCCGCCGCCGAAGCCCTACCCCTGCCGCCTTAAGCCACTACCCCCCGCCGCACCCACTACCCTCTGCCGCACCTAACCCTAAGCCACTACCCCGCGCCGGCCACCCGCCCTAAGCCACTACCCCGCCGCCGAAGCCCCTACCCCCTGCCGCCCTAAGCCACTACCCCGCCGCACCCACTTCCCTCTGCCGCAAGCCCACTACCCGCCGCAGCATACCGCCCTAACCCGAAGCCCCTACCCCCTGCCGCCCTAAGCCACTACCCCCCAGCCCTACCCCCGCGCAGCCACTACCCTCTGCCGCAAGCCCCTACCCCCTGCCGCCCTAAGCCACTACCCCCGCCGCAGCCACTACCCTCTGCCGCAAGCCCCCTACCCCCTGCCGCCCTAAGCCACTACCCCGCGCCGCAGCCACTACCCTCTGCCGCACCTAACCCCACCCCGCCGCAAGCCCCTACCCCCTGCCGCCCTAAGCCACTACCCCGCCGCAGCCACTACCCTCTGCCGCACACCTAACCCCCTAACCCCCCCGCCGCCCCGAAGCCCCTACCCCCTGCCGCCAAGCCACTACCCCCCCACCGCTGGAAGCCCCTACCCCCTGCCGCCTTAAGCCACTACCCCGCCGCCACCACTACCCTCTGCCGCACCTAACCCCTAAGCCACTACCCCCGCCGCCGAAGCCCTACCCCCTGCCGCCCTAAGCCACTACCCCCGCCGCCAGCCACTACCCCTGCCGCCTAAGCCACTACCCCGCCGCACCACCCCCTCCCCAGACAACCCCTACCCCCTGCCGCCCTAACCCGAAGCCCCTACCCCCTGCCGCCCTAAGCCACTACCCCGCCCAGCCACTACCCTCTGCCGCAAGCCCTACCCCCTGCCGCCCTAAGCCACTACCCCGCCGCAGCACTACCCCTGCCGCAAGCCCTACCCCCTGCCGCCCTAACCCACTCCGCCGCAGCCACTACCCTCTGCCGCACCTAACCCAAGCCCCTACCCCCTGCCGCCCTAAGCCACTACCCCGCCGCAGCCACTACCCTCTGCCGCAAGCCCCTACCCACTCGCCGCCCTAAGCCACTACCCGCCGCACCACTACCTCTGCCGCAAGCCCCTACCCCCTGCCGCCTAACCACTACCCCGCCGCAGCCACTACCCCTGCCGCACCTAACCCAAGCCACTACACCGCCGCCAAGCCCTACCCCCTAAGCCACTACCCCGCCGCAGCCACTACCCTCTGCCGCAAGCCCTACCCCCTAAGCCGCACCTAACCCTACCCCCAATCCGCAACTAAACCTACCCCTCCCTGCCCCTAACCCCACCGCACTAACCCTATCCCTAAGCCGCCGCCCTAAGCTCCCGCCGCTAACACTACCCTCTGCCGCAAGCCCCTACCCCTGCCGCCTAATGCCACTACACCCGCTCAGCCCTAACTCTGGCCAAACCTACCACTACACGCCGCCGACAGCCCCTACCCCTGCCGCCTAAGCCACTACCCCGCCGCACCCACTACCCTCTGCCGCACCTAACCTAACACTACCCTCTGCCGCACCTAACCCCTAAACCACTACCGACCGCACGAAGCCCACTACCCACCTGCAGCCAATCCATACCCTGCCGCAACCATTACCCTCTGCCTGCAAAGCCCCTACCCCGCCGCCCTAACCTGAGCCGCTCCCTGCAGCCTAAAGCCACTACCGCCGCAGCCATTACCCCGCAGCCATACCTCTGCACAAAGCCCCTACACCTGCCGCTAAAGCAAACTACATACGCCGCAGCCAACTAACCCTCTGCCGCAAAGCCCTAACACTCTGCCCTAAGCCACTACCCGCCGCAGCCACTACTTGCGCACTAACAACTAACCTCTGCGCAAATGCCCTACCTGCCCTAAGCCACTATCATCGAGCCACTACCCTCTTGCGCACCTAACCCAAGCCACTACCCGCCAGCAGGCTAACTGGGTCTCAGCCTAAATAATAAATTTAATAATAAAAAAAATAATTAAAAAATAATAAAAAAATAAATAAAAAATAATAAATAATTCAATAAAAATAATAATAAAAAAAATAAATATATGCTAATTATATCAGCCCTTTCAGCGGACCTGAAAGAGAACTGGGTCTCAGCCTAAATAATAATTAATTAATAAAAAAAATAATTAAAAAATAATTAAAAAATAATAAAAAAATAAATTAAAAATCATAAATAATTCAATAAAAATAATAATAAAAAAATTAAATATATGCTAATTATATCAGCCCTTTCAGCGGACCTGAAAGAGAACTGGGTCTCAGCCTAAATAATAAATTTAATAATAAAAAAAAAATTTAAAAATAATTAAAAAATAATAAAAAAATAAATAAAAAATAAAAATAATTCAATAAAAATAATAATAAAAAAATTAAATATATGCTAATTATATCAGCCCTTTCAGCGGACCTGAAAGAGAACTGGGTCTCAGCCTAAATAATAAATTTAATAATAAAAAAAATAATTAAAAAATAATAAAAAAATAAATAAAAAATAATAAATAATTCAATAAAAATAATAATAAAAAAAATAAATATATGCTAATTATATCAGCCCTTTCAGCGGACCTGAAAGAGAACTGGGTCTCAGCCTAAATAATAAATTTAATAATAAAAAAAAATAATTAAAAATAATAAAAAAATAAATTAAAAAATAATAAATAATTCAATAAAAAATAATAATAAAAAATTAAATATATGCTAATTATATCAGCCCTTTCAGCGGACCTGAAAGAGAACTGGGTCTCAGCCTAAATAATAAATTTAATAATAAAAAAAATAATTAAAAAATAATTAAAAATTAATAAAAAAATAAATTAAAAAATATAAATAATTCAATAAAAATAATAATAAAAAAAATTAAATATATGCTAATTATATCAGCCCTTTCAGCGGACCTGAAAGAGAACTGGGTCTCAGCCTAAATAATAAATTTAATAATAAAAAAAAAAAATTTAAAAATAATTAAAAAATAATAAAAAAATAAATAAAAAATAAAAAATAATTCAATAAAAATAATAATAAAAAAAATTAAATATATGCTAATTATATCAGCCCTTTCAGCGGACCTGAAAGAGAACTGGGTCTCAGCCTAAATAATAAATTTAATAATAATAAATTAAAAAATAATTAAAAAAATAATAAAAAATAAATTAAAAATAATAAATAATTCAATAAAAATAATAATAAAAAAATTAAATATATGCTAATTATATCAGCCCTTTCAGCGGACCTGAAAGAGAACTGGGTCTCAGCTAAATAATAAATTTAATAATAAAAAAAATAATTAAAAATAATTAAAAAATAATAAAAAAATAAATTAAAAATAATAAATAATTCAATAAAAATAATAATAAAAAAATTAAATATATGCTAATTATATCAGCCCTTTCAGCGGACCTGAAAGAGAACTGGTTCTCAGCCTAAATAATAAATTTAATAATAAAAAAAATAATTAAAAAATAATTAAAAAATATAATTAAAAATAATAAATAATTCAATAAAAATATAATAAAAAAAATTAAATATATGCTAATTATATCAGCCCTTTCAGCGGACCTGAAGAGAACTGGGTCTCGCCTCAGCTCACTTTAAATAAATAATAAATTTAATAAAAAAAAATATAAATTAAAAATAATTAAAAATAATAAAAAAATAAATAAAAAATAATAAATAATTAATAAAACATAATAATAAAAATTAAATATATGCTAATATATCAGCCTTTAATGGACTAAAGAACTGGCTCATCTATGCTCATTAAATAAATATATAAATTTAATAAAAATAGCAATTAAAAATAATTAATATTATTAAAAAATAATAATAATAATAATATATATTAATAATAATAATAATTAAAAAATAAATAATATGCTATTAATTGTATTATTAATTATTAATGCTATTATATAATGCTATTAATGCTAATAATAATGCTATTAATGCTAATAATTATGCTATTAATGCTAATATTATTTATGCTAGTATTAATGTATTATTATGCTATATGAATAATTAATGCTATTAATGCTAAAATAATTAATGGTATAGTAATGGATATCTATAATATGCTATTAATGCTAATATATTATTGCTATTAATGCTTATTATATCATATAATTTGTATTGCATTTATAATTATATTATGCTAATTAATGCTAATATTATGCTATTAATGCTAATAATTATGCTATTAATGGTAATAATAATTGCAATATTAATGCATAATAGCATTATGCAATATTATGCTTAAGTTAAATTTATGCTATTAATGCTAATAATTATGCTATTAATGGTAATAATAATGCTATTAATGCAAATAATATTGCTATTAATGCTAATATTATGCTATTAATGTCTAATAATTATGCTATTAATGCTAATATTATCTATTAATGCTAATAATTATGCTATTAATGCTAATAATTTATGCTATTAATGCTAATAATTATGCTATTAATGGTAATCATAATGGTATTAATGCAAATAATATTGCTATTAATGCTATTAATGCTAATAATTATGCTATTAATGTTAATAATTATGCTATTAATGCTAATAAATTATGCTATTAATGGTAATAATAATGCTATTAATGCAAATAATATGCTATTAATGCTAATATTTATGCTATTAATGCTAATAATTATGCTATTAATGCTAATATTTATACTTATTAATGCTAAATTAATTATTAGCTATATTAATGCTAATATTTATGCTATTAATGCTAATAATTATGCTATTAATGGTAATCATAATGGTATTAATGCAAATAATATTGCTATTAATGCTATTAATGCTAATAATTATGCTATTAATGTAATAATTATGCTATTATTAATGCAAATAATATTGCTATTAATGCTATTATTAATGCTATTAATGTAAAATTATGCTATTATGTAATATTTATGCTATTAATGCTAATAATTATGCTATTAATGCTAATATTAATACTATTAATGCTAATAATATGCTATTAATGCTAATATTTATGCTATTAATGCTAATAATTATGCTATTAATGTATAATGTATAATGCAAATAATATGCTATTAATGCTATTAATGCTAATAATTATGCTATTAATGTTAATAATTATGCTATTAATGCTAATAATTATGCTATTAATGGTAATAATAATGCTATTAATGCAAATAATATTGCCACATTCTAGAATCCCGATGCATTTGCATCGGGCTCACAGCTAGTCTTTAATAATATACATCTTGCTGGCTTGTACTAAACATTTTCCTTAGCCCCATTGCAAGTGAAGGGAAAGAGCACAGGGATGTCTAAGGGTATGTTATATTCAGGCAAACTAGGGCACCACTCTAATTAAACCGGCGGGTTGTTATTGTCAGTGGGCAGGAGGCACAGTGCAACGGGGTGCCAGTCACAAGAGACAAAGTCCAAAATCAAAACAGAAGAAGAAGACGGCACTCACCGAGGTGTAAATGAAGCAGCGGTGTCCTTTTTATTGTAGGAGCATAGCACAGATGCAGAGAGGGGGTGCCGAGGGTGACAACGGACCGTTTCGGGCTCTCGCCCTTCGACTGGTCACATATGGCTAATGGTGCCTGCTACCGTCCTATATGGAGGGAGCAGGACCGCCCATCATGGCGTCACCAATCAGTCGTGATTTGTGCAGAAAGTGAACAAAACAATATATAACATAAATCAACAGGCATTACAACAAACTAAGGAGACATCTAATTAATAAAATCAGTATTACCCTTTTCCATGTATGCAGGGCCCAGAGTGATCCTCCGGGGGTGGGCGGAGCTACCCATCGCACCCCGCTCCAAGACCAGGTATCACGTGACTATCACGCTGCATCCTGGGTACTCTCGCGAACGTTGCGCGGCATTCTGGGAGGATTCAACGTGATGTCAGCACACAATCCCGGACACTGCAAACGAACTGGTCTCGGAGCGGGGTGCGATGGGTAGCTCCGCCCACCCCCGGAGGATCACTCTGGGCCCTGCATACATGGAAAAGGGTAATACTGATTTTATTAATTAGATGTCTCCTTAGTTTGTTGTAATGCCTGTTGATTTATGTTATATATTGTTTTGTTCACTTTCTGCACAAATCACGGCTGATTGGTGACGCCATGATGGGCGGTCCTGCTCCCTCCATATAGGACGGTAGCAGGCACCATTAGCCATATGTGACCAGTCGAAGGGCGAGAGCCCGAAACGGTCCGTTGTCACCCTCGGCACCCCCTCCCTGCATCGGTGCTATGCTCCTACAATAAAAAGGACACCGCTGCTTCATTTACACCTCGGTGAGTGCCGTCTTCTTCTTCTGTTTTGATTTTGTCTAAGGGTATGTGCCCACAGGACGATTTTGCTGAGTTTTTCCTGCAGTTTCTGCATCAGAAAACCATTGGTTTTATGGTAATTTATGCTAATTTGTTCCTGCGGTTTTGATTCCCAGCAAAACCAATGTGTTTCACAGAAACGCTGTGCACACACATTGGTTTTGCAAGTGTCAAGAACTGTCAAATACCTGCGTTTTTGGTGCGGATGGGAGAAAATTGACTTGTTAGGCCATGTGCACACGTTCAGTATTTGTTGAGTTTTTTACCTCAGGATTTGTGTCAAAACCAGCAGTGGGTGATAAATACAGAAGTGGTGACGTGTTTCTGTTATACTTTTCCTCTGATTGTTCCTCTGATGGTTTTGGCTACAAATCCTGAGGTAAAAAGCTCACCAAATATTCAATGTGTGCACAGGCCTAACTCTCCGGTCAATTGTGTCTTAGGCCACGTGCACACATTGAGTATTTGGTGAGTTTTTTACCTCAGGATTTGTAGCCAAAACCAGCAGTGGGTGATAAATACAGAAGTGGTGACGTGTTTCTATTATACTTTTCCTCCGATTGTTCTTCTGATGGTTTTGGCTACAAATCCTGAGGTAAAAAAACTCAAATACTGAACGTGTGCACATAGCCTTAATTATTTTCCTGCATTTTTGCTAAAGTCAATGGAAAAAAACGCACAAAAAACGCGCAAAAAACGCAGACAAGATCATAGCTAATCTCCTGTCAAGGACTCTAGGATCCTCAGGTTTTGCTGCGTTCCAGACTGCTTTAAAAACGTCCTGTGAGCACAGACCCTAAGGCCACGTGCACACGTTGAATATTTGATGACTTTTTTACCTCAGGATTTGTAGCCAAAACCAGGAGTGGATAATTAAATACAGAAGTGGTGACGTGTTTCTATTATACTTTTCCTCTGATTCTTCCACTCTTGGTTTTGGCTACAAATCCTGAGGTAAAAAACTCATCAAACACTCAGCGTGTGCACGTGGCCTTAAAGCAATCCATGGCGGCTCTCCTGGCCTGAGATAGACAGCATGTATTTCTATGCAGCTGTCACTCTCATGTCAGGAGAGCCATCAAGGATTGCTGCACGACATCCTGCAAAAATAAGCCCCAGTTCATTGTTCAGACAAAGAAAAGTAATATAAGACCTGTCTTATTTGTGGGGAAACACAGTGTCTCTAGATAATCCCCTACCTGCTGTTTTTCTTCAAGTCGCCTGTTTTTGTCTTCTTCATCAATCAGTTCTTCCTCAGTCATTGGTGAGTCTTTATTCAGGGTATCTGCCTGTTGTTCTGCCTGTAACAAAAAAAGAAAATCACCCATATGGCATTCATATTCTTTATGTGTACCATTATGGTCTCCACTTTGGTTTCTGAGTAGTCTAAAATGGTCGCCTAGTATGTTAATACATGTGTGTTAATAATGTGGGGTTCACTTGAGGTTGCTACATCATGCGAGTCCAGCGCCCAATCACCTCCGGCTCCGCTGTTCTCACCTTCACACTTATATTAAAGGTAAGGTATTTTTTTTTGTATTATAAATAATTGTTTATATAAACAATTATTTTTAATCCAAAATTATTTTTTTTTTACTTCAATACTTTTTTTTTTATTAATTATTTTGCAGCCACTGGGGGCTGCCATCTTGCTTTTCAGGAGTGTAAGAGTCAGTGCACGACACTTACACTTCTCTGCAATTACGGCAGCACTGTGCATAGGGAACAGCGGTCGGCTGCCGACTCTATACTTGATTGTAAGTAACGTAAACTCGATATTGGCCACTGTAATGCCCTCAGAGTACTCATGTTTCATATCCAGGCGAAGATAAAATCATAACTGAAAATATGAGAGCATTGTCTTCTGCCTGTGACATTCCCAGACAAAGATATGGCAGATAATAACTTTTGCATATCACATATCTCCACTCAAGGTGCGGAGTTATGAGACTTCCCAGAGGTGTGAGATGGGTGGGGACAGGGGACAGCCTTAGGCTACGTTCACACATCGCGTATTTTGTCGCGTATTTTTACGCATGCAGTTTTCTAAAGAAATACGCGCGTTTTTTTACGCGCGTAAAAAAACGCATGTGCGTTCACACACATGCGTTTTTTGATGCGTTTTTTTACAGACGCGTCTTTTTCTGCATGTGTACTGCAAACACATAGAAATAAAGTGTGTTAAAAAAAAAACGAAAAAAAAAAACCTTGTGATGTCATTTCCTTTCTTTTCCATTATTACATTCTCCATTGAAAAGTGTACTAGAGAATGGACAACCTACATGCTGCATTTTCTATGTCCAGCAAGGGTAACCCAAGCAGCTGGGGGCTGGAATCCTCAGCGTGGTGAGGCCCAACCGTTCTGGGCCCCCCACGCTAAGGACCGCAGCCAACAGCCGCCCCAGGAGTGGCGCCTCATTGAGAGATGCCAAACCTGGCAGGTACCTCGCTCTTCCAGCTGCCCTGGGCGGTGGCAGTCTGGGTAATAACGGGGTTGGTGACACCTTTTTTGACAGCTGCCACCAAGCCCCTATTGGTAATGTCAGCCGTCAGTGTGACAGCCAGCTATTAGCAATAGGGAAATTGAGATTGGAAACAAAACAAAAAAACACTTTGTAAAAATAATCTTTATTATTAAAAAAAAACTAGAAATAGGCCCGATGCTATTGCATCGGGAGTGCGGTGAAATGAACAGGTGCCGTATAAATAGCCGCTGAATAGCACAGTCCTCTCTCCAGAAACTACACTGTTGTTGCAAGATTTATATGGAGTATATGGTGGCTCAGTGGTAATCACTGTATATGGTGGCTCAGTGGTTAGTACTGTATACGGTGGCTCAGTGGTTAGCACTGTATATGGTGGCTCAGTGGTTAGCACTGTATGGTGGCTCAGTGGTTAGCACTGTATATGGTGGCTCAGTGGTTAGCACTGTATATGGTGGCTCAGTGGTTAGCACTGTATATGGTGGCTCAGTGGTTAGCACTGTATATGGTGGCTCAGTGGTTAGCACTGTATATGGTGGCTCAGTGGTTAGCACTGTATATGGTGGCTCAGTGGTTAGCACTGTATATGGTGGCTCAGTGGTTAGCACTGTATATGGTGGCTCAGTGGTTAGCATTGTATACGGTGGCTCAGTGGTTAGCACTGTATATGGTGGCTCAGTGGTTAGCACTGTATACGGTGGCTCAGTGGTTAGCACTGTATGGTGGCTCAGTGGTTAGCACTGTATACGGTGGCTCAGTGGTTAGCACTGTATATGGTGGCGCAGTGGTTAGCACTGTATATGGTGGCTCAGTGTTTAGCACTGTATATGGTGGCTCAGTGGTTAGCACTGTATACGGTGGCTCAGTGGTTAGCACTGTATGGTGGCTCAGTGGTTAGCACTGTATACGGTGGCTCAGTGGTTAGCACTGTATATGGTGGCGCAGTGGTTAGCACTGTATATGGTGGCTCAGTGTTTAGCACTGTATATGGTGGCTCAGTGGTTAGCACTGTATATGGTGGCTCAGTGGTTAGCACTGTACGGTGGCTCAGTGGTTAGCACTGTATATGGTGGCTCAGTGGTTAGCACTGTACGGTGGCTCAGTGGTTAGCACTGTATACGGTGGCTCAGTGGTTAGCATTGCATATGGTGGCTCAGTGGTTAGCACTGTATATGGTGGCTCAGTGGTTAGCACTGTATACGGTGGCTCAGTGGTTAGCACTGTATATGATGGCTCAGTGATTAGCACTGTATATGGTGGCTCAGTGGTTAGCACTGTATACGGTGGCTCAGTGGTTAGCACTGTATATGGTGGCTCAGTGGTTAGCTCTGTATGGTGGCTCAGTGGTTAGCACTGTATATGGTGGCTCAGTTGTTAGCACTGTATACAGTGGCTCAGTGGTTAGCACTGTACAGTGGCCTCCTCTCCTCCCTGGCCTCCCTTTTCTGTCGTCCCTGGCCTCCCTGGTCTCGTCTCCTCCATGTCCTCCTCTCCTCCTTAGCCTCCCTTTGTGGGGGAGCTCCAATGTGGAGACACACAGGGACCCTCGAAACATGGTGTCCGCTAACAATTTGAGCTCATTTTCCATTCAAATTGTTAGCGGACACCATGTCGCGTTTGGAGAACCTGTGTACCACCAGCACAAGGGCAACTGGAAGAGTTGGGTTGCAGCACCAAAAATGCCGCCTCTAATGAATGCGCTATTTTCTTGGGTCGCTGTGGGTTGCAATTTGCAGCGTGGGGGACCCACAACATTTGGGTCTCTCCACGCTGAGGATTCCAGTCAGCCAGCTGCCAAGTTGTACCTGGCTGGCTACCAAAAATACAACAAAGGACTTTTTTTTTTATTTCTAGAACTAATTCTAGAAAAAAAAATGACGTAGGGCTCCGCCATATTTTTGGTCCAGCCAGGTACAACTTGGCAGCTACAGACTGCCAGCAACCCCCAGCTGCCTCGTTGTACCTGGCTGCAACCAAAAATACAGCGAAGCCCCTTTTTCTTTTTATTTCTAGAACAAATTCAAGAAAAAAAAATGACGTAGGGCTCCGCCATATTTTTGGTCCAGCCAGGTACAACTTGGCAGTTACAGACTGCCAGCAACCCCCAGCTGCCTCGTTGTACCTGGCTGCAACCAAAAATACAGCGAAGCCCTTTTTTTTATTTCTAGAACAAATTCTAGAAAAAAAAATGATGTAGGGCTCCGCCATATTTTTGGTCCAGCCAGGTACAACTTGGCAGCTACAGACTGCCAGCAACCCCCAGCTGCCTCGTTGTACCTGGCTGCAACCAAAAATACAGCGAAGCCCTTTTTTTTATTTCTAGAACAAATTCTAGAAAAAAAAATGACGTAGGGCTCCGCCATATTTTTGGTCCAGCCAGGTACAACTTGGCAGCTGGGGGCTGGAATCCTCAGCATGGAAAGGCCCAAGCGTTCTGGGCCCCCCATGCTGCGAATTGCAGCCCGCAGCCACCCCAGAAAATGGCGCATTCATTGAAGCGCCATTTTCTGGCGCTGTACCCATGCTCTTCCAGTTGCCCTGGTGCCGGTGGCAAACTGGGTAATAAAGGGGTTAATGCCAGCTTTTTATTGGCAGCTGGCACTAAGCCTGAGATTCATAATATTGGGCCAATGTTAGACCCGCCATTAGGAATCTCTGGTAAGTAGTCAATAAATACACACAGAGAAAAATATTTTTATTTTGAAAAAAAAACACAAACAAAATTCAGACTCCATCTTTATTATAAAGATCCGACGTAGTCCATAACGAAGGTCCCACGACGCTCGATCACCTCCGACATAGTCCACAACGAAGGTCCCACGACGCTCGATCGCCTCCAACGTAGTCCACAACGAATGTCCCGACGCTTGATCGCCTCTGCTCAATCCAGAGACTACAGCAAGGGATCAAGTGTCCTCTTCCTACAGTCTCTGGGATCACAGATATGGTGCACTGTATGACAATGATCTGTCATACAGTGAACCATGACTATGATCCCAGAGACTACAACAAGAGGACACTTGATCCCTTGTTGCACCCATCCATCCACCCATGCACCCATCATCCACGCATGCACACATTCACATACGCATCCACGCACGCACATCCACACACGCACGCACATCCACCACGCTGACATCCACTGACATCCACGCACGCACATCCACTGACATCCACGCACGCACATCCACATATGCATCCACGCACGCACACATCCACACACTCAACCACGAACGCACACATCCACGCACGCACATCCACGCACGCACATCCACGCATGCACATCCACTGACATCCACACACGCTGACATCCACGCACGCACATCCACTGACATCCACGCACGCACATCCACATATGCATCCACGCACGCACACATTCACGCACGCTGACATCCACGCACACGCTGACATCCACGCACGTACATCCACGCACAGTGACATCCGCGCATGGTGACATTCACGCACGCATATCCACGCATACTGACATCCACGTACGCACATACAGCCACATACGCATCCACGCACGCTAACATCCACACACGCTGACATCCACGCACGCACTTCCACATATGCATCCACGCACGCACACATTCACGCACGCTGACATCCACATGCGCATCCACGCACGGACATCCACATACATCCGCGCACAGTGACATCCGCGCATGATGACATTCACACACGCATATCCACGCATGCTGACATCCACGTACGCACATCCACGCACACACATCCACATACGCACTTCCACATATGCATCCACACACGCACACATTCACGCACGCTGACATCCACACACACACATCCACGCACGCGCATATCCACATACGCATCCACACACGCACATCCACGCATGCACATCCACACACACAGTCCACGCACACATCCATCCATGCACACGTCTACGCACACACACGCATGCTCACGTACGCTCACGTCCACGCATGCACATGTCCACGCATGCACACATCTGCGCACACATCCATGCACACACTCATCCATGCACGCACTCGTGCACACACGCTCATGTACGCACACATCCATGCACGCTCATGTACACGCACGCATCCACACACACACATACATATACACAACACACACACATACATACAGCCACACACACATAAACATACATACATACACACACACACATACATACACATACATGCATACACACACATACATGCATACACACACACACATACATACACATACATGCATACACACACACACATCCACACACACACACACACACACACACACACATACACACACATACACACACACAAACACATACATACATACACACACACACAAACATCCACACACACACACACACATACATCCACACAAACACACACACACATACATACATCCACACACACACATACATCCACACACACATACATACACACACACACACACACACACATACATCCACACACCCACACACACACACACACATACATACACACACACACACACACACACACAATACATCACACACACACACACACACACACACACATCCACACACACATCCACACACACATACATATACATACATACATGCATACATACATACATACAAACACACATACACACATACATACTTACCTCCCTCTCGGCTGGCCCATGTCCTCTGCAATGCCCCCATGTCCTCTGCAGCTTCCTTCATGTCTGTCGGTGTGCCGGTGAAGCGATCTGTCAGCTGACCGGCTCAGCTGACAGTCAGCTGATCGCTTCACCGGCAGATGCTGGAAGCTGCGAGGAGGACCGGACGCCTCTCCCATGCATCCTGAGGAGCGGTGAGTATCCTGGGGGAGTCACTCACACACACACACACACACACACGACACAGACAGGACACACATACACATAGTACATACACACCACACATACATTACACACAGATACTTACCTTGTCAATGAGGTGGTCCACATATACACATATTGAACGCCGGCGCGGCCATCATGCCCAGACACTCGGTCACACAGGGACAGCCACGGGAAGGCAGGAATCCCAAAATGATGGGATTTCCTGTTTTCCCTGGGGCTGTTCCGTGTGACATCATTTCCTGCACATACCCCTTGCCCCGCTCTGGAATGCGCATCGTCTGAACGGCGATGCGTAATTCCAGGGGTTAAAATGGGGCCTATGGGAGAACGCGCACGTAAAAAGACGGAAAGAATTGACATGTTCATTCTTTTTACGCGCGCGCTCTCTCCCATAAAAGCGCGGCCGAAAATTGCGCTGCGTGTGAACAGCAAAAGTGAAAGTGCATTCACTTTGCTGTGACACGCAGACGCAGGTCCGCTTTGGGGGGAAATACGCGCGCAAAAAAGCGCAAATAATACGCGATGTGTGAACGTAGCCTTATACTGTATTGTATTCGTCTGAAGGAACATAATTCATCACAGCCAGCGTATACCCTGTAACCTGGTGGTTTCATGCGGTTCCTTGTGGCGCCATCAGCATTAAGGTAACTGATCACATGTGTGTATAATTCTGTGTATTCCATTTATCATTTTATATGCAGAACTGACTGTAATATTTGTAATATCTTAATAGCTGTAAATATATCTAGTGTACCAATAGAGTGACTAAATATATAAATTTAATCTTGAGTTTTTCTTTTCATCTTGATCAAGCATTCCCACGTCCGTGTGCTCATTTAACGCTACCTGGGTTGGTTCCTGACCCGATATAAGCCCTACCACGGACCGGACTAATATTAAACGAGGAACTGGTGGCAATTAGTGCTTGGGGTTATTCAGGGCCCCTATCTGTGACGGGGTGGAGGTTATTATATGTGCTTTTGGTCGCGGATCAGAAGGCATATACCACACTCACTGGGGTGCCTTAATAAACCAGCACTGACAGGGCTGCTGCGGCCCTTCTTTTATCCTCAGGCAGTTCCCTGACTGACCTGGGTTTAACGGGAGGCGCTCTAGAGCTGCCAGGTTCGGCGGTCGATTCACCACAGCACCATTAGGTTCCATGGCACTTTACATGAGGAAAGGGAAGACAAAGACAAGTACAATAATGTGGACAATCAGGTCATACAGGTACAAGAGGGGAGAGGACCCTATCCGCAAGGGTTCACAGTCTAAGAGGGGCGGGTGGGGATACAGTAGGAGGGGGAATTGCCGGTCGTGAGGCGGTGCGGTGGACTGGGTTTCATTGCGGGTTGTAGGCTTGACGGAAGAGATGGGTCTTCAGGTGTGGTTTGAAGGTTCCCAGGGTAGGCGAGTGTTTGATGTGTCGGGGTGTCTGGCAGAGAGTTCCAGACTATAGAGGATGCATGGGAGAAATCTTGAGTGGGCTGTAAGAAGAGGAGATGAGAGGGGAGTAGAGGAGGAGCTCTTGGGAGGATTGCAGGTTGCGTGAGGGTAGGAATCGGGAGACCTTGTCAGAGATGTCTGGAGGGGACAGGTTGTGGATGGCCTTATATGTCATGGTTAGTGTTTTAAACTGGGATCTCTGGGAAGTGGGGAGCCAGTGAAGGGCTTGGCAGAGGGGGGAGACAAGTGAGTAGCAGGAAGACAGATGGATTAGTTGAGCAGCGGAGTTTAGGATAGATTGGAGAGGTGCAAGTGAGGTAGCAGGGAGGCTGGTGAGTAGGTTGCAGTAGTCGAGGCGGGAGATGATGAGAGCATGAATAAGTGTTTTAGCGGTGGCGTGGTCAAGGAAAGCAAGGGGGATTGATATGGGAAAAATAAGAAGACATGGATACAACAAACAGCATTACTCACCTTAATCTCTTTTGCATTTTTATTCCACTTCAGTTGAAATTCATGTTTATATTTGTTTAGCTCCTCCTGACTAACCTAAAATGTAAAGGGCAAAAATATTTTCAATGTCACATTTCAACATAACAGTAATCATTGGCAGGAGAATGCAATTATTTGGTGTGAGAGACATGTAATGGCTGAAAGCCTGATCTCACTGCAGAGCTGTGTGTGATTGTAACTAACACAGAACAGCAGAGTTGAACTTTGTCTCATTACAAACACATCTGCAGTTGTAGCTCCTCTCACAGTGCTGTCAGCTCTGCTGTACTCCCTTCCTCTAGCTGTATGTGGGAGGCTAAATGACTGTGAGGCAACAAATGTAACTGCAAATGTGTTTGTAATAAGACAAAGCTCGGCTCTGGTGCTGTATGTTAATTGTAGTCGCACAGAGCTCTGCAGTGAGGTCAGTAGAGCAGGCTGTCAGTCATTACATGTCTCACACTGGTAACTCCCCCATTTATTTACAATAATCTCTAGAGGCAGATTCTCAGGGAGATCTATCTCCGGCCCATAGATCTTAATAGCTCACTTAGATATTAGGAAACATAGATTTCTCTGAAATAAGATTGGATTATTATGTTAATATGCTTTCCCCTGGCCCTGAGAACGTCGGTTTAATAACATGTCACCACCATAATAACAGAACACGTAGCCTTTCAGGATCGGAGCCTTGTGCTGCTGTTTGTCTATGGGAAAACAGATTAGCCTAATCTTCCCCATCATCCACAGCAGCACAATATGGGATCTAGCTCGTATTTATTCAGGAGGATTTGAGACAGAGTCCAGAAAGATCTGGCAAAAGTAGTAGAAGAAGCAGATGATGCTTCGACCGTAGTATTTAAAGACAGTTATCAGCATGGACCATGTAGCTAAACTCATCTGTGGTCCATAGACACATAATCTCCTTCTGCCCGGGTTGTTGAAAACTGCCCTAGAAGAAAGAGCAGAAGTGAACTGGAATGAAGGAATGATGAGAATGTCATAGCTTAATGCAATCACAAATCCATCGTGACAAAGAAGGTTTTGGGCTTTCTTCCCTTGGAACTTCCCCGCATGAAACGCTAGAGCTTCTCATCCCTTCTGAAGTTCCGAGTCCTCACGAGTTAGATTCCTACACAATTACAAATGTCAAGGGTAGAGAGATCCTCTTCCTGAGACAATGTTACTTCAGGGACATAAACCTGAAGAGAGATCATCTAATCCAGATTTCCTGATGACGGGTATTTCGGTCTGAAGGGGGAAGAAGCCTTAGACTGACCCTATCCTGCTTAAATATGGTGCAGGCTTCTTTAGATGACAAAGTCTACAGCTTGCACATTCTTCTTGATGAGGTAACAGCTAGCAGGAGTATCATCTTAAGGGTTAGACACCTCCACTCCAGAGTTCAGGGGTTCAATGGGCCTCCAGCCATCTGAGTACTTAGCCGAGGCCCATGGGCCACCCGTTCTTAGAGATTCGAGGTCTGAACCCAGAAATGGACTTCAGATAATTCTTATTCTCCTGCAACTCTGATGCTACTAGGCTTAGGTCCTCTGTCAAAATCATCCTGTAAGAACTCCAAGATCTGTGGGACGGAAGGATCTTCAGTGTTGATAGATCTCAATGCACCAAGGAAGAAAGATTCTCTTTGTATGTGCATAGGTCCTGTAGGTTGCTTCACTCCTAGAGTGAGCTAGCGTAACCAACACCCTGTTTAAAATACTCTTGGTTCTCAGCCAGGGTGGTCAGCCTCCAAACCATCAGACTGAGTTCTCAGGCTCTGATACGGATCCTCTTTATATGTGCATTGGACCTGTAGGTTGCTTCACTCCTAGTGTGAGCTTGCGTAACCAGCACCCTGTTCAAAAAATCTTTGGTTCTCAGTAAGAAAGGCCTCAGACCCTTCATAAGGTCAATGCCCTGGTCTTTTCCAGTAAAGGCCCTGGCCGCTTTAGAGGTTGAGGTAGCTCAGACATTTGTCCTCTTTGTCCATCTACCTTAGGAGGTGAAACATTCATGGGAGAGTGTGTTTACCTCTCCCGTAAGGGCGTTGACACCGAACCGGTCCCAGGATTGGGTTTCGCCAGAGGGGAACTTTCCAGAAACTAACCCAGGCTCATACACTCCTAAAGTCGGTGACCTCTTGTTGTGAGGCAGATTCCCCTGTCTGCTGAGCTATGGTCCTCTTTGCCACATCTAGCTCAGGAGGTGACGCCGAGTCCTAGACAGACTCATTTAGGAGAGAGCGAATTTACCTCATAGCTCTTGGGCCAAAATGGAAGAATGGCTAAGATGGACACCTGATCCTGTCTGGTCTTCATCCATACCCTTGGAATCATGGAAGTCGGCATATACCGTTGTCCAGCTATAGGGAGAAGCAGTTCACTGTTCTGGCGTCCTCTCTGGTCATCATCATGTCGATCTTTGGTGAGTCCCACATCAGTATAATCCATCTGAACATATCAGAAATTCAGTGACCAATCTCTCAGTCGATAGCCTGGTTACTGTTGACTCTGCCCACTGAAAGAAACTATGGGGCCCATCACACCAGGTGATGTCGCCGGAGATGTCAGCGGCGACGAGTGGGAGTGTGCACATTTTCGCGCCCCACCAGCGTCGCCGTCGCTTTTCACATGCGGCGACACCTCCGGCGATGCAACGGCGATCTTACAGGCGGCGTCGACCGCTGGGGTGTCTAAAAACCCCGGCGGCGATGCCTTAACATGGGAGCCTTTGACTGCCATCGCCTGTGAGATCGCCGTCCACGGTTTACATGTGTCACATCGCCATTGGACTCGGTGGCCGGTGTTCCTGCCTCGGCCGCTGGGAGGCTCCGGATTCCTTCGGCTGATGGTGCCGGTGATAGGAGGGCCTTGTCCTCATATGGACCTGCTCCTTCGACGTCTGCCTCTGTCGCTGAACGCCGCCGTGTTTCTCCTTTGGGTGATGTTGGTCGCAGAGGAGCGGGCCCTGCAGAGATGTCTGATAGGCGCAGCCTCCGTTCTTCTGTAGAAGTGGGGTGGTTGGTGCCAGTCGTGCATCACCACCTGGCCTGGTTCTAGGGGCGGTCCGGATAAGATCATCAGGCTGTGAGCTCCAGCCTATGGGAGGTAACCGCGCCCTTCAAATACATTGGAGCCTGTCTTGCAGGCCGCCAGATATAGTTTTGGTTCCCCAGTGATAGTGTGTGTTTAGTTTCGTCTCTGACCTTTGCCTGGATTTCTGACTCTGCTATAGCCTGTCGATTTTGTGCCTCAGCTGCCCTCTTGGTTTTGACTTTGACCATTGCCTGGATTTTCGACTCTGCTACAGCCTGACAATTTTGTACCTTAGCTGCCCTCTCGGTTTTGACTCGGACTCCTGATTAAGTTTTTTGGGTCCTGATTATTCCCTTCATGGCGACCTTCCTGCTCTGCTGCTCATAATAGGCAGCTACCCCCTGGGCTCCGCTGTAATTCCAGATCCCTGTATAGCAGTTAAGGGTCTTGGGGTTTCTCGGGGTGCTGCCTTACCAGCAGCTCAGCCTCACAGCAGATGGTCGTCACAACATGGGGCGATGTGTACACATCCCCCAGAGTGGTCGCCTGGTTTCAGAGCGCTGCTGTGAAACCAGGCGACCACTGAAATGCGTCGCCCTCGCCTATTCACATTAGGCGATGCATCGGCGATGATAGGCAAGCCTCAGCGTCGCCTATAAAATCACCGCCGAAATCGCCAGGTGTGACGGTACCCTATGAGCCACCTCTAACAAGAGAGGGGGAGGTTTCATCCCTGTTTTATTTGTTTATGTAATGAACATAGGGAATTTTATTATCAGTGCAAACCTTCACTGTTTGACCTCTCAAAGATTCTGTGCAGGCAAGAAGTGTTAGATAGCTCGTAATCTCTTATATTGAAGGATAGGAGAAACTTTGTACTGGACTAAGACCTTGCAATGATACTATTTTTTGAGTGGGCTTCCCAAACGGTTTGTGAGGTGACCACCACCAGAATTATTTAGCTGATCCCTCTATCCCTCCAGAACATTTCCACCAAGAGAATGTTCATCTTGTTACCGTGGAAGGACCACATGGTATCCAGGTTGGAAAAAAACTTCTGTTCTTGCGGTAAGACCCCAGGGACAGCCACGCTGTGGAGGTTAATAGCCCTAGAAATCTCATGAGAATTCTATGATTCCATGTGAGAAAGCCAATCTCCTCCACATCTTCCTCTGGGGAGACAGACAAATAGTCTCATCTCAGAGAGTTGATCATACACCCCAGTAAGGATCTTGAGTTCCTGGAACCCATACGTATCAGCCATCTGAGGTCTGTAAGAGTAATCTGTAAGTGTTCTAGAAGGAATATCCAGATATGGAAGACATTCAGATATGGAACAACGCATATTCCCTGAAGACAAAGTCTGGACCCTACTGTCAATACCATCCTGGAGGATTATAAATCGAACTCGCCTGATGGTTCAGACCCAGGCACAGGAGAGTATATCTCCCCAACTGGGATATTGGGGGCACAAGAATGAGCTTCTGTATCTCCACTTCTAGAATTTTCTGCCTGGAGGTAGAGAAAGTTCTTGACTCCCATGCCTTCCTTGGGGACAGGAGATGAAGAGCAACAACAAATCATAGATTGGACAACTTCAAGCCCCAACCCTGCAGACAGCAAGAGATGCCCAAACAGCACAGCACATATGTGTCAACCTTTCCTGCTAGATGTTTCGAAGGTTAAGCACCAAGAGAGGACGTCTCAGAGGCCAAGGGATAAGATCCAAAACTATGGGCAGCCACAGATTGTCGCCTCGATTTCAGGATTTGATCCGTCTTGCTGTGAGGCAGATTCCCCTGTCTGCTGAGCTATGGTCCTTTGCGCCCCACCTTCCTCAGGAGGCGATGCCCAGTCCTAGACTGAGATTCATTCAGTGGAGAGTGCGCTCATCACCTTTCATAAGATCAATGACCTTATCCTCCATGGTAAAGGCGCTGGGTGCTTTAGAAGTGGACGTAGCTCCGCATTTGGGCACTTACAGATTCTACATCTCTCCATTGTGACCCTGAGCCAGGAAAACTCCTTGTGATGCACCAAGAACGCAGCAATGGAATGAGCTATGCATACATGATGTGGAAATACGAGATGTGGAAAAGATAGACAAGGAACTTCTGGGACACCCCTGCAACATTGTACAGCATCGGTGATAACCACTAAGCCTAGGTGCTCATCATGGGATTTAATTTATCTACAGCACTATCATACAGTATCGCCGCTAGACATTGAACCAGTGTGCAGGTCAACCATAGTCCACCCTGTACAGCTTCAATAAGTTTAAGGCTATGTGCCCACTGTGCATGCATGCTTTTCTGCAATGTGCCCACTGTGCTTTTCTGTTGCGTTTTTGTAGGAACTGCACTTTTCAGCCCATTAAAATGGCTGGCAAGTGGAAAACGTAGCCCAAAAAAGCACAAGATAATTGACAAGGACTTTGAAAAACGCATACTTTGTTGGCACCACGTGTGGGCACAGCTTTTTGAAAATCACATTGAGTTTCATGACCAAACTGTGGGTCATGCGTTTTTGGTGCAGAAAATGTAACACTGTTGGCACATAAGCCTATGGGATATCTCCGCATAGCAGGGAACTCGGCCAGGCTGGTTGCTCCCAGTGTGTCTCTCAGATTCTCCAGCTCATCAGATAGACACACGTAGTGCCCCATTGTGCAGTGACCTGACAGATGCTTAATGCCCTAGCCCTGATGGTAATTTGCTGAGCCCCAAACTTGGCATGAGCTGAGATCTGTCCTTTAGAGCCACGGCAAGCGGAGATCGAATTTTATACCATTTGGAGACAGATCAGAGAAAAAATGCAGGAAAATGGCTGTGGAGGCAGCGCATGCGCAGATTGAGATCTCGGAGAGCCAAGATCAATCTGTAAAAGTAAAAAGATCCCTGTGATCAGTTATGTGAGGAAAAGAAAAAAACCTGAGAGTTTTAGTACAGTGGAAGTGCATAAATCTAAATATCTGGCGGTCTGGTGTGCAGCCTTTTGTGCTTCGTTAGCAGCCGGTTACATCAAAGAGCTTAAACTCTACAATATCCTACAATAGGGAATTCATAAATCACAAGCGGATTCAGCCGGCAATGAGAATCAGTCATAGATCAGCCGGCAATAAGACTTACCTGTAGTCTCCACACCTCCTCCATCAACGCTTTACCATTGTCCTCGGAGAGATATCTCTTGAGAACGTCAGTGCGTAAGAACATATCCATACGAAATACAGAAATGGAATACAGCTCATCTTCAGAGGCCTAGGGATAATTAAATGGGTAAAGTATCAGTGTTAAATTGTGGAAAACAATTGTTCAAGTCTAAATGTAGCCAGTGAGAAGGGGCAATTTCACCTGGACGTGAATCCTTGGATGTATATTCAGCTGAAATGTATTGTGATGCATAGGTCCGCCGGCTCCCTGCACTGCAATACACACTGCCAGCCAACTACAGCCCAGCAGCAGATGTCTGCATGCCAAAGATGGGTGGCGCATGACAGTGACATCATGTTGTGTCCATGCCGGCATGCAGAAGTCAGCTATAGAGGATGACGACACATTGTGGAAGTAGGGGGGAGGTAACAATAACAGTTTGCTTCTTTTTAAAATGTACCGGAGAAGAATGAAAGGGGCCCAGGATGGGGAACATTAAACCGACCAGGATGGGGGCCAGGACAGAGGATGTTATAACAGCATAGGGACCAGGAAGGGGTAAATTATAAAAGTAACTAGCTGTAGAGCCCGGCGTTGCCCAGGCATAATGGCAATATATGATAATGTATGTATCTAGGTGTGTATGTATCATAGCCCCACCCCATCATAGCTCTGCCCCTACACATCACCCCACCCCTTTCATAGCACTGCCTCATGTATAGCCCCACCCCTTCATAGTTCCACCCCTCGACATAGTCCCGGGGAGAGGCTATGTGGAGGAGGTGGGGATATGTGGAGATGCAGGCTGTGAAGTGGGCGTGGCTATGTGGGGTGGTTGGAGCTATGTGTAGTGGTGGGCGGGTTTGTGAGAGGTGAAGCTATGAAGGGGCGGAGCTATGTGGAGGGCCGTGGCTACGTGGAGTGGGCAGAACTATGACACATACGTACACATACATAAATACGCTCAGCTTTATATATTAGAAGAAGATGTTCCAGGATGGAAGACATTATTACAGAATGGGGCCAGAATGGAGGACATCATTACAGGATAACGACCATGAGAGGGGAAATTATAAAAGAAAGGTTCCAGGATGGAGGACATTATTATTTGATGGAAGACATTATAACAGGATGGGGCAGGATGAAGGACATTATTACAGGATAAAGACCAGGAAGGGGGATATTATAAAAGACAGGTGCATTATTACAATATAGGGGCCAGGATGAAGGACATTACTACAGCATCTGACATACACGCTGAGGGTGGCCCCGGTCCGAATTCTGCCCCGGGGCCCATAGAGCGGTAGTTATGCCACTGGCAGTCAGGCTATGATTTACTATTTATGTATAATAATCTAGGAGAAATCAGACATGACTTGTAAAAGCAGAAGATTCACGTACCTTTAACAACTCCACTACAACGTTAAAAAGGACACTCATTCC
The DNA here is from genome assembly GCA_033576535.1 of Allobates femoralis. Classification (NCBI taxonomy): domain Eukaryota; kingdom Metazoa; phylum Chordata; class Amphibia; order Anura; family Aromobatidae; genus Allobates; species Allobates femoralis. The sequence goes on along the minus strand of JARQOC010000006.1, from coordinate 192,535,537 downwards.
CTGTGGAGGAAACAAAAAGTGTGAATTAGTCAGAGCTCAGGACTGATCTGAAACAGTTTCCCCATTTTAGGTATTTTTTTCAGTGATAGGATCCCATCTATCAGTCACGTCCAAATATAAAGTGTAAAAGACAAGATCAGCAGAAGGATCTGTTATCGGGGCCCTTGTTCTTGAGGATGTCGCAGGTCCGGCATTACCAGACATTGCTAGAAATGACACCGGTAGGAAAACCCTTCAGCTTTTTGTCAGGAGCTACAGTATAGACCAAAAGATTGGACACACCTTCTCATTCAAAGAGTTTTCTTTATTTTCATGACTATGAAAATTGTAGATTCACACTGAAGGCATCAAAACTATGAATTAACACATGTGGAATTATATACTTAACAGAAAAGTGTGAAACAACTGAAAATATGTCTTATATTCCAGGTTCTTCACAGTAGTCACCTTTTGCTGTGATTACTGCTTTGCACACTCTTGGCATTCTCTTGATGACCTTCAAGAGGTAGTCACCGGAAATGGTCTTCACTTCACAGGTGTGCCCTGTCAGGTTTAATAAGTGGGATTTCTTGCCTTATAAATGGGGTTGGGACCATCAGTTGTGTTGTGCAGGAGTCTGGTGGATACACAGCTGATCGTCCTACTGAATAGACTGTTAGAATTTCTATTATGGCAAGAAAAAAAGCAGCTAAGTAAAGAAAAAAGAGTGCCCATCATTACTATAAGAAATAAAGGTCAGTCAGTCCGAAAAATTGGGAAAACTTTGAAAGTGTTCCCAAGTGCAGTTGCAAAAACCATCAAACGCTACAAAGAAACTGGCTCACATGAGGACTGCCCCAGGAAAGGAAGACTAAGAGTCACCTCTGCTGCGGAGGATAAGTTCATCCAAGTCACCAGCCTCAGAAATCGCAGGTTAACAGCAGCTCAGATTAGAGACCAGGTCAATGCCACACAGAGTTCAGGCAGCAGACACATCTCTACAACAACTGTTAGGAGACTATGTGCAGCAGGCCTTCATGGTAAAATAGCTGCTAGGAAACCACTGCTAAGTACAGGCAACAAGCAGAAGAGACTTGTTTGGGCTAAAGAACACAACGGATAGACATTAGACATCTGTGCTTTGGTCTGATGAGTGCAAATTTGAGATCTTTGGTTCCAACCACCGTGTCTTTGTGCGATGCAGAAAAGGTGAACGGATGGACTCTACATGCCTGGTTCCCACCGTGAAGCATGGAGGAGGAGGTGTGATGGTGTGGGGGTGCTGTGCTGGTGACACTGTTGGAGATTTATTAAAAATTGAAGGCATACTGAACCAGCATGGCTACCACAGCATCTTGCAGCGGCATGCTATTCCATCCGGTTTGTGTTTAGTTGGACCATCATTTATTTTTCAACAGGACAATGACCCCAATCACACCTCCAGGCTGTGTAAGGGATATTTGACCAAGAAGGAGAGTGATGGGGTGCTACACCAGATGACCTGGCCTCCACAGTCACCAGACCTGAACCCAATCAAGATGGTTTGGGGTGAGCTGGACCGCAGAGTGAAGGCAAAAGGGCCAACAAGTGCTAAGCATCTCTGGGAACTCCTTCAAGACTGTTGGAAGACCATTTCCAGTGACTACCTCTTGAAGCTCATCCAGAGAATGCCAAGAGTGTGCAAAGCAGTAATCACAGCAAAAGGTGGCTACTTTGATGAATCTAGAATATAACACATATTTTCAGGTGTTTCACACTCTTTTGTTAAGTCTATAATTCCACATGTGGTAATTCATAGTTTTGATGCCTTCAGTGTGAATCTACAATTTTCATAGTCATGAAAATACAGAAAACTCTTTGAATGAGAAGGTGTGTCCAAACATTTGGTCTGTACTGTACGACACATTAATATCATATTGCCAGGTCATTTCTATTTGTATAATGAAGGTCGATAAATAACCTAAGAATTGCAGAATTGCTTTTTTTCTCCACAATTTCATCGCACTTGGAATCTTTCTTGCTTTCGAGGACATAACATGATTAAATAAATGGTTTACCGTATATACTCGTGTATAAGCCGAGTTTTTCAGCCCAAAAATTGGGCTGAAAAGTCTACCCCTCGGCTTATACACGGGTCATATACGGTATGTGATGTGGTGGGGGCTGTGGAGGCTGCAGGAGGCGGGGGGAGGCTGCTGTATGAGCGGCCCCGTCACGTGGGGCCGCTCATTAAATATGCACTGCATCCCTCTGTCAATCAGCGGCAGGGGGATGCAGTGCATATGGCCCCCAAACGCTGCCACTCGGCCCCCCCTCTGTGTCAGGGCCCCCCCGCTGCTGTAAGGGCCCCCCCGCTGCTTATCTTACCATCCGGTATTCTGATCAGCGCTGCTCCTCGCTGGTCCCGTCTCCTCTCCGTCCTCGCGGCTTCCGGGATCCCCGGCCGTCGCAGGTATGACGTCATACCTGCGACGGCCGGGATCCCGGAAGCCGCGAGGACGGAGAGGAGACGGGACCAGCGCTGATCAGAATACCGGATGGTAAGTTAAGCAGCAGGGGGGCGAGTGCCAGCATTTGGGGGCAGCAGTGTACCCCTGGGGGCGGCTATATACCCCTGGGGGCAGCTGTGTACCCCTGGGGGCAGCTGTATACCCCTGGGGACGGCTGTGTACCCCTGGGGGCTGCTATATACCCCTGGGGGCGGCTATATACCCCTGGGGGCTGCTATATACCCCTGGGGGCGGCTGTGTACCCCTGGGGGCTGCTATATACCCCTGGGGGCAGCTGTGTACCCCTGGGGGCAGCTGTATACCCCTGGGGACGGCTGTGTACCCCTGGGGGCTGCTATATACCCCTGGGGGCGGCTATATACCCCTGGGGGCTGCTATATACCCCTGGGGGCGGCTGTGTACCCCTGGGGGCTGCTATATACCCCTGGGGGCAGCTGTGTACCCCTGGGGGCAGCTGTATACCCCTGGGGACGGCTGTGTACCCCTGGGGGCTGCTATATACCCCTGGGGGCGGCTATATACCCCTGGGGGCTGCTGTGTACCCCTGGGGGCGGCTGTGTACCCCTGGGGGCTGCTGTGTGTACCCCTGGGGGCGGCTGTGTACCCCTGGGGGTGGCTGTGTACCGCTGGGGCTGCTGTGTACTGCTGGGGCTGCTGTATGCCCCCGGAGGCTGCTGTACACCCCTGGGGCTGCTGTATATACTGCTGGGGCCTGTATACCACTGGGGCTGCTGTATATACTGGTAGGGTCTGCATATACCACTGGGGAGGCTGCTGTATACCACTGGGGCTGCTGTATATACTACTGGGGCCTGTATATGCCACTGGGGAGGCTGCTGTATACTACCACTGGGGGGCCTGTATACCTGTGCTGGGGTCCACCCTCGGCTTATACACGAGTCAATAGATTTTCCCAGGTTTTGGGGGCAAAAGTAGGGGGGTCGGCTTATACACGGGTCGGCTTATACACGAGTATATACGGTAATTAAAAACTACAACTCGTCCCACAAACATCAAGCCCTCACATGGCTTTATTGATAAAGAAATTAAAAAATATGACGGCTCACTTACAATAGTGTCTGATACCGCAAAATGTGATGTAAAACATAAAACATTTTATAGTTGTGATGTCAAAAGTTTGAGCTTTTCCACACAAAGTGATAGTAAAAAAACAAACAATAAAATGAAAATCATAAATGTGTAGATGTAAAGTGTTTATAAACTTTGTACCGTTATAACCTTAAATCTATTACTTAAGGCCCCGTTACATGCTACAATGTCCCAGCGAGCCGACCAACAGTCGGGTCGCTGGGACATCGCTAGCGGATCGGTATCTGATCGCTGGTGAGCTGTCACAGACTCACCAGCGACCAGTGGAACAGCAACATCATGGAAAAGAATAAAATATTCTTTCCACAATGACTAGCTCCCGCTGCCAGGCTACGGTAAGGGGGAGAAGGCTGGTAACCATGGTAAACAGTGGGCATCTAGGCAGCGTGCAGCGCCTAGTTACCCAATGTATACCCTGGTTACCAGCCTTCTCCGCTTACAGGCTGGAATCCAAGGTACACAGTTGGTAACTAGGGACAGTATGTAGATACACGCTGTTTACCATGGTTACCAGCCTGTTCCGCTTATCGCTGGTCGTTTGGCCCCTGTCACACACGCTGATGCGTGCTGACAAGCGGACGACCAACAGATTTATGGTCCTGACCATAACCCAAGATCAACGATCAGCGAACTGATCGTTGATCGTTGGTACCTGTTACACACAGCAACATTGCTGCGAGGTCGCTGCAACATCAGAAAAACAGTGACGTTGCAAATTATATCGTTAGCGATATTGTGCGATATCGTGTGTAACGGGGCCTTAGGCCTCTTTCAGGAATCCTTATTGTATTCTATCCATTCTATCACTGCAGTTAACTCCCTGCTTACTGGCGCCACTATCCCATTGCTCCTGCATGAGCCACGTGAATAGCAGTGCGGTAAGCAGGAAGGTAATTCCTGTGGCTCCTGAAAGAGCTGGCCAGTAAGCAGGGAGATAACTGCGGTGATCAGAGATCACTGTTGCTATAGTAACCGCTCGTTTGGTTACTATGGCAATGGTGTCCTCTGTGACGTCTCTGCTCACCACGCCGCAGTCTCTGCTCACTCATTCAGTGATCGGAGAGCATGGGGAGTGGAAGGATTCTTCCTCTCCATGCTCTCTGATATAGCACAGCTGCATCTGTTGAAGAAGAGAGAAGACACAGAAGACAAGGATCCAGGATGGTATGAGGGTGAGGAGAGAGTAATAAAGATGGCGTCTCTGAGTGTGTCTGTGTATTTATTTCTAATAAATTATTTTTTCTCTGTGTGGTGTCTTTTTTAACCCTTTATTTGAGATTCTTAATGGCCGGGTCTAACTTGACCTGACATTAAGAATCTCGGGGCTTAATACTAGCTGGTAAAACAAAGCTGGTATTAACCCCTTATTACCCAGCGTACCACCCGCCACCAGGGTCGCTGGAAGAACCTGATAAAGCGCCTGGAAATGATGCTTTGTATGAATGCACCATTTTCAGGGGCGGCTGCGGGTTGCTATCCTTTAGCGTGAGGGGCCCTAAAATAATGGGCCCTCACCCCGATTAGAATACCAGCCCTCAGGTGCCTAATTTTACTTTGGCTCGCAATTAAAAATAGCGTGGAGCCAACGCATTCTTTTTTTGCCAGTCAAGGTAAAATTAGGCAGCTGAGGTTGGCAGCTCACAGTTGTCTGCTTTCATCGGGCTGGACTTAAAAACACTGCGAAGCTCTACGCATTTTTATTATTATTTATTTATTTAAACACCCTATGATGACAGGTTAGCGGCCATATACTAATGTGTATGGCAACCATAATGTGTATGAATCAACATCCAGATTGAGGAAATGCAGTCTAACTGCAACAGCCAATCACACAGGCTCTCACAAAGTGTGAGCGTCTGTGATTGGCTGTTTGCCTGACAGTGCAGTGAATATGCAAGTAGCTTAATGGGGAATAGCAGAGAGAGACTGCTAAGCCTGATCTAGGTATTCCTACTATCTATCTATCTATCTATCTATCTATCTATCTATCTATCTATCTATCCAGTTCGATCCTTCTTGTGCAAAGTTTCCTTTTATAGTGCAGCATGGACACAACGCGACGTTTCGGTTGTTACTACCCTTCCTCCAGCTGGAGGAAGGGTAGTAACACCCGAAACGTCGCGTTGTGTCCATGCTGCAATAAAAAAGTAAAATTTGCACAAGAAGGATTTGAGTGCCACTACTTCATTGAACTGTATGTATGAATAGCCATCTTTGGGACGGCTTGTGGTTGCGAGCACCATAGTTATAGAAATAGTGCTGCTCCAAAATCAATAGAGTATCTATCTATCTATCTATCTATCTATCTATCTATCTATCTATCTATCTATCTATCTATCTATCTATTCTAACTTTTACCAGCATGAGAAAGTCCATGCTACAAACTCTTAGACTGCTGTCTTTGTGCGATTTTTTTATCGCAACCATTAACCTGCATTGGCCTCTTGCATGTGAGATACGTATGCGATCGCAGCATGCTGTGATTTGACATGCGATGCGAGGGAATTTACAGTTCTTGACACTAGCAAAACCAATGTGTGGGCGCAGCGTTTCTGTGAAACACATTGGTTTTGCTGGGAAGCCCAACCGCAGGAACAAATTACCATACATTCACATAAAACCGAGGGTAAACTGCCCAAGGAAACCGCAGCAAAAACGCTGTAAAAACATCCTGTGGGCACATACCCTAACCATGACATACAAAGCCACCCACAACGTGTCCCCTCCATACATCTCTGACATGGTCTCCCGATACCGACCCAACCTGCGATCCTCCCAAGAGCTCATTCTCTACTCACCCCTCATCTCTTCTTCTCACAACCGCGTACAAAATTTCTCCCATGCATCCGCTATCCTCTGGAACTCTCTCCCCCTTCACATCAGACACTCACCTACCCTGGGAACCTTCAAAAGAAACCTCAAGACCCACCTATTCTAACAAGCCTACAACCTGCAATGAAACCTGGTGCACCGCACTGTCTCATGATCGGCACTACCCCCTCCTACTCTATCCCCACCCATCCCTCGTAGACTGTGAGCCCTCGCGGACAGGGTCCTCTCCCCTCCTGTACCTGTACGTCTTGATTGTCAATACATATTGTACTTGTCCTTGTCTGCCCTTTCCATATGTAAAGTGGATATATGAATAAATAATAATAACAATAATAATAAAAGTATTAAGCATGGTTGTGTGATGTACCAACCTTGTACAGGAACAAGTCGAAGATGGAGAGGATCATGTAGAGCGGGAACTCGGTGAAGAGAAATTTCAACCAAAAAATGACCATGATATTAGTTACATGGCATGTTAACTCACGAGTGACGTTGTAGAGTTCTGGAACATGCTCCTGACAGGAAAAATAAGAATTGGAGATTGAAGTTTATGACATAAATGATGGCGTCTACAGTGAAAACACACTAGATTGCATAGGGAGACACAATGTTAATGACAGCACTGGAGTTAGAGCAACATTGGTGATCAATTCACATCACAGAGGGATGGAACATTTCAGCTGGTTTTATTTATACACTAGCTGTACAGTAATGCTCATATATGGTAATATTGCCCATATATGGTAATGTATGTATGTATGTGTGTGTATCATAGCCCCACCCTTCCCACTAGCTCCACCCCTTACATAGCTCCACCTACATATAGCCACACCCCTTCATAGCTCCACTCCACCCCACCATAGTCCTGGGGGGGAGGTGGGGATATGTGGAGATGCAGACTGAGAAGTGGGCATGGCTATATGGAGTGAGCGGGGCTTGCCACATACATACACTCAGCTTTATATATTAACTAGTCGTAATGCTCATATATGGTAATATCACCCATATATGGCAATATCGCCCATATATGGTAATGTACGTATGTGTGTATGCATCATAGCCCCACCCCTTCATAGCTCTGCCCCTACACATAGCCCACCCTTCCCAGTAGCCCTGCTCCTTTCATAGCACCATGCCCACATATAGCCCCACCCCTACATAGCTATACTTCACTTCACCCCTCCATATAGTTCTGGGGTGGGGATATGTGATGGAGGCGAGGATATGTTGAGATGCAGGGTGCGAAGTGGGTGTGGCTAGCTGGAGTGGACATGGCTATGTGGAGTGGGCGGGGCTTGCCACATACATACATCCATACACACACTCACTTTTATATATTAATATATTATAGGATAACGCCTTCTGATTCCACATGTCTCCCACCGTTAAAATAAAAATCCCAGTACTCACCTCCGGTACTGCCACCGTTCTATCGGTGTCAGAAATTACAGTTCCAGGGTCACATGACATCACATGGGCCCCACGTCCAATCACCACCAGCTTGTCGCTCCACATCTTCAGATAAAATTAGTTCAATAACAGAAAATGACGCTACGGCTGCCATTCACTTCCTGCTGATTGCTCATTTGGTCCGAAGGCGAAGAGAAAAGCAGAGTGTGATTGGACAAGGGTTTGGCGTGATGTCACAATATCACGACACCACCGGAAAGGCGCCAGCAAGGGAAGAGAGTACAGGCTTTTTTATTTTAACCCCTTCCCGACCCTTGATGTAATGGGACGTCATGGGTCAGGTGCCCGCCTTTGATGTGAGCTCCAGCGCGGAGCTCACATCATTCCCCTAACATCTCAGCTGATCTCATCACCTGAGATGTCGGGCTTCCAACACCAATCAGATCCATGACATGATCGGTGCTGTTAACCCTTTGAATCCTGCTGTCATTCACTGACAGTAGGATCCAAAACCGCAGCGGCGGGGATCGCGATATTCCCCGCCTGCATCGGAGATCCCGCGGTAAGATTCCACGGTGCTCACGTGATAGCCCCAGGTGCTGGTTGAACCCGGAAGCTAATGTGGCGCCCCACTAGTCAGTGCGCCACAGTAGGGGTATTGCACCCAAGACAGAGCATGTGGTATCCCAGTCATTGGAGGAGGTAAAGTAGAACTGAGGCTCTCATACCAGCATCCCTACACCTAAACTAGGGGACCAATTGGCCAACCCGTTACCAGGGTAACCGGTCCCGGTGGGAGGAGTGTTAGGGTAGTAGGAGCGGGAAAAACACAGACAGATCTAGTCTAGTCTGAGGAAAGAAGAGAAGAGCAGGTCCCAGAGGGAGCCGCAGTGAGGGCACCCAGAAGGAGAGGTGGCCCAGTTAGAGAAGGGGGAGACCCAGTGCCAGACTGTCCGATTAACGGTCTGGGAAGAATCCCGGACCACAACAGGGAACCGGCTCCAAGTCGCGGTACAGGAGAGTCCAACCCTGAGCTGCCAACACCGGTGGGTCGCAGGTCTGCCAAGCAGTCCCCGACTTTGTCCACAACTCATAGTCCCACCAGGTACTCCAAACCGGGTTGAGCCCCTTAGTGAAGAGAAGGGTATCCTCATTACACCCAACGGGCCTGGTAGGAAGTGGGTTTGGGCAGGGCTGCGTACGGATAGAGAGGAGAGTGCAAGGAATACACAGAGGGACAGTGAAGCAGCAGAGGGACACCTTGGAGAGCCTCAAAGAGACTTTATACCCTCCGGTGACTACACGGCCAGCTACTAGTAAAGAATGTGTGACTGTAAACTCGAGTGCTACCGTGACCTGTTACCAGTAAACTACCTGTCCAGAGTCAAGAAGCCTCTGGTGTTTCATTTTGCATAACTTAAGGAGTATCTGCTACTACAACAACAAGCACAACAGCAAACAGCAGCACTGCCCCGGGCACCCTGCTCCGTCTGCAGGGAGCGTTATCAACTGACTGCAATACCATCGTCCCTGGTGGTCTGGCAGCGGCGCTGGTGAGATCACCAGAACCTGAGGGTGGCGTCACGAGACATTACTCTTTATTATTTTTACCCCATTTTTCAGTGACCCCCAGGGCTACGGACCTGGGCACTGGCCACTGAGACAGCACCCCAGTACTAACACCCGGGTACTGAGTTCCCAAAGACCCCTGGGCGGGTCATAGCTTTGGCGTCACGAACAGGATTCAAAATAAAGGTATTAAAAAAAAAACACATATATGGTATCGCCAAATTCATAAACGCCTGCTCTATCAAGATATAGAATCAATTAATGAGAGCTGTAAACTGCGTAACAGAAAAAAACGTCCAAACGCCAAAATTATGTTTTTTGGTCACAGCAACATTGCTATAAAATGCAATAACGGGTGATCAAAACAGCGCATCCACCAAAAATTGGTATCATTAGAAACGTCAGCTCAAGCTGCAAAAAATAAGAAGTCACACAGCCCCAGATCCCGAAAAATGAGGACACTACGGGTCACAGAACATGGCGCACAAAGTGCAATTTTTTTTTTTTTCGAATTTTTTTTTCACCACTTAGATACCAGTAAAAGTAACATGTTTGGTATCTATAAACTCATACCGACTCAAGGTTCACGGTCATGTCGGTTTTAGCATATAGTGATCATGGCGAATAGAAAAAATTAAAAAACAAATGTGTAATTGCACTTTTTTGCAATTTCACTGCACTTGGAATTTTTTTTTGCAATTTCCCTGTACACTATATGGTAAAATAAATGATTGCATCTGAAAGTACAACTCGTCCCGCAAAAAACAAGCCGTCATATGTCTATATTGACAGAAAAATAAAAATGTTATGGCTCTTGGAAGCAGGGGAGCAAAAAACGAAAATGAAAAATCAGCGGGTGGTGAAGGGGTTAATGGAGGGGAGACATGTGGAATCAGAAGGGGTTGTCCTACTAGTAGACAATTCCTTTAACTAATAATAGGGTAAAACTCATTCTGCCTACTGATGGTGAGCTGCTTGTATAAAGGGGAGATGTGACAAATTACTAGGAAATGTCATTCATTACTTAACAGCTGGGGGACCCCACCGACTGGTGAATGAAGGGGCTTTATCACTTTGTGCCCATACACAGCAGTGCTTACAGCCCCCCAGCCATGCAGAAAGCTGCAGCTGACCCTATTTGTTTAAAGGGAGCTGGGCCGAGGGGAAAAACTGAGCCAAGGGGTCAAACTACGCCAAGGGAACAAAGTGGGGTCAGGGTTTAAACTGGGCAGAGGGGACAAACTGCAGGGTAGCAGCGCTGTTGCCCCTCCATGTACAAATTCCAGAGGTTGGACCCCTACGATCATTAAGGGTACCTTTACACGTCGCAACATTGGATGCAATTTCACTTGCAACTTACTGGTTGCAGTGAAATCATGGACACATTGTTACATTTGTACACAGCAACAAACTAGAACAATGTGTCCATGATTTCACTGCAACCAGCAAATTGCAAGTGATATTGCATGCAATGTTGCGACGTGTAATGGTGGGTTTACACGCTGCAATATCGTTTCGATATCGCAACTCAATGGCGCGGGAGCGCGCAATTAGTGCACGTTCCTCCCGCATCGCATTGAATGTTTACACGCTGCGATATCGGAATACAACGTCCGTGCGATGTCTCCGCCTCCCAACCCAGGATCGCATAGTTAACATGGGAGTGAATGGGTGACGTATGAAATCGCATCGTAATTGGGCGTTTACACAGCACGATCCGGCTTCAATCGCTATGCAATATCGGGGCATTGAATAGCACGCTCATCCAATCCCCGATATCGCATTGACATCGTTCCTGCATCGTATTGGACGTTCACACCATACAACGCAGGAACGATTTCGCCTCTGACGATTGAACCACGTGACTTTTGATTGAAATTGTACTACGATATCGCGACGTGTAAACCCGCCATAAAGGTACCCTTAAGTGGTTGAATATGCTACAATTGACCAGTTATTACTTTCCTACACTAGGGTAACACGTTGAATGCGACAGTGTGTAGACCTCACAAAGATGACTCAGGAGACGTTTTTCTGTACCGTTCATGCCTTATCGCACGGCCTCATTCAGACGGCCATTATTTATGTATTTGCTCTTTTCACATGTGCCCATTATAGTCTATGGTGCTGCCCATACAGACCGCGTTTCTGTTTTAATTCGAGTCATGAATTATAATGACCCATGAGTCTATATTTCCTTCATACGAGAAAAACTGACGTCTGAACCGGAGCCTATTGTTGTCAAGAGCAAGGAATTGGGTTTACCCCTTCTTCTCATGCCCCTCTCCTATCACAAAAAACCCAAACAGACAGGAGAGCTGGTGCTAGACCGGCAAGACACTGAAGAAGTCATTTATTATCTGAGCCACTGCCTGACAATTCCATTAAATGAAGCATTTCTCCACCCACTAACCTGTATCAGTCTCTTCAGCACATACAACATGTAGTCATTATCGTTAAATTTTAATGTTTTGCACATCTCCCTGAGTCCATAATCAAACATGATCTTCACCAGGACTTTGAAAGCTGCTTCTTCTGGCATCTGTAGAAGGAAAAATGAAAATATAAAAGTGTAATCTTCCTGCGGGATTTCTTGTATATAAACACTGCTGCTATTCCTCAGACACGTTCCTATGAATCATCCCAGATGACATGACCACGGAGGCCGTGACAGGTCCAGTGTCTATCATCATCATCCTCATACACGGTGTCTTACATAGTTCACAAGAAGAATAATGGAGAAACTTACGTGGAGCAGGAGAACTGCGGCGATCTTGGACATGTCATACCTAACCCCGACCTCTTCGTCATAGAGAGAGTAGGCCTAGGAAAGAAAGATGGCAGACAGATGGTCAGAACTTCCTGAAACAAGTCATAAACGTATAAACTCTGATTTACACTGTATACAAGTGAACGAACATGCACACGCAAGTATTACCCATGTTACATACTGAAAGGCTGCAGATCCTTTCAGAATTAGCCTCAATAGGAGGGGGGCATACTGGCGCTCTTGAAGCGTCCAAATGGCCCGAAAGGGGTTAGATGGCTCCATTAGAATAAGCCAAGCAGAATCTTCACTGAACTATCCAAACAACTGTACCACTATAGGGGCTGTGCTACAATCTTGTATCCAAATTCCAGGAAGAACTCTTCAAAAGATCAATTCCTTGGAGAAGACCACCTATAATCTACACCGCGTCTTCTGTGCCAGATATTTAATTCCCTAATGTTATATATAAACTACTCACTAAAACCCAGTGATATTTGGATTTCGGGTGAAATTTACGTAAACAGTTCATGATATTTTATCATTAATGTCGAAAAAAGAAGAGAAAGGGGAGCGCACTAAGGCAGTAAAACGAGGAACACTAGCACAATAACTATGGTGGTCGTCCACTCACCTGATGAGGTTGTGATGTGTCACAACCAACATAAAGAGCCTGGCCGCTGCAGATCCCATAGAAGAAATAGATCGGGATTTATCTGCGCTCGACCACAAGGAGATCCAGGATAGGAAAGACACACTTTATTCACACACGGAACACACAAATTGCCGACGCGTTTCGCTGCCTCCTGGCCACTTCTTCAGGGCATGAACATGAGTTTGTGGCACATTAGTATTCTATATATGTGCCACAAACAGGAAGTTGATGTCACCAACCATTCCCATTTTATTTAGGTGTATCCATATAAATGGCCCACCCTGTATATTGAAGTACAGCTGATCCAGGGGCGGCGTGCCTGGTGTCAGAAGCCCAACGGTCTGATACTGATGACCAATCCTAAGGATAGATCAACAATGTCTTAGTCCCAGACAACCTTTTCAATAAAAGGATCAGCAAACACTGACCTTTTTTTTTTCATTTTTTTAGACTTTTTTCATTGTTTTCTGAACACCTGATGAATGGTTTTACCATCAGGTTTGCAGCGTCTCCTGTTTGGGTGTTCCAGACTTATTTCTTTTTACACCATTCAATAATAATGAAAGCAGTAGGAACAATGTTGAAAAAACACTAAAAAGGTCAGCTTTTCAGTGTGCCCATTAACTTTCCAGAGTCGTGATCATCTTTTCTGCAGAAAATGCCGGAATGGTCACGATCATTTCTTATAACCTCTTGGCATTTTTGGAAATATGAAGGGGTTAAAAGACTTTCAAAATCCTGACCATGTGCACAACAAGGTATATTTCGGGTGAGTTTTGGAGCAGAGACGTTATATATCCACATACTCTAAAGGGCCACGTCACACACACAGATATTTGTGCAGATATTGTTCGCAGATCTCTGGTTGCAGTGAAATCATGGACAAATTGTTCATTTGTACACGGCCACAAAATGGAACAATGTGTCCATGATTTCACTGCAACCAGAGATCTGCGAACAATATCTGCACAAATATCTGTGTGTGTGACGTGGCCCAAAGGCCGACATGTAGCAACATTGCTAACGATGTCACTGGAACTTGTGATGTTGCAGCGACCTCGTAGCGATGTCGCTACGTGTGACATGCTGCACGAACAGCGATCAGCTCGCTGATCACTGATTGTTGGTATTATGGCCAGGGGGCTCACCGAAAAAGAGATAAAGTAATCCTAACTATAAACATATGTGTGTCCAAGGAATTACTACTAAAATATAACTTTTAATGATACATACTAAAAGAGGAAACTATAGTTCCAATCAGGGTGTGCAGCTGTCTTTCTCAAGGGGGGGGAGGGGGGTTTGTGTTGGTGGGGTTATGGGCACACGTGGCCCAACCCTATCCTCTCCCTCACTCGCCCTGCCTGACAACGGAGTTTTATACACATACAAAACCCCCTAGATGGTGTCCCCGTTCAACGGCGGCTATCCCTACTAACCCTTAGCTGGTATCTAAGGATGCAGGCCCAATGGTACACCAAACCTCCCTCACACACAGGTATAGATATATGCTGGAAGGTATCTCAAAAAAGGGAGAGACAGTCCTCAGAGTTAAGGGTCTATCCCTTTAACTTGGTGTCCACAAAAATACGGACACCTAACGGACAGTGAAAAACAGCTGTATGGGGAGATAATTCCTTCCTATCAGAGGAAAATGGAGGAGTCAGGTGTCATGTAGTACTGTTACTAAATGCCTCATTTCCCATACCAATACAAATGTACCAGCAGTAAGCCCAGCAGATGCGAGGAACAAAAATAATTAGAAAACAGTATCGTCTCACCTTCACCTACTATCTCACCCATCAGACACAATATAACCTGTCACTGCAATAATACACAATTTAACCCTGAGGAAGTAAGATGTACCAAAGACCGCTGGGGTCACACACAGGCAGGGCTGCCAATGCCCCACAGAATAGATTAGGGTATCACTTAGCTTATCCTGGTGTTATCACACTTCGTCTTCACTCGACGCGTTTCCCCCACCATAGATGTAGAGGTGGGTTCATCAGGAGTGGTTGTTGGCACAGGGTGTTCGTGTCTACCCTAAGGCGCCCAGGGCGAAGGGTCCGATGCTCCCCCTCTGCCCCTTTACAATAATATGAGGCGGCCCCCATCCTCCTTATTGCCATCCTTATATGCTGTCCCCATATGATCACTAATTGATGGGGGCGGCGCCGCCATTGTAGTAATGTGGGCCCCGGACCGGATGTGCGCCATGCGATCATATGTGCCAACAACCACTCCTGATGAACCCACCTCTACATCTATGGTGGGGGAAATGCGTCGAGTGAAGACGAAGTGTGATAACACCAGGATAAGCTAAGTGATACCCTAATCTATTCTTAGATACCAGCTAAGGGTTAGTAGGGATAGCCGCCGTGGAACGGGGACACCATCTAGGGGGTTTTGTATGTATATAAAACTCCGTTGTCAGGCAGGGCGAGTGAGGGAGAGGATAGGGTTGGGCCACGTGTGCCCATAACCCCACCAACACAAACCCCTCCCCCCCCCCTTGAGAAAGACAGCTGCACACCCTGATTGGAACTATAGTTTCCTCTTTTAGTATGCATCGTTAAAAGTTATATTTTAGCAGTAATTCCTTGGACACACATATATTATGGCCAGGGCCATTTTTTGATCGGTGGTCTCCCGCTGGGCGACCAGCATCGCTTTGTGTAACACCAGGAGACCAACGATCAGTGTGGTAACCATGGTAAACACCGGGTTACTAAGTGCAGCGCTCTGCTTAGTTACCCGCTGTTTCCCCTGGTTACCAAGCACAGTGCGCTGGTAACCACGGTAAACACCGGGTGCAGCGCTCTGCTTAGTTATCCGGTGTTTACCATGGTTACCAGCGTGCTGTGCTTGGTAGCCAGGGTAAATAGCGGGTAACTAAGCAGAGCGCTGCGCTTAGTAACCGTGTTTACAGTGGTTACCAGCGTTCTCTCCCGCTTACACCAGCGTCGTGGGACCTCCACATCGTGGAAAAGAATATTCTATATTCTTTTCCACTATGTTGAGGTCGTTGCAGGGGTCACTGATCGCTGGTGAGTCTGCCTGTGTGATCAGATAACGATGTCCCAGCGACCCACATCGTTGGTGGGCTCGCTGGGACATTGTTATGTGTAACCTACAATTAACAAGTACTTTTCCTTATGGAGAAATAGAATTACCTGTGATGCAGCAAATGTAAGAGAATTTATTTTAAACCAATTTTGAGGGAGAAAAAACAAGCAAGTAAAACTTGTGTTTTATCAGTGTTTGCAAAATGCAAATCAGACCCTAATCCTCCCATTTGCCTACAAAGTAAAAATCAGAGTTTACATTTGCAGTGGGAAATTGGTATTGACTCCATAACAAACGTATTGTATTTCCTTATTTTACTTCCATAGCACCACTATTCTGCAGCACTTTACAGACGTCATCATTGCTGTCCCCATTGGGGCTCACAATCTACTTTCCCTATCAGTATATCTTTGGATACATGTCATTACCTTGCATATGTTGTAAAGTGATTTCTTTCTATCTCTGTCGGTATCTCTGAAGTACTTACGAGACTCGAAAATTGTGTCCACGCTACTTTGGATGAGGCTGTCCTTCGGAGACTCCTGGAAAAACAAAACCAATATCAAGTAAAAATGTTTATACCGCGTTGGCCAATATCAAGTAGAAAGTTCTACCGTCACTTTAGCTACTAGAGACTGCAGAGGGGGAACATTATCCCATTTACTTCACCTTGAAATATCAAGAGGACTAAAGCCTATACAGTATCAGCCGGACCCTCTACTCAGGGGTAGGGTAAGGCTGACATGACACTGGGAGGGAGGAGGTGACCATAGGAGAGGAAAGGGGGTGGGAATGGAGGAAACGAAAGGTGATCAAGAGGTAGTGGTCTTAAGGTAGGAAGAAGTGACATAGGGTTGAAGGTAGGGACTCAAGGAAAAAAACTTAAATAAGACTGACCTAGGTTGGGTGGCCCTCTTTGACCTCGGACCTCTGACTGCCCATAACAAAGACTTGCTGGGGTCTCTTTCACAGAACCCAGTGCTCTGTGCTGCCTTATAACATCCTGCAATTCCACTGAGCAGTGTTGCCAATGTCCCCACACTGTTGAATGGCTGATAACTTAGAACAATAGCAGATGAAGTGGAGGAAGCATTGAGCAACCAACAAGACCAACTCGCAGGACCTGGCCCTCAGAGAGACTGGCCATGGAGGTGCCTGCACGGTCACAACGTCCCTGCGGGACCCTCTAGGCTCAGGGCATAATAGAAGGAGAAGACCCCTAATGGAGAGGAATTTGCAAGCACGCCTGAGGACCATAGCAGGACAAGGAAAGTGCCGCTATCCAGGTGATAAAGACATTGTCACCCACCCCTAGGGTAGCCACGGATGTCACACCAGGCTGCCAGGGTGATGTGTCGGCTCGACGGTCTTGTAGGCGCCACTACGGAATCAAGAACAGTACAGAGGCAAATGGCGTGCTGTTCTCAGGTGGTATCCCCCGCCTGGGAATAGGTCGAGTGTCCATTTAATACCTATCGGCCGCAGGCATCAACAGGGAGATGGCCTCCAAGGACCCAGGGACCAACATCAACGGGACCCCTCAATAGCAGGACATTGCCGATTCCAGACATATAGCGGCTGCCACAATAACAGCTTCCAAGCTGCTCGGTGAGTATAACTCTATGTTTTTATTTGTCAACCCTTAACCTATACATCACAAGGGGGTAGGAGTATATGCGGATCCTTTTATTGGATGGTCTTTTGATGGTGGTCTGGTGAACTTTAGGGTGAAACCTCGTGATAGAACGTCGGGTTCACCTTAACAATATTGGAGGACAACCTCTCCCGTCACGGTGCTCCTGAGCAGGTGATCACGGCTAGGAGTCTTGGTAGAGGGAGGGGCAATGTCATAGGAAATCACTAGAATTTTGTAGCTTCGAGGACCTCACCAATTGCTTATGCTTTTCTTATGTTGGTAATAAACGGCTGCTGTGGCCATTTTTATCCAAAGAGATTGGATCGTTGTCCGAGTTTTTATTTACGGGATTGGTGTTGGGGGAACTGACTGGGAGAGGTAGGATCGGGGTTAGTGGTGAGGTTACATGATCGACCTTACCAGAGTCATGTGTATCCTAGATGTAGAGAGGGTTTTCATACAACTAAAGGAAACTGTCACCATTTTGAGATGGTTTTTCCAAAACGACCCATCATCCAGGAGATATACAGGTATGGCTGATTTCAGCTCTATGCCCATATATGCCCATATTAATAACTAAAAAAACCTCAAAACTGTGGCAGATTCCCTTTGACTATTTGTTGGTGGGATCTTTACAATCATATATCATTTTCAAAGCAGCCAAATGCCAATGTGGCCGTGTATAATAGAATAAGATTAGCTGAATTTATTGGCGATTTGTTGACTTGTTGAGCAGAATTTACTGTGTCCTCTGGTCTTAAATATGGTGCATGAAGGGGCTGGCTTAGCTCCTGAAATGATTCAGTTTCCTGCTATATATAGAGCAGTCACTGTCACTACAAGTCCCGGCTTAGGCTACCTTCACATTTGCAGTTGTTTACGCCGCGTACGATGCACATACGCATCAGCATGTGGAAACGCATATAAAAGCATGTAAACGTTGCAGATTTCATCAGCATGCGTATGCGCATACTGATGATACGCACTGCTTATGCATGCGTTTTTATAATGCGCATGCTGTTTCTATCCGCATGCGTTTCAGAAATTACCCCTAATTTTCATCACTCCACCTACTGGGACGCCCCTAGGCGGTTTGCAATGGGAGGAGAGGCAACTTTTATACAGGATGTTTGGGGGCTGTGTCATGGGCGGAGTTTGTCCAGCTCTTAATTGCCTGCAAAAGGGCCATACGCATGTTCACCGTCAGCAACATCCGCAAATCGTCGCGCACGCCTGCGCACTCATAGGGACTAATGAACGCACCATGCGCTGCCGTGCGCATGCGCATGCTGGCTCTTTTCAGACGCGCCGAAAATTCCTACATGCGTCCCGCGGCGGACATTAGGGCCCTCCATCATGCGCATGCGTACATATACGCGACATACGCGACATAATTTATTTCTTGCGGATGAATGCGCACACCATGTAAAATATAGGTGCGCAGTCCGCATGCGTATTTTAACATGAACGTAAGCACCGTGCGCAGCGCGAACATCTACAAATGTGAAGGCAGCCTAAGGCTACCTTCACATTTGCAGATGTTTACGCCGCATGCGCATCAGCATGTGGAAACGCATATAAAAACATGTAAACGTTGCAGATTTCATCAGACATCGACATGTCGCGTTCCCGGCGCGGACGAGAGTGTGTGATCTGTGCGCATGTCTCCGCATGCGCACAGATTACTCATAGCGGGCAATGGGAGCGCACGGAGGTCTGCAAGCATCTGCAGACACCGTGCGGCCCATTATAAAGGATAGGGCTGCCGTCTGTATGCAGACACTTGCAGATGTCCTCCGCAGAACGCTGTGGAGGCATCTGCAAGTGTGAAGGCAGCCTAAGCTCCACATTTGGTTCGCTACAGATAAGTTAAGCAAAAGATCAATAAAAGCAAATCTAGCATTCAATGAAAGATGTCTTATTGTATTGTTCATTTCTATACACAAAGTCCATGAAAGAACAGGGGGCACATGGTGTAAGAAGGGAAACAAATGGCGTCTGAATAACTAAAGAAAAGGACATGTGTCTCCGGAACTTAATGGATACCGTCTGAATGGATTATCTGGCGCCATCCAGGGCAGCATTAGAAGTCAGTGGTTCCTCTATCAGGTATCAGGGTGTGACTGGAGCGGCTATAAAGTGAACTCACTGACTGCTTGATTCAATACCCCAGCCGGCCCTATTCTCTGATGCCTGGACAGAGAAGGGTGATCAGCTGGCTCAGATAGTGAAATAAGCAGTGTGCACTCTCTTCCCTTGTGCTCGCTCTCGCCCTGTATGCTGTATCCCCTTGTACTGCCTCTTCTCTGTGCGCTCTCTCCCCTGTGCTCTCCCCTATAGTTCTTTTCCTGGTGCTCTCTTCTACTTTGTGCTGTCTCCCTGTGCGGCTCTCTCTCCCTTTGTGCTGTCTCTCTAATGTGCGCTCTTCTTGCAATGTGTGCTCTTCATTATCGTCTCCCTTGCTCTCTGGTTCCCCCTGTCTGCTCTCTGTTCCTCCTGTGTGCGTCTCCCTTGTGTCTTCTGCCCTTATGCTGTATCCCCTTGTACTGGCCTCTCCCTATGCACTCTCTCCCTGTGCTGTCTCTCCCCTTGCTTTCTTTTCCCAATGTGTGCTCTCTTCTCCTTTGTGCTGTCTCTCCCCCTGTGCGCTCTTTTCCATTTTGGCTCTCTAATGTCGCCTCTCTTCCACCGTGTGCTCTCTTCCATATTCTGCTCCCTGTGCACTCTTCCCATGCGCTCTCGCTCACTCATGTGCTTTTCTTCCTCTAGCCCCTGTGTCTCGTCTTCTCTGCTATCTCTCTCCCTGTGTGCTCTCTCTCCCTTGTGTGTCTCTTATGTGCGCTCTCTCTTCCACTGTGTGCTTCTTCATTAATTCTTCTCCCCTTTGCTCTCTCTCCCTTGCATTCTCTGCCCCTGTTGTGCGTTGTCTCATCACCTGGCAACCTCTCTTTCCCTGTACGTGAGGAGCCAGGCAGCAGCGTATGAGTCGGCCAAGGGTATGACGGAGCAGACCCAGGCACAGGCAATAATGAATATAGCGCTGCTGCCATGTATCCTCAACAGTTTGGGCCCCTGTCACACAGATGTCCTATAGGTTTGCGCTGTTTTCTTTGACTGTCACCAACTGACTGATTGAACAAATTTATGCTTCTTCACATTCCAGTTAAGCCATTACGACCAATGACGGGTTTAGCCGTCATGAAAAATTCATTCCCGCACCATTTACGCTAATACCCGTCATGGCTTTGGAACTGTCACTACTTGAAACACAGTGACAGTTCAATTCTGATAGCTGTCGTGACACTGAGGTCAGGGGCAGAGTGGGACCCCATTAAGGGCCCCACACTCAGAGCGATGGTGATCGGTGAGTCAATCGACTGCATCATGACGCGCAGGAAAGTGCTGAATATGATCACTACCCTGCACATCGGTTTCAGAGAGCGGGCTGTCAGCTGTGCCCAACTCCTGCAATATCCTGCTTTGCATGCCTCATGGTACCATTCCCCGGCCTCCTCCATCTCCTTCTCACCGGTATTTTCTCCCGCTCTCATCCTCCTTCCCTGACTCTCTCCACTCCCTTCCTGCTATTCCCCTGTCTGGTCCTTCTCCCCATTCTCCTCCCTCTCTCCCACTTCCTGCCTCGCTCCACTCTGTTCCCGGCTCTGTCCTCCCATCCATCTTGCCCAATTTTTGCCTCCGCTCCGCCTGGTCCTCCTCCCATCGCTCACCACCTCTGCCGCTCTCTCCACGGTCTTCTGGTCCTCCGATGCCCGCTCTCCTCCTCCAACCGTGCCTGCCGCCGCTGGCTCTGGCCCGCTCTCTCAGCCTTATCCCTGCATGGAGGAGATGAGGCGAAGAGGACGATTGACAGGCAGGAAGCATTGTGTGATCACTGTCCTAGCTCTGTGTCTACGATTACAGCACTTAGGGCCAGGGAGTAGGGAGCGCAGGGTCACTCCCCTCCCATGGTGATAGGCCATCATAGTGTAATTGCGATGGCATGATCACCATGGTAACCCTAGGTTGCCATGGAAACATCTGGTAACTTGACCCAGCCTCAGAGATCATGGATCTCTGGGACTTGGTTTGGCAGCACTACACTGCACTGTGGAGATCATGCCATTCGTGCACTCATGTGACCCAAGACTGCAGCAAAGGACCCTGACCTTGCGCAGTCTCTGGAGGCGGACTGACCGTCGTGGTACCATCATTGTGAACTACATCAGAGGGCATGTTGGGGTAATAAGGATGGAGTCCAAATATGTGTTTGTGTTTTTTGTTATAATAAAAATTATTTTTTCACGGTGTGGTGTCTTATTTACCATTGAGGTTCCTAATGGCCAGGTCTATCATTGGCCCAACATTATGAACCTCAGGCTTAGTGCCAGCTGCCAATACAAAGCTAGCATTAACCCTGTTATTACGCAGTTTGCCACCGGCACCAGGGCAACTGGAAGAGTCTTGGTACAGCGCCAGGACATGTCGCTTCTAATGAATGTGCCATTTCCTGCAATTTGCAGCGTGGGGGACCCAGAATGCTTGGGCATCTCCACGCTGTGCATTCCAACCCCCAGCTGCCTAGTTGTATCGGGCTGGAAATGAAAAATATGGCGAAGCCCACGTTGTTGTTTTTTTAAATTATTTCAAGAAATATTTTTAAAAAAAAGGGCTCTGCTGTATTTTGGTTGCCAGCCAGGTACAACTAAGCAGCTGGGAGTGGGTGGCAGCCCGTAGCTGCCTAGTTGTACCTGGCTTAAAATTAAAAATACGGCGAAGCCCACTTAGTTTTTGTTCTTTAGTTATTTCAAGAATAGAAAAAAAAAAGGGCTCCGCTGTATTTTGATTACCAGCCAGGTAATACGAGGCAGCTGGGGGTGGGTGGCAACCTGTACCTGCCTGCTGTACCTGTGCTGGTGACCAAAAATACACACCGGAGCCCCATATCATCAGTGCAAAATCTCACTTGTGGGGGAGCTCCATTGTTTAGGCACATCAGTGAATCTCCAAATGCGACATGGTGTTCACTAACGATTTCAGCTAATTTTCCGCTTGGAGCGTCAAATGGCGCTCCTTCCCTTCCGAGCCCTGCCGTGCGCCCAGACAGTGGTTTTCCACAACATATGAGGTATCGGTGTACTCAGGAGAAATTGCCCAACACATTTTTGGGTTCATTTGCTCCTGTTTCCCTTGTGAAAATGCAAAATTTCAGGGTAAAGCAACACTTTTGTTGGAAAAAGTAAAATGTTAATCTTTTTCCTTCCACATTGTTTAAGCTCCTGTGAAGCACCTGAAGGGTTAATAATCTTCATGAATGTGGTTTTAAGTTGTCTGAGGGGTGCAGTTTTTGGAATAGTGTCACTTTTGGGTGTTTTCTGCCCCTCAAAGTGACTTCAAATGTGATGTGGTCACAAAAAAAGTGGCTTTGTAAATTTTGTTTGAAAAATGAGAACTTTGAACCCTTATAACTTCCCACCCAAAAAATGTTTTTTTCCCAAAATTGTGCTGATGTAAAGTAGACATGTGGGAAATGTAATTTATTAACTATTTTGTGTGACAGACCTCTCTGGTTTAACAGAATAAAACTTGAAAACTTGAAAATTGCTAAATTTTCAAACTTTTTGCCGCATTTTACGATTTTTTTCACAAATAAACGCAAAAAATATCATCCTAAGTTTACCACTAACACGATGCCCAATATGTCACGAAAAAACAATCTCGG
The DNA here is from genome assembly GCA_033576535.1 of Allobates femoralis. Lineage (NCBI taxonomy): Eukaryota > Metazoa > Chordata > Amphibia > Anura > Aromobatidae > Allobates > Allobates femoralis. The sequence continues at coordinate 192,512,284 of JARQOC010000006.1, read as the reverse complement.
AATCGCTAGGATCCGTTGAAGCGTTCCAGAGATATAACCTCATATAGGGACACTGGTCAGAATTGCAAAAAATGGTCTGGTCATTAAGCTGCAAAGTGACTGGGTCATTAAGGGGTTAACTGTAATATATTCAATGTCCTAGAGGTGGTGTTGTTTTCAGGACAAACTTATATATATACTGTATCTAGTAGATTTTGCATTCACAAAAACATTAATTTAAATTTCTTGCATATTGTAAAGTTCTATAAAGTGAAGTGTTCCCGGATCGTATTCAGGCATCGTGGACTTACTTTAGTGATGAGCTCCCTGTATGTCTTTGTCAGGTCATCATTTTTGTGGCATCCGGCTAGTCTCTGCCACATCTCTCCCCTTAACATTCTCGGCACGCCACTCTTCATCAGGGTAGAGAGCTGCTCTGGAGGTGCGCTCGGATCTGAGTACCTGAAAAGGATAAAAGAAGATCAGTACAAAAGAAATAAGTTGATAAACTTTATGTCAACAAAAAAGCCTATCCCTCCCCGCAGTCCTGATGCCAGATAACTGGAGCAAGCGCTGCTGCTATCATGCCCTCAGAGACATGATTGCAGAGAGTCGATGGGCTGCATGCCTGCCATGACAGGAGTCCTATGAAGTAGACTGTCACATTTCACATAGACAATTCCCACTGCTCCCCTGAATAGTCAGCTGCTGTTTGTTTGGTTCCAGGGATAAAGGCCTTTATTATTGTTTTCATGGGGGCAAGTCTCATAAAGGAATTATGCAAAGCTGCCTAAATACCCGCCCCCGAGGATCCTGTGAGCCGTGTCACCTTGTAAAGACCAAAAAAGTCAGAAGTAATTAAAAAGTCCTAGATGTCTGGATATGTGCCAAAAAAATTAATACACAGCGGAACATTGGCAATAACATAAGAGCAAAAACTGACTATTTTTGTCGTTGAATCATGTCTTTTCCCATAACATAGTAAGAAAACAAACATTTGTATTTTTACATGCATAATTGCCTAAACCATATTTATTCCATAATGTGATTGGGGAGGATGAGAACTCTGCATTGTACCTTTCCTCTGTCATTCCTCTAAAATTGTATCAATGCATTAACCATTTAGTCATCACATCATGTAAAATCATGTTATGTGATCATGGCGGGTACGTGGCGTGAACTCAGGGGCTGAGTGTTCACCATAGCTGCCGGCGGTGTTCTATAGCCGGGATATGTCTTTAACAGCGGCGACTGGAGCACACTCCGATCGATGCTTGTTAACCATTTAATTGCAATATTTACATGCTTAATTGCACAGGGCTCCCATTGATGGGCTACCATGGCTGACCAGGTTTAAAGGGGCCCTGTCCACCTTCCCCCTACCTGCAATTTTGGCCCCCTATCAGGCCCAGACTGTGAAAGAATCTCAGGTAAAACTATATATTGCAATATATAATAAAAGTGATAACAAATTCAAATCAAACAGATGACTAAAAAAGAAAGTAAAAAATTACATAAAAAAATAAAAAATGTTTAATGCAAATAGTTTTACATTTTCTATCACCCGCCTTTTTTCCATTTAAATAATCAAAAAAAAAAACTTTGGGTATCGGTGAGTCCAATCTATCAAGGTCCAATCTATCAAGGTATAAAAATTTTCATTTTAAAAGCAGAAAATAAAATAAATGCAATAAAAAGTGACTAAGGCTGGGGTCACACACACAGATATCTGGGCAGATATTGTTCACAGATCTCTGGTTGCAGTGAAATCATGGATACATTGCTCCATTTGTACACTGCCACAAAATGGAACCATGTGTCCATGATTTCACTGCAACCAGAGATCTGTGAACAATATCTGCACAAATATCTGTGTGTGGGACCCCAGCCTAAGAGAATTTTTTTCATGAGAAAATCCATGATCTTCACATGTGGCCTGAAAAAGCGTGTTATTGCTTCTGACAGTGTGATTTTTAGGGGAAAACACATGCCCAGAATGGATTTTAGGAGCTAATTAGAGGAACAGAAAGAATAACACAGTCTGATGAAGCATGAACTATTATTATGTTACACAATGCATTTCATTCATTGGAAGCATGTTCCTTGTTTACTGTGTTTCCTCCGCTCGATTCCTAATCACACATCCCGCAGTCTGTAATCCCTAATCACACATCCTTCAGTCTGGGATCCCTAATCACACATCCCACAGTCTGGGATCCCTAATAACACATCACGCAGTCTGGGATCCCTAATCACACATCCCGCAGTCTGGGATCCCTAATCACACATCCCGCAGTCTGGGATCCCTAATCACACATCCCGCAGTCTGGGATTCCTAATCACACATCCCGCAGTCTGGGATCCCTAATCAAACATCCCGCAGTCTGGGATTCCTAATCACATATCCCGCAGTCTGAGATCCCTAATCACACATCCCGCAGTCTGGGATCCCTAATCACACATCCCGCAGTCTGGGATCTCTAATCACACATTCTGCAGTCTGGGATCCCTAATGACACATCCCGCAGTCTGGGATCCCTAATGACACATCCCGCAGTCTGGGATCCCTAATCACACATCCCGCAGTCTGGGATCCCTAATGACACATCCCGCAGTCTGGGATTCCTAATCACACATCCCGCAGTCTGGGATCCCTAATGACACATCCCGCAGTCTGGGATCCCTAATGACACATCCCGCAGTCTGGGATCCCTAATCACACATCCCGCAGTCTGGGATCCCTAATCACACATCCCGCAGTCTGGGATCCCTAATGACACATCCCGCAGTCTGGGATTCCTAATCACACATCCCGCAGTCTGGGATTCCTAATCACACATCCCACAGTCTGGGATTCCTAATCACACATCCCGCAGTCTGGGATCCCTAATGACACATCCCGCAGTCTGGGATCCCTAATGACACATCCCGCAGTCTGGCATTCAGAGACACAGGATGGCTACATAGTAGCTTTGAGGATCCATCCCGGTTTATGCCCATTTATCTATGCTGTACCGGATGATGTGACGATGTCTTTTGGGTTAATATGATACATCTACCAAAGTATATCTATGCCCTAGTATGTCCCTTCCTTTGGATGCCCTATGACCATACAACAGATAACTTGGAACATTTACGGGGTCATTCTATCTATTTTTATTGACCACTCTGGGTATTCTTGCCCATTGAAGAATTCGCTTGTTTGGCATGTATAGTCATAAGACGGAACATTAATTCTGTAACCCCAAAGTCTTCTGATGAGCCTTCTGACAACTGAGAAGGCGAAACGCGTCAAGCGTTGGAGGTTTAATCTATACCTATACTGGGAACTCAGTAACCTAATGGAAGGTCACTAGTTTTCGATGTTTCAGAACCCTGCCTGATATCCACATAGGGGTTTGGAATTTAATTGTTTTTTCCTCTCTTTAATTTGTCTCTCTCCTGAATCTGGATATGAGACACTAGAGTATAAACATCTATACATATAAAGGTACACCCTAAGGACGACCCAAGTGTAATCCTATTGGGTAAAAAGTTTTATGACCGTCCATGTTATGGTTTGAGAAATTATGTATGCTGTGCCCCAGTAATGTATATAAATGTGCAAATGTTTGTCTAAGTCCCTTGGTCTGTCTATCACATTTTAATCTTTGATACAAATAAAAAGAGATTTTTTTAATAATAAGTTGGTATTGCCTAGTTTGATAAATACAGCATTTGGTACCTCCTAAAATAACCTGTTAATCGTTTGATGATCCCTAATGACACATCCCGCAGTCTGAGATCCCTAATGACACATCCCGCAGTCTGGGATCCCTAATGACACATCCCGCAGTCTGGGATTCCTAATCACACATCCCGCAGTCTGGGATTCCTAATCACACATCCCGCAGTCTGCGATCCCTAATGACACATCCCGCAGTCTGGGATCCCTAATGACACATCCCGCAGTCTGGGATTCCTAATGACACATCCCGCAGTCTGGGATTCCTAATGACACATCCCGCAGTCTGGGATCCCTAATGACACATCCCACAGTCTGGGATCCCTAATGACACATCCCGCAGTCTGGGATTCCTAATCACACATCCCTCAGTCTGGGATTCCTAATCACACATCCCGCAGACTGGGATTCCTAATCACACATCCCGCAGTCTGGGATTCCTAATCACACATCCCGCAGTCTGGGATTCCTAATCACACATCCCACAGTCTGGGATTCCTAATCACACATCCCGCAGTCTGGGATCCCTAATGACACATCCCGCAGTCTGGGATCCCTAATGACACATCCCACAGTCTGGGATCCCTAATGACACATCCCGCAGTCTGGGATTCCTAATCACACATCCCGCAGTCTGGGATTCCTAATCACACATCCCGCAGTCTGGGATCCCTAATCACACATCCCGCAGTCTGGGATTCCTAATCACACATCCCGCAGTCTGGGATTCCTAATCACACATCCCACAGTCTGGGATTCCTAATCACACATCCCGCAGTCTGGGATCCCTAATGACACATCCCGCAGTCTGGGATTCCTAATGACACATCCCGCAGTCTGGGATTCCTAATCACACATTCCGCAGTCTGGGATTCCTAATCACACATCCCGCAGTCTGGGATTCCTAATCACACATCCCGCAGTCTGGGATCCCTAATGACACATCCCGCAGTCTGGGATCCCTAATGACACATCCCGCAGTCTGGGATCCCTAATGACACATCCCGCAGTCTGGGTTCTGGGTTCCGGATGCATTTTTTTCCTCAATTATCAGGTCTACGATTGTTCTTAGTAATTTTTTCAGTGTGTTTAAAGTGAAGCCGTCAACAGGATGAAAGTGTCCAATGTTTGTTTTCATTTTATTCTCGCTCCCATGACTATTCTGATTTTTGTTTTTTTTAAATCCTCTGTACGGTTCCAGTAATATGGTGCTTTTTAACTACAGCTCATTTTTATGGTCTTTGTCATGGAGGCGGTCCACAAAGGCTAATAATGCAAAGAAGCCAAAGACACACCCCCAGGGAATCCTGCGAGCCATACCCCCTTGGCCAAAACAATAAATAGTAGCATTAAATAAAAAGACGTGAATCTCTGGAACTATAAAAGTACCGTCACACGTGACAATATTGCTTGCAATTTCACTGGCAATTTGCTGATTTAATTGAAATCATGGACACATTGTTCTATTTTGTTGCCGTGCACAAATGGAATAATGTGTCCATGATTTCACTGCAACCAGCAAATTGCCAGTGAAATTGCAAGTAATATTGCCGCGTGTGACGGTACCTTAAGGCGGATTTATTTAAAAAAAATATATACATATATATAATTTAGGTATTAGCAATTAGCCTTGCTCTATACAAGTGTATGGAGCAAGGCTGCGACCACCAAATGGCCACGCCCACTAGTCTGGTTCTGGTCGGGGACATGTATAGAGCATGACTGCACTAATCCATTCCTGGCTTAGAAACCAGTGAATCCTTACAGCGCCCAGTGCGGGTGCTGGGAGGATTGAGAAGTCTGCAGACACATAGGGTACCTTTACACACCGCTACAACAGGATGGATACAACCCGCTACAGGCTGCATCGTCAATATAGCCCGTAGTAGCGGCGTGTGAAGACGGTAGGAGGCAGCTGTTGAGGGGGAAGTGATGGCATAATTATTATGAATCCCTGAACTCCATATTGGATTTAATGAGAGCTGAATATTTCAACCATGTACAGCATTGCTCTTCTGTGTGATGTCTTTTTGGTTTTAGGAGTAAATCTACATGCTAAATGGATATTGGCCCTGCAGTCTCCTAGCTTGAATGCAGAAGGTGTTTGCTAAATCCAATGTCATTTACATATGTATTGACCATTGCTACTCAGGCAGACATTCCGTCTCCAACCAATGGAGATGTATATTGCTAAGACAATACTGGTGATGTTTGACTGATAAACCATTGTTCTTCAGATAAGACATCCAGGATGTCTATCAAAGAGTGTTAAAACTTAGTTAACACAAGACTTTCTTCCCTGATACAAGTACGCCATCCGCAGGCAGGGAATTATTACTGCATATTACAGGAGGTGATTGGAAATAGCTGCCACAAAAGATACCTGAGAAGGGCGGAGTTGTGGGTTGCATGTGGGTGTGGATGTGAAATATAAAAGGAGGTGAATTCAAGACCCTCTCTCTCTTTTCTACTTGGAACCACCATGCCATAGGACATCCTCATCTGGTCATAAGTATCATCCTATAACTCTATCACTCTCTCTCTCTCTCTCTCGTTCTCTCTCTCTCTTATAATCAACCCTTGAATTGCTATCTATCTTCTATAGGGATAGTTAGATCATTAATATAGTGTGCCTGTTGTATATTTCGGTAACGTGGGTATTAGTAACTCTGGGGGTTTTACATCATTGTAACAGTAATTGATTGTGTCTTAGTTATCGTGCTATCTAGAAATCTATATATTATTGTTGTAGACTTTTTGGGTGTGTTTAATAAATATTCATTTATTAGAACAGACTTGTTTTCATTAAGTAGTCGGTATATACATATATATATATATAGTTAATCAGCATAGAAACAGAAAGTGGTAAGGAAGGGAAGATTCTGGATATCGGTGATTGTAGTCATAACCGACAATAACAACCGATAAACAGAACCAGCCCTACAACAGCAGCCGACAACAGATACATCTGTTTCCGAGCACTGCTCTGAAACAGGTGGCTACAAAGCCGATTGCAGCGAGCTGTATCGGCGTGTAAAGAAGCTACAGAAGGGATGTCTGGACACCAGGCTATGTAGCTGGAATGTAGCTAGGGCGTGACACAGGCTCCGGGTTACCGCGCCCCTTCAGCGATCATTGGAGGAAGCTCCTGCATGAAGATTGGTAGTCGCTGCATAGGGAGGCATATTTAAGGAGCTGACCAGTCACACTACACAATAGCTCGAGCGTCATGTATTAATCAGCCTCCTGCGATGCCTGCCCAATCATGATGTTATTGCTTTGTCCTATCAGCGTACGGACGTCTCGTAATCCACAATGGTGGCACGCCTATGTGTCCCTGCTGCACCAGGTCCGCCCATATTAGCTTGTTGCAGCGGTGTGTAAATGAGGTAAGGTAAGCTACAGATGGCTACTTGAGACACCCGGCGATGTATCTAGCTATAGATGTAGCGTAGCGTAGCGCACCTTGTGGCGGCGTGTAAAGGTGGTGCGTTTACCGTTTGAGCGTGCTCGTGCACGTGAAGTAGCGGGTTGTATCCATCCTGTTGTAGCGGCGTGTAAAGGTACCCATAGAGTTACTACAGAGTTATCAGTTTAGATCGGACAACCCCTTTAAGAGGAGAATTCAATACTACATAGATGATCTCTTACCATTGTGCCAGTACAGCTCCCCACTTCTTCATGACCTTATCTGGACATTCTTTAGGGCCATTCCCATAGCCGCACACAGGGGGCTCCTCTTCTTCTAAGAAATTTAAAAAAAAAACATAGAAGTGTTCAGAAATTCCGTAACAATAAACCCGCGTAGCAGCGCTCATGTCATCATATGCGGAAGATCCACTGAGGTCAGCAGGATTTACAATCGCCTGAATAAGTCTTCACACCCAGTGAACGTTTCCACATTGTTTTCCTGATACACTCACAAACCTGGAGGCGTTTTATTGGGATTGTATGTGACACCAACACTAAGCACAAGAATTAGTGAAGTGTAAAGGAAACGATACATAGTTTTCAAAATATTTTCAAAATATAAATCTGAAAATTGTGATGTGCATCTGTTATCAGCCCCGAGTAAATACTTTGTATAGTTCACCTTTCACTGCAATTAATGCTGCAAGTCTTTTAGGGATGGCTGTACCAACTTTGCACATCAAGAGGCAGAAACTTTCGCCATACCACCCTGGTATATGTGCCCCATAATCCTGGTATATGTGCCCCATCCTGGTATATGTGCCCCATCCTGGTATGTGCCCCATCCTGGTATATGTGCCCCATCCTGGTATATGTGCCCCATATCCTGGTATATGTGCCCCATATCCTGGTATATGTGCCCCATATCCTGGTATATGTGCCCCATCCTGGTATGTGCCCCATATCCTGATATATGTGCCCCATCCTGGTTTATGCCCCATATCCTGGTACATGTGCCCCATATCCTAAAACATGTGCTCCATATCCTGGTCTATGTTTTCCATATCCTGGAACAAGTGCCCCATATCCTGGTATATGTGCACCATCCTGGTACATGTGCCCCATATCCTGGTCCATGTGCCCCATATCCTGGTACATGTGCCCCATATCCTGGTCCATGTGCCCCATATCCTGGTCCGTGTGCCCCCTATCCTGGTATATGTGCACCATCCTGGTACATGTGCTCCATATCCAGGTACATGTACCCCATATCCTGGTCCATGTGCCCCATATCCTGGTCCATGCACCCCATATCCTGGTCCATGCGCCCCATATCCTGGTCCATGCGCCCCATATCCTGGTCCATGCGCTCCATATCCTGGTCCATGCGCCCCATATCCTGGTCCATGCACCCATATCCTGCTCCATGCACCCCATATTCTGGTCCATGCACCCCATATCCTGGTCCATGCGCCCCATATCCTGGTTCATGTGCCCCATATCCTGGTCCATGCGCCCCATATCCTGGTCCATGGGCCCAATATCCTTGTCCATGCCCTCGATATCATGGTCCATGCGCCCCAAATCCTGGTCCATGCGCCTCATATCCTGGTCCATGCGCCCCATATCCTGGCCATGAGCCCCATATCCTGATCCATGTGCCCCATATCCTGGTCCATGTGCCCCATATCCTAGTCCATGTGCCCCATATTCTGGTCCATGCACCCATATCCTGGTCCATGCGCCCCATATCCTAGTATAAGTTCTCCATATCCTAGTATAAGTTCTTCATATCCTGGTATATGTCTTTCTTTGTCATATATGGCCTATATCCTGGAATATGTGCCCCATCCTCTCGTATATGGCCCATTTCCTGGTACATGATCCCCCATCCTGGTATATGTGCCACATCCAAGTATATTATCCCCCATTCTGGTATATAGCCCATATCCTGGTATGTGCCCTATATCATGGTATATGTGCCTCATCCTCATAAATGGCCCATATCCTGGTATATGATCTCCCATCCTGGTATATGGGATCCATCCTCATATATGGCCCATATCCTGGTATATGATTACTCTTCTTAGTATATGCAGTCATATCCTGGTATTTGTCCCTCAACCTGGCATATGGGGCCCCATCATGGTGCACACTTAAAATAAATAAACGATTATATTCACCTTCCATCGGTGGCACGCAGCAGTATGGGAATAATTTTCGCCACATTTTTGGTCTTCTTTTTCCAGCAGCTGTCACTGCCATTCACCGCGCTCCACACACCGCATCTAATGGAACAGAGCATAGAATACATAAATACAGTATATACTGGAATGTACTGCAGAAAGGTGGGATACACTCATATATAATACACACATGTACTATATATGTATATGGAATATACTACATTAATCTGTTTTGTTTTTAGCTATCATCTCGCTTCCGGGGGGAGGCGCCCTAGAGTGGAACTCCCTGGGTGAGCTGGTCCTAGTTGGACCAACCCCTATACAGGGATTGTCAGGGGCAAGCCCAGGGGGTCCAAATACCACAGCTGCCGGTAACAGGTGGACGACTCGTAGGATTAGCCTAACCGAGTTATGACAGAGGAGGGTCTGAGGCACCAGAGACCGGAGGACTGGAAGAAGTACCCACAAGAGAGAGCACAAGGAGGACCTGGCTAGCAACCAGAAGCACAAGGCATCTAACACAATAATCAGGCACCTCCCAGGTGTGGAAGAAGAGGAAGGTATAGCCCAGCAGCGAAGGGGTTACATTCAGCCCAATGTGATGTGTCTCTCTCTATATATAAATATAACAAGTTGTGGAAGAGGAGCAGGGAATGGCCCGGCAGTGAAGGGGTTACATTCAGCCCAATGTGATGTGTCTCTCTCTATATATAAATATAACAAGTTGTGGAAGAAGAGCAGGGAATGGCCCGGCAGAGAAGGGGTTACATTCAGCCCATGTGATGTGTCTATATATATATATATATATAACAAGTTGTGGAAGAAGAGCAGGGAATGGCCCGGCAGAGAAGGGGTTACATTCAGCCCAATGTGATGTATCTATATATATATATAACTAACAAGTTGGGGAATAAGAGCAGGGAATGGCCCGGCAGTGAAGGGGTTACATCCAGCCCAATGTGATGTGTATATATATATATATATATATATATATATATATATATATATATATATATAACAAGTTGTGGAAGAAGAGCAGGGAATGGCCCGGCAGAGAAGGGGTTACATTCAGCCCAATGTGATGTGTCTATGTATATATATATAACTAACAAGTTGGGGAATAAGAGCAGGGAATGGCCCGGCAGAGAAGGGGTTACATTCAGCCCAATGTGATGTGTCTATGTATATATATATATAACTAACAAGTTGTGGAAGAAGAGCAGGGAATGGCCCGGCAGTGAAGGGGTTACATCCAGCCCAATGTGATGTGTGTATATATATATATATATATATATATATATATAAATAAATAACAAGTTGTGGAAGAAGAGCAGGGAATGGCCCGGCAGTGAAGGGGTTACATCCAGCCCAATGTGATGTGTCTATAGATATATATATATAAATATAAATAACAAGGTCTGGAATAAGAGCAGGGAATGGCCCGGCAGTGAAGGGGTTACATCCAGCCCAATGTGATGTGTCATATATATATATATATAAAAATAAATAACAAGTTGTGGAATAAGAGCAGGGAATGGCCCGGCAGTAAAGGGGTTACATCCAGCCCAATGTGATGTATCTATATATATATATAAAAATAAATAACAAGTTGTGGAATAAGAGCAGGGAATGGCCCGGCAGAGAAGGGGTTACATCCAGCCCAATGTGATGTACAGTTAGGGCCAGAAATATTTGGACAGTGACACAATTTTCGCGAGTTGGGCTCTGCATGCCACCACATTGGATTTGAAATGAAACCTCTACAACAGAATTCAAGTGCAGATTGTAACGTTTAATTTGAAGGGTTGAACAAAAATATCTGATAGAAAATGTAGGAATTGTACACATTTCTTTACAAACACTCCACATTCTAGGAGGTCAAAAGTAATTGGACAAATAAACATAACCCAAACAAATTATTTTTATTTTCAATACTTTGTTGCGAATCCTTTGGAGGCAATCACTGCCTTAAGTCTGGAACCCATGGACATCACCAAACGCTGGGTTTCCTCCTTCTTAATGCTTTGCCAGGCCTTTACAGCCGCAGCCTTCAGGTCTTGCTTGTTTGTGGGTCTTTCCGTCTTAAATCTGGATTTGAGCAAGTGAAATGCATGCTCAATTGGGTTAAGATCTGGTGATTGTCTTGGCCATTGCAGAATGTTCCACTTTTTTGCACTCATGAACTCCTGGGTAGCTTTGGCTGTATGCTTGGGGTCATTGTCCATCTGTACTATGAAGCGCCGTCCAATCAACTTTGCAGCATTTGGCTGAATCTGGGCTGAAAGTATATCCCGGTACACTTCAGAATTCATCCGGCTACTCTTGTCTGCTGTTATGTCATCAATAAACACAAGTGACCCAGTGCCATTGAAAGCCATGCATGCCCATGCCATCACGTTGCCTCCACCATGTTTTACAGAGGATGTGGTGTGCCTTGGATCATGTGACGTTCCCTTTCTTCTCCAAACTTTTTTCTTCCCATCATTCTGGTACAGGTTGATCTTTGTCTCATCTGTCCATAGAATACTTTTCCAGAATGGAGCTGGCTTCTTGAGGTGTTTTTCAGCAAATTTAACTCTGGCCTGTCTATTTTTGGAATTGATGAATGGTTTGCATCTAGATGTGAACCCTTTGTATTTACTGTCATGGAGTCTTCTCTTTACTGTTGACTTAGAGACAGATACACCTACTTCACTGAGAGTGTTCTGGACTTCAGTTGATGTTGTGAACGGGTTCTTCTTCACCAAATAAAGTATGCGGCGATCATCCACCACTGTTGTCATCCGTGGACGCCCAGGCCTTTTACAGTTCCCAAGCTCACCAGTCAATTCCTTTTTTCTCAGAATGTACCCAACTGTTGATTTTGCTACTCCAAGCATGTCTGCTATCTCTCTGATGGATTTTTTCTTTTTTTTCAGCCTCAGGATGTTCTGCTTCATCTCAATTGAGAGTTCCTTTGACCGCATGTTGTCTGGTCACAGCAACAGCTTCCAAATGCAAAGCCACACACCTGGAATCCACCCCTGACCTTTTAACTACTTCATTGATTACAGGTTAACGAGGGAGACGCCTTCAGAGTTAATTGCAGCCCTTAGAGTCCATTGTCCAATTACTTTTGGTCCCTTGAAAAAGAGGAGGCTATGCATTACAGAGCTATGCTTCCTAAACCCTTTCTCCGATTTGGATGTGGAAACTCTCATATTGCAGCTGGAAGTGTGCACTTTCAGCCCATATTATATATATAATTGTATTTCTGAACATGTTTTTGTAAACAGCTAAAATAACAAAACTTGTGTCACTGTCCAAATATTTCTGGCCCTAACTGTATCTATATATATGTATACAAAACAGAAAAAAACTGCACAGCACTCACAGACATAATGTGAACTGGGTCCAGCAGGGACACTGGGTCAAACAACTAGAAAAAAAATTCTCTGCAACACAGCTACTACCAATGTGCAAACATGCTAATAAGCGGTATATATTTGAGGAAAAAATATAAAAACTTACGCTTTTTTCAAAAAAATCAAAAATCTTATTTTTTTATTTTCTTGGGGTTCTTGGTACGCACATTGGCCAATGTCCGTTTGCTCATCAGCCGCGACAAGGCGACCCCAGGTTTGATGAGTCCTAACGCTGACATTTTTCCTCAAATATATACCGCTTATCAGCATGTTTGCACATTGGTAGTAGCTGTGTGCTGCAGAGAATTTTTTTTCTAGATATATATATATATATATATAACAAGTTGTGGAAGAAGAGCAGGGAATGGCCCGGCAGTGAAGGGGTTACATCCAGCCCCAGTGGCGCACCCAAGGGGGGGGACCTACGTGTCTGGACACCCCCCTTGGACGGCCCTGAGAAGCTGGGGGGCCCACCACCGCCCGCCCCGGTATTACCCGTGTTTCCCTGAAAGTAAACCCCCCCGATTGTAAGGCCGCCTAGGGGTAAAGGGGGGGCCTGCTAATGTAAGGCCTCCCCCGAATATAAGGCTTTACAACCGGGGGGGGCTAATATAAGGCCCCCCTGCTGCTGCTGCTCACATCTTACCCTCCAGGGTCTTCTTGCAGCAGCCAGCGCGTCGGTCCTCCGTTCCCGTCTTCAGCTGTCTCCCGGATCATGTGACCGGCCGGTCGCACTAACGATGACGTCATGCGCTGCGACGGGTCACATGATCCGGGAGACAGCTGAAGACGGGAACGGAGGACCGACGCGCTGGCTGTTGCAAGAAGACCTTGGAGGGCAAGATGTGAGCAGCAGCAGCAAGGGGGGGGGGCAGTGTGCCAGCAGGAGGGGGCCTGTATGCCACACTGCTGGGCTGTATCCACACTGCTGGGGCCTGTAAACCCTGTGTACCACACTGCTGGGGCTGTATACCCTGTGTACCACACTGCTGGGCTGTATATCACAGTGCTGGGCTGTATCCACACTGCTGGGGCTGTATACCCTGTGTACCACACTGCTGGGGCTGTATACCCTGTGTACCACACTGCTGGGGCTGTATACCCTGTGTACCACACTGCTGGGCTGTATACCACACTGCTGGGCTGTATCCACACTGCTGGGGCCTGTATACCCTGTGTACCACACTGCTGGGGCCTGTATACCACACTGCTGGGCTGTATCCACACTGCTGGGCTGTGTACCACACTGCTGGGCTGTGTACCACAATGCTGGGGCTGTATACCCTGTGTACCACACTGCTGGGCTGTATACCACACTGCTGGGTTGTATCCACACTGCTGGGGCTGTATACCCTGTGTACCACACTGCTGGGCTGTATACCACACTGCTGGGGCCTGTATACCCTGTGTACCACACTGCTGGGGCCTGAATACCCTGTGTACCACACTGCTGGGGCTGTATACCCTGTGTACCACACTCCTGGGCTGTATCCACACTGCTGGCTGGGGCTGTATACCCTGTGTACCACACTGCTGGGCTGTATACCACACTGCTGGGGCCTGTTACCCTGTGTACCACACTGCTGGGGCCTGTATACCCTGTGTACCACACTGCTGGGCTGTATCCACACTGCTGGGGCCTGTATACCCTGTGTACCACACTGCTGGGCTGTATACCACACTGCTGGGCTGTATCCACACTGCTGGGGCTGTATACCCTGTGTACCACACTGCTAGGGCTGTATACCCTGTGTACCACACTGCTGGGCTGTATACCACACTGCTGGGCTGTATCCACACTGCTGGGGCCTGTATACCCTGTGTACCACACTGCTGGGGCTTTATACCCTGTGTACCACACTGCTGGGCTGTATACCACACTGCTGGGCTGTATCCACACTGCTGGGGCCTGTATACCCTGTGTACCACACTGCTGGGGCTGTATACCCTGTGTACCACACTGCTGGGCTGTATACCACACTGCTGGGCTGTATCCACACTGCTGGGGCCTGTATACCCTGTGTACCACACTGCTGGGGCTGTATACCCTGTGTACCACACTGCTGGGCTGTATACCACACTGCTGGGGGCCGTATACCTGTGCTGGGGGCTGTATACCGGGGTGGCGGTCTGCTGTATTTCCCACCCTCGGCTTATACATGAGTATGTACGGTGTGTGTGTATGTGAGTAGGCTGGGGCTGCCAATATAAGACCCCCTCCCCCCGAAAGTAAGACAGGGGGCCACTTTTGGCCCCCAAAAAAATGTAAGACAGGGTCTTACTTTCGGGGAAACACTGTATTATGTCTAGGCCTGTACGCGGCGCGGTACTTATTCTTTATTACTTTCAGTCCCTGACTCTGCCGCCACTTCCGTCGCCCTGTGTGCGTTCCACACACTAGGAATACATAGCAGAGAGGGTCCTCGCTACTCCGCCCCCTCACATCCTCTTCCTGCGGCAGTGTGAAACGCACACACAGAAGAGGGACTCATTCCTGTCAGTGACCCCCTCCTCTCCTCTCATCCACAGACCACAGGTACAGGCATTAAGCATTAATTAGGTATTCAAATTTACAAAAATCGCTTGGCTTTTAGGGGGGCTTCGCTCCCCCAAACCCCCCCACCGGGGGCCTTGCCCCTCGGAACCCCGCTGGGGGGTGACACCCCCCTTTCAGGGCCGGTGTGTGTTTCCTGGACCCCTACCTTGGGAAATTTCTGGGTGGGGCCACTGTCCAGCCCAATGTGATGTGTCTGTATTAATATTATATATATATATATATATATTTTAAATATATATATAACAAGATGTGGAAGAAAAGAGGAAGGTTATTCCCTGGGTCATTTAAGATGAAGAGGGGTATTAAACATCCAGCCCATGTGATGTGTCTATATATATATATATATATATATATATATATATATAAATAATAACAAGTTGTGGAAGAAGAGGAAGGTATAGCCCGGCAGTGAAGGGGTTACATCCAGCCCAATGTGAGGTGTCTATATATATATATATATGTATATATATATAATATATATATAACAAGTTGTGGAAGAAGAGGAAGGTAATAGGCCCGGCAGTGAAGGGGTTACATTTCCCGCCCCCTGATCCGGGTCTCTATAGTGATGGCCGATGATCGGGTTTCCCCCATAGTAAATGTGGCTCCGCTCACCTCGCTGTCCCTGGAGAAATGACCGCACACACTGAGATCAGCCGATATAGAACATAGAACGTCTGTGACGTCACAGAGAACAATAGGTTACCATGACGACAGCACAAGGGGCGGGGCCTGCGCAGTCTAGTTGTTGGTTCTCAGAGGCGGGTCTTCCTCAGTCACGTGTCTGGTGGTCAGGGGCGGAGCTTCCTCAGTCACGTGTCTGGTGGTCAGGGGCAGCAGCTGCACACACATATAAGGGAAGGTGAAGACTTCCCGCCTTGTGGAGCAGCTCAGGAGGGCAGCACCACGGAGCAGACAGCGGACATTTCTGCTGCCGCTATGGGCTGCGCTACTGTGCGCTGTCTGCTCCCTGCACCGGCCGCTACCCTCCGCTTCAGCGGCTGCGAGACTGAGCAGCATTTAAAGGGGCCCGGAGGTGATTATAGAGGGGGCGAAGGTGATTGGTGGGAGAGGGGGCGGGGCCGGAGGAGATTATAAAGAGAGGGGGCGGGGCCAAGAGGAGATTGCAGCAGAGGGGGCTGGGCCTCAGGAGATTCTTAAAGAGGGGGCGGGGCCCAGTTGAACATAAGGAGAAGGGGTGGGGCCTGGATGAGATAGGCCCAGAGGAAATTGTCAGTAGATGGGTCATGCCCAGGATGAGAGGGGCGGGGCCAGGAGATGATTAGCATGAAAGGGGCAGGGCCCAGAGGTGATTGTCAGGAGAGGGGGCATGCCCGAAAGGAGATTGGGCCCTCTCCTGTCAATCACCTCTGGGTCCCACCACCCCTCCTGCCAATCTTTTCTAGGCCCCGCCCCCTCTCCTGCCAATCTCTTCCAGGCCCCTCCCCCTCACCTCTTAGGTGGGCCCACTCTCCTGTCATTCATCAAGGGGCCCTTCACAGGAGTCACACCATTCATGCCCTGACGGCGGCCCTGTATATATATATACACACTGTTCATTACTTACAGAGTTAGGAGGGATTCAGAAATAAGTGTTTTGCGGAGTCTTTACAGTAAGTGTCACCCCCGATTACACGTCTAGCTCAGGTGTATACGGAATGTTTAGCGCTATATACTGACAACTTGTATTATACAAAGCATTTACATGAGTTCTGTCTTTTCATGGACTGATGTAAGAATGTGAAGACTTTTCTGTGTTTTTCCTGTGTGCAGGATTCCACATTCTGCCGGTGTTAGGAGGAGGCTCGGCCCATGGTAACGGCACAGCCGCCGCTTCATTCATTTATCGGTATTAGGAAAATGTTTTATCTTTGAGCTTGGAGTCGGCGCGGTTTATAGCAGAGGTTTGCACAAATTGCTAATTCTAATAAAGCAGAACTACAACAAATCCAATGTATTTTGCTGAGTCCATGTGTGTCACACATCACCCAGCTGCTGTCATTGGGAAACTGCACACTTAGTAGGAAAGGTAAGGCTGCCCCCATGTGTCATGGTGGGGATGATTTTTTCAGGGTGATGTGCAGTGTTAGCTTTCCACCACATATAGCATTTTTCATTTAGCCCCAAAAGTTCTACGAGGTGAGTAAAAAGCGCAAAGAATTGACGTGGTCGTTATTTTTGCAGCACAAACCGCATCCGCAAAAAGACGAACCATGTGAACGCATTTCAGCTTTTGCTGGCATGCGTTATGGCGCTGCATTTTACTGCATTTACACAGCGCTAAATAGCACTGCATAAATGCCGAAATAAGCTACGTGTGAACAAAGTCTAAGGCTACGTTCACACGCTGTGTTTTTGCTGCGTTTTATTGAAAATGTGTTTTTTTGGGCAGGTCAAAAAACATATTGTGTTCACACATTGCTTTTTTATGCTTTTTTTACTGATGCATTTTTCCTGCACTGTGCACCAGGATAGCGAAAAGAGATATTAAAAAAAAAAATGAAAAAAAAAAGGTCCCTGTTGTAATTTCCTGTCTTTTCGTTCCGGGGTTGGAAATACAGGGGAGCCCTTTTTTTTTTTTTTGTTAAAAACAAAAAATGTAAACAAAAAAAATAAAACACTTGGGCTTGCGCCGCAATTTCTATTGGCAGCTAACAGTAACCCAAGCAGCTACTGGCTGCTAACCCCCCGCTGCTTGATGTTACCTTTGCTGCCAATGGAAAATCCAGGGAAGCCCTTTTCTTTTTAGATTTTTATCAAAAACTAAAAAAAAAAGACGTGGGCTTCACCAGATTTTCTATTGCCAGCCAAGGTAACCCAGGCAGCTGAGGGCTGGAATCCTCAGCGTGGTAAGGCTCAAGCATTCTGGGCCCCCCATGCTGAAAATCACAGCCAGCAGAAGCCCCAGAATTGGTGCCTCAATGAGAGACACCAAAACTGGGGGCAACCCTGCTCTTCCAGCTGCCCTGTGCGGTGATAGACTGGGTAATTATGAGGTTGGTGACAGCTTTATTTGAAGCTGTCACCATGCCCCTATTGCTAATGTCAGTTATCAATATGACAGCCAGTAAAAAAAACCTCATTCACCACTTTATTAAATACCCACCAATTCCCTCCAGCGTAGTCCATAGTCCCACAACATCCAAATCAGACCCAATATCAGCTGATCGGTTTGCCGGCCGGTCAGCTGATTCAGGTCCTTACAGCTGATGTGCCGACCGGACATGGACGATCCCAGAACAGTCTGCGGATAAGTATTTTATTTTTCGTTTTTTTAATAACATTATTCACTTACATACTGCCTTCACTGCTAAAGTGAAACTACAGCCCCGATATCTCACACAGGAACACAGGATTCTCCCTGCTCCCGTGTGACATCACATCCTGCTGCTCCTCCTGCGCCTCCGCTTACAAGCGCTGGAATAGCGGATTATGTAAAGTGCGAGGCGTTATTCCGGCGCTTATAATGGGGCTCTATGGAGGAAGCGCACAAATAAGCACAAACAATTGACATGTTCATTCTTGTTACAGACAAATATTCTACCCCAAAAGCACATCCGCAAGATCCGCTGTGTGTAAATATAGCCTAAAGTTGTGTGTATGGGTCACTGGATCCCAGAGAGAAGAGGCAGAGCAGAGGTTGTAGAGCCGCTCTCCTGACCTCTGCCACCACTATATGAAGGAACACTATCATCAGGATTAGACTATTCTGTGCTAAGAAACTGCTGATATATTTTATAATACAATTATCTATATATTTAACTTGATTACAACATACTCACTCGTAGATAGCGTAAGAAATATATATATATATATATAAAGTTTTTTGGCATAGCTTGAAACCAGGAATACGTCCAGCCTATGGTTACAGTTTGTACGGAAAACGGATTGGGATAAATCCAACAGATAAAAAGAAAATGGCTTTTGATTCTCCAGTGATCAGTCCAGTGTTGGGGTAAAATATAACTTTTATTTATCCATTAAAAAGTTCCAGGTTTCTTCATCAACAATTTCGCTCACAGTCCGTCCCTTTTGGACGACGTTTCGACACAACATGTGTCTTCCTCCAGATCCAAGTGAGGAATTAATCAAAACTGCATATAGAGTATAAAGACAGGTGCAAACCATCGGAGCTTCTGGGTGTCACCTTTTCTAGAAACTGAAGGTACCGTTACACGGGGAAAGATCGCCTGCAACATTGCCCAAAAGTGACGTAGGCATCGCTGTTGCCATTGAAGTCGCTCGTGCGTTGCTACGTGTGACAGGGCGATTCAACGGTGATAAGTTGCTGGAGCAACATCGCCAGGTTTCAGTACATGTTCTGAAACCTGGCGATGTTGCTCAGGCGATGTGGCAGAATCGCCCAGTCTGACACCGCAACAGCGATGCTGAAAGCAACTTCCCCCATTCACTGCAATGTTAAATGATCGCTGCCTGGGTTGAGCTTAACCCTGGCAGCGAAAGTTGCTTTCAACATCGCTGCTGCATTGCCGGCGATGTCTCCTCGTGTAACATCTCCACAGCAATCTTGGCAACGTTCCCAAAACGTGCGCTCTCCCGTGAGTTGCCAGCGATGTTTCCCTGTGTAACGGTACCTTAACAGGTGTATCTAACAATTCCAAGTGGATTTGGTTCATCCAGGTTAACCCTATAACCAGCAGTAACCCTTTGCAGTTTTGCTCCATCCGTAGGGACTTCAACAACATGAAAAAAAACAAATAATTAAAATCAACCAATACCTATAAGATACCGAAATTCATATGCAATACTAAGATATACCACAGCACAAGAATGGTTATTAGTGTAAATACTTATTGGCAGAGGAGGAGATGAGCGCTGTATACAATGTGATGTGTGCGCTCACCTCCTACCCCTGTGCCGGAGCTGTTATTGCTGTGGTTCATCTCCTTCACACAGCTGCAGATTCGGTACACTGTGGCAGAGCAGGAGATCAGCGCTGTATACAATGTGATGTGTGCGCTCACCTCCTCCCCCTGTGCTCGAGCTGTCATTGCTGTGGTTCATCTCCTTCACACAGCTGCAGATTCGGTACACTGTGGCAGAGCAGATGAGTGCTGTATACAATGTGATATGTGCGATCACCTCCTCCCCCTGTGCCCGAGCTGTCATTGCTGTGGTTCATCTCCTTCACACAGCTGCAGATTTGGTACACTGTAGCAGAGCAGGAGATCAGCGCTGTATACAATGTGATGTGTGCGCTCACCTCCTCCCCCTGTGCTCGAGCTGTCATTGCTGTGGTTCATCTCCTTCACACAGCTTCAGATTCGGTACACTGTGGCAGAGCAGATGAGTGCTGTATACAATGTGATGTGTGCACTCACCTCCCCCTGTGCCCGAGCTATCATTGCTGTCATCTCCTTCACACAGCTGCAGATTTGGTACACTGTGGCAGAGGAAGAGATGAGCGCTGTATACAATGTGATATGTGCGCTCACCTCCTCCCCCTGTGCTCGAGCTGTCATTGCTGTGGTTCATCTCCTTCACACAGCTGCAGATTCGGTACACTGTGGCAGAGGAGGAGATGAGCGCTGTATACAATGTGATGTGTGCGCTCACCTCCCCCCCTGTGTCTGAGCTGTCAATGCTGTGGTTCATCTCCTTCACACAGCTGCAGATTCGGTACACTGTGGCAGAGCAGGAGATGAGCGCTGTATACAATGTGATGTGTGCGCTCACCTCCAACAGTCAGAACACGACATATAACCAAACCAAAGATCTCAATGAGGGCGAGAGGGTGATGAGCTCCAGAGAAAGGCAGATTCATCTCTGCATGGTGCTTATATCAATATAGGATGTGCCACCAAATAACAGGGGCTTAAATACAGAGCCCGGCCTGGCTATATCATTTACATCAGATGTCACAGGGCAAGGAGAGACCCCAGAGCTCGGCTACATCATCTTAAAGCGGAATTAGCCATGTTATAACAGAACACACTGACCACTGTCTATTAGAGATGACACCTTCCTTATACAGTGTGGAGGGCGAGGGGTAGATGGGAGGGGAGCAGGGGCATCCGGGGCAATCCCCACATAATGCCCCCATATAACCTGGCTATACTGCTGCCGTATTCATCATCATCAGTCTCTGCCTCACAATCCTTCACCCTGCTGTCTCCATGTTGTTACCAGCGGAGGCTTTTGTAACTTCTCTTGAAAACTCAATAAAACTTATTTAACAAAATATTCAGCCCAATGTGATGTGTCTATATATATATATATATATATATATATATATATATATATATATATATCAAGGTCTGGAAGAAGAGGAAGGTATGGCCCGGCAGTGAAGGGGTTACATTCAGCCCAGTGTGATGTGTCTCTCTCTATATATAAATATAACAAGTTGTGGAAGAAGAGCAGGGAATGGCCCGGCAGTGAAGGGGTTGCATTCAGCACATGTGATGTGTCTATATATATATATATATATATATATATAACAAGTTGTGGAAGAAGAGCAGGGAATGGCCCGGCAGTGAAGGGGTTACATTCAGCCCATGTGATGTGTCTATATATATATATAACAAGTTGTGGAAGAAGAGCAGGGTATGGCCCGGCAGTGAAGGGGTTACATTCAGCCCATGTGATGTGTTTCTCTCTGTATATATAAACAACAAGTTGTGGAAGAAGAGCAGGGAATGGCCCGGCAGTGAAGGGGTTACATTCAGCCCATGTGATGTGTCTTTATATATATATATATATAACAAGTTGTGGAAGAAGAGCAGGGAATGGCCCGGCAGTGAAGGGGTTACATTCAGCCCATGTGATGTGTTTCTCTGTCTCTATATATAACAAGTTGTGGAAGAAGAGCAGGGAATGGCCCGGCAGTGAAGGGGTTACATTCAGCCCATGTGATGTGTCTTATATATATATATATAACAAGTTGTGGAAGAAGAGCAGGGAATGGCCCGGCAGTGAAGGGGTTACATTCAGCCCATGTGATGTGTTTCTCTGTCTCTATATATAACAAGTTGTGGAAGAAGAGCAGGGAATGGCCCGGCAGTGAAGGGGTTACATTCAGCCCATGTGATGTGTCTATATATATATATATAAACAAGTTGTGGAAGAAGAGCAGGGTATGGCCCGGCAGTGAAGGGGTTACATTCAGCCCATGTGATGTGTCTATATATATATATATATATAACAAGTTGTGGAAGAAGAGCAGGGTATGGCCCGGCAGTGAAGGGGTTACATTCAGCCCAGTGTGATGTGTTTCTCTCTCTCTATATATAACAAGTTGTGGAAGAAGAGCAGGGAATGGCCCGGCAGTGAAGGGGTTACATTCAGCCCATGTGATGTGTTTCTCTGTCTCTATATATAACAAGTTGTGGAAGAAGAGCAGGGAATGGCCCGGCAGTGAAGGGGTTACATTCAGCCCATGTGATGTGTCTATATATATATACTAGATGGTGGCCCGATTCTAAAGAATCGGGTAGTCTAGAATCTATATATAGTTTATTTAGTAATAGGGGAGTGCTGTGAAAGTAATTGTGAGTATACGGTGGCTCAGTGGTTAGCAGTGAGTGCGGTGGCTCAGTGGTAAGCAGTGAGTGGGGTGGCTCAGTGGTCAGCAGTGAGTGCGGTGGCTCAGTGGTCAGCAGTGAGTGCGGTGGCTCAGTGGTCAGCAGTGAGTGCGGTGGCTCAGTGGTCAGCAGTCAGTGTGGTGGCTCAGTGGTCAGCAGTGAGTGCGGTGGCTCAGTGGTCAGCAGTGAGTGCGGTGGCTCAGTGGTCAGCAGTGAGTGCGGTGGCTCAGTGGTCAGCAGTGAGTGCGGTGGCTCAGTGGTCAGCAGTGAGTGCGGTGGCTCAGTGGTCAGCAGTGAGTGCGGTGGCTCAGTGGTCAGCAGTGAGTGCGGTGGCTCAGTGGTCAGCAGTGAGTGCGGTGGCTCAGTGGTCAGCAGTGAGTGCGGTGGCTCAGTGGTCAGCAGTGAGTGCGGTGGCTCAGTGGTCAGCAGTGAGTGCGGTGGCTCAGTGGTCAGCAGTGAGTGCGGTGGCTCAGTGGTCAGCAGTGAGTGCAGCACAGGCTGGAGGGGAGGAGGCAGAGGAGGGAGGAGGCAGAAACTGGAGGGGTTAGAGGAGGGAGGGGTCAGGGGAGAGCGGAGGCAGGGGAGAGCGGAGGCTGGAGGGCAGAGGAGAGCGGAGGCTGGAGGGCAGAGGAGAGCGGAGGCTGGAGGGCAGAGGAGAGCGGAGGCTGGAGGGCAGAGGAGAGCGGAGGCTGGAGGGCAGAGGAGAGCGGAGGCTGGAGGGCAGAGGAGAGCGGAGGCTGGAGGGCAGAGGAGAGCGGAGGCTGGAGGGCAGAAAAGAGCGGAGGCTGGAGGGCAGAAAAGAGCGGAGGCTGGAGGGCAGAGGAGAGCGGAGGCTGGAGGGCAGAGGAGAGCGGAGGCTGGAGGGCAGAGGAGAGCGGAGGCTGGAGGGCAGAGGAGAGCGGAGGCTGGAGGGCAGAGGAGAGCGGAGGCTGGAGGGCAGAGGAGAGGGGAGGCTGGAGGGCAGAGGAGAGCGGAGGCTGGAGGGCAGAGGAGAGCGGAGGCTGGAGGGCAGAAGAGAGCGGATGCTGGAGGGCAGAAGAGAGCGGAGGCTGGAGGGCAGAAGAGAGCGGAGGCTGGAGGGCAGAGGAGAGCGGAGGCTGGGGGGCAGAGGAGAGCGGAGGCTGGGGGGCACAGGAGAGGGGAGAACTGGGGGGCACAGGAGAGGGGAGGCTGGAGGCCAGAGGGGAGAGCGGAGGCCAGAGGGGAGAGCGGAGGCCAGAGGGAGAGCGGAGGCCAGAGGGGAGAGCGGAGGACAGAGGGGAGAGCGGAGGACAGAGGGGAGAGCGGAGGACAGAGGGAGAGCGGAGGACAGAGGGGAGAGCGGAGGACAGAGGGGAGAGCGGAGGACAGAGGGGAGAGCGGAGGACAGAGGGGAGAGCGGAGGACAGAGGAGAGCGGAGGACAGAGGAGAGCGGAGGACAGAGGAGAGCGGAGGACAGAGGAGAGCGGAGGCCGGAGGAGAGCGGAGGCCGGAGGAGAGCGGAGGCCGGAGGAGAGCGGAGGCCGGAGGAGAGCGGAGGCCGGAGGGCAGGGGATAGCGGAGGCAGGGGAGAGCGGAGGCAGGGGAGAGCGGAGGCAGGGAGAGGCGGAGGCTGGAGGCCAGAGGACAGCGGAGGCTGGAGGCCAGAGGACAGCGGAGGCTGGAGGCCAGAGGACAGCGGAGGCTGGAGGCCAGAGGACAGCGGAGGCTGGAAGCCAGAGGACAGCGGAGGCTGGAGGCCAGAGGACAGCGGAGGCAGGAGGCCAGAGGACAGCGGAGGCAGGAGGCCAGAGGACAGCGGAGGCAGGAGGCCAGAGGACAGCGGAGGCTGGAGGCCAGAGGACAGCGGAGGCTGGAGGCCAGAGGAGAGCGGAGGCTGGAGGCCAGAGGAGAGCGGAGGCTGGAGGCCAGAGGAGAGCGGAGGCTGGGGGCAGAGGAGAGCGGAGGCTGGAGAAGAGCGGAGGCAGAGGACAGCGGAGGCTGGAGGCCAGAGGAGAGCGGAGGCTGGAGAAGAGCGGAGGCTGGAGAAGAGCGGAGGCTGGAGAAGAGCGGAGGCTGGAGAAGAGCGGAGGCCGGAGAAGAGCGGAGGCCGGAGAAGAGCGGAGGCCGGAGAAGAGCGGAGGCCGGAGAAGAGCGGAGGCAGAGGAGAGCGGAGGCTGGAGAAGAGCGGAGGCAGAGGAGAGCGGAGGCAGAGGAGAGCGGAGGCTGGAGAAGAGCGGAGACAGAGTAGAGCGGAGGCTGGAGAAGAGCGGAGGCAGAGGAGAGCGGAGGCTGGAGAAGAGCGGAGGCAGAGGAGAGCGGAGGCAGAGGAGAGCGGAGGCAGAGGAGAGCGGAGGCTGGAGAAGAGCGGAGGCTGGAGAAGAGCGGAGGCTGGAGAAGAGCGGAGGCTGGAGAAGAGCGGAGGCAGGGAGAGCGTAGGCAGGGGAGAGCGTAGGCAGGGGAGAGCGTAGGCAGGGGAGAGCGTAGGCAGGGGAGAGCGTAGGCTGGAGGCCACAGAAGAGCGGAGGCTGGAGGCCACAGGAGAGCGGAGGCTGGAGACCACAGGAGAGCGGAGGCTGGAGGCCACAGGAGAGCGGAGGCTGGAGGCCACAGGAGAGCGGAGGCTGGAGGCCACAGGAGAGCGGAGGCTGGAGGCCACAGGAGAGCGGAGGCTGGAGGCCACAGGAGAGCGGAGGCTGGGGGGCAGAGAAGAGCGGAGGCTGGACGGCAGGGGAGAGCGGAGGCTGGAGAAGAGCGGAGACAGAGAAGAGCGGAGGCAGAGGAGAGCGGAGGCAGAGGAGAGCGGAGGCAGAGAGGAGAGCGGAGGCGGAGAAGAGCGGAGGCAGAGGAGAGCGGAGGCTTGAGAAGAGCGGAGGCTGGAGAAGAGCGGAGGCTGGAGAAGAGCGGCGAGGCAGAGGAGAGCGGAGGCTGGAGAAAGCGGAGGCAGAGGAGAGCGGAGGCAGAGGAGAGCGGAGGCTGGAGAAGAGCGGAGGCAGAGGAGAGCGGAGGCTGGAGGAGAGCGGAGGCAGAGGAGAGCGGAGGCTGGAGAAGAGCGGAGGCAGAGGAGAGCGGAGGCTGGAGAAGAGCGGAGGCAGAGGAGAGCGGAGGCTGGAGAAGAGCGGAGGCAGAGTAGAGCGGAGGCTGGAGAAGAGCGGAGGCTGGAGAAGAGCGGAGGCTGGAGAAGAGCGGAGGCAGGGGAGAGCGAGGCAGGAGGGCAGGGGAGAGCGTAGGCAGGGGGAGAGGTAGGCAGGGGAGAGCGTAGGCAGGGGAGGCAGAGGCTGGAGGCCACAGGAGAGCGGAGGCTGGGGGGCAGAGGAGAGCGGAGGCTGGGGGGCAGAGGAGAGCGGAGGCTGGGGGCAGAGGAGAGGGGAGGCTGGGGGGCAGAGGAGAGGGGAGACTGGAGGCCAGAGGGGAGGCTGGAGGCCAGAGGGGAGAGCGGAGGGCCAGAGGAGAGCGGAGGCCAGAGGAGAGCGGAGGCTGGAGGCCAGAGGAGAGCGGAGGCCAGAGGAGAGCGGAGGGCAGAGGAGAGCGGAGGCAGAGGAGAGCGGAGGCCAGAGGAGAGCGGAGGCCGGAGGAGAGCGGAGGCCGAGGGCAGGGGATAGCGGAGGCAGGGGAAGCGGAGGCAGGGAGAGCGGAGGCTGGAGAAGAGCGGAGGCAGAGGAGAGCGGAGGCTGGAGAAGAGCGGAGGCAGAGGAGAGCGGAGGCTGGAGAAGAGCGGAGGCAGAGGAGAGCGGAGGCTGGAGAAGAGCGGAGGCTGGAGAAGAGACTGGAGGCTGGAGAAGAGCGGAGGCAGGGGAGAGCGGAGGCAGGAGGGCAGGGGAGAGGCGTAGGCAGGGGAGAGCGTAGGCAGGGGAGAGCGAGGCAGGGGAGAGCAGAGGCTGGAGGCCACGAGGAGAGCGAGGAGGTGGGGGGCAGAGGAGAGCGGAGGCTGGGGGGCAGAGGAGAGCGGAGGCTGGGGGGCAGAGGAGAGGGGAGCTGGGGGCAGAGGAGAGGGAGACTGGAGGCCAGAGGGGAGGCTGGAGGCCAGAGGGAGAGCGGAGGCCAGAGGAGAGCGGAGGCCAGAGGAGAGCGGAGGCTGGAGGCCAGAGGAGAGCGGAGGCCAGAGGAGAGCGGAGGGCAGAGGAGAGCGGAGGGCAGAGGAGAGCGGAGGGCAGAGGAGAGCGGAGGCCGGAGGAGAGCGGAGGCCGGAGGAGAGCGGAGGCCGGAGGGCAGGGGATAGCGGAGGCATGGGAGAAGAGCGGAGGCAGGGGAGAGCGGAGGCAGAGGACAGCGGAGGCAGAGGACAGCGGAGGCGGAGGCCGAGGACAGCGGAGGCTGGAGGCCAGAGGACAGCGGAGGCTGGAGGCAGAGGACAGCGGAGGCTGGAGCCAGAGGAGAGCGGAGGCTGGAGGCCAGAGGAGAGCGGGAGGCTGGAGGCCAGAGGAGAGCGGAGGTGGAGGCAGAGGACAGCGGAGGCTGGAGGCAGAGGACAGCGGAGGCGGGAGGCCAGAGGAGAGCGGAGGCTGGAGGCCAGGAGAGCGGAGGCTGGGGGGCAGAGGAGAGCGGAGGCTGGAGGCAGAGGAGAGCGGAGGCTGGGGGGCAGAGGAGAGCGGAGGCTGGAGAAGAGCGAGGCAGAGGACAGCGGAGGCTGGAGGCCAGAGGAGAGTGGAGGCTGGAGAAGAGCGGAGGCTGGAGAAGAGCGGAGGCCCAGAGGAGAGCGGAGGCTGGGGGGGCACAGGAGAGAGGGAGGCTGGGGGGCACAGGAGAGGGGAGGCGGGGGGCACAGGAGAGGGGAGGCTGGGGGGCACAGGAGAGGGGGGGGCGGGGGCAAGGAGAGGGGGGCTGGGGGGGCACGGGAGAGAGGGAGGCCGGGGGGCACAGGAGAGGGGAGGCTGGGGGGCAAGGAGAGGGGAGGCTGGTGGGGCAGGAACACAACCGGGCTGTCGGGCGGGCTGTGTGCGGGGCAGCAGGTGGCGGGAAGGTGGTCCAGATGGAGGAGAGGAGAGGTGGCTGGAGGGGTGCGGCGGAGGCCGCACACCGGAGTGTGGGCCGGGCCGGTTCCCGGATGTGGGTGGGACTCAGGGTGCATCTAGGCACCCTGCCGCCGGAGCCGATCGGAGGGCGGGGGGGTGCTGGCGGGTCTGAGGGCCGCCGCCCCTGCAGTGTCCGCTCGGCCCCGCCGCCCTGCAGCCTACAGTGCCACAGCGTCCGTCTCTCCTGAGGGCGGCGCTGATGTTGGTGGCCCCGCCCCCTTCTGTGATGCCGCTCCCCCTGGCTGCCGGCGCTCTGGACTCAGGGCTCACACTGTCCAGTGGACGGTGCGGCCCTGGGTGGGAGCACACGGCACTGTGTGGGGGTGGCGGTGGCGCTTTAGCGCCCACTGCGAGCCGCTATTCAGGTTTGACAGCGGCTATTCGCTATTCAGGTTTGACCCACCGCTCGTGGGTCTGGAACTTCCGTTTCCGGTCTGTGACACAGGGCGCAGGCCGTCACGGAAGTTGGCCAGATTCCACAGGAAGTGGCCTTCGGGTTTTATATAGTAGATATAACAAGTTGTGGAAGAAGAGCAGGGAATGGCCCGGCAGTGAAGGGGTTACATTCAGCCCATGTGATGTGTTTCTCTGTCTCTATATATAACAAGTTGTGGAAGAAGAGCAGGGAATGGCCCGGCAGTGAAGGGGTTACATTCAGCCCATGTGATGTGTCTATATATATATATATATAACAAGTTGTGGAAGAAGAGCAGGGAATGGCCCGGCAGTGAAGGGGTTACATTCAGCCCATGTGATGTGTCTATATATATATATATATAACAAGTTGTGGAAGAAGAGCAGGGAATGGCCCGGCAGTGAAGGGGTTACATTCAGCCCATGTGATGTGTCTATATATATATATATATAACAAGTTGTGGAAGAAGAGCAGGGAATGGCCCGGCAGTGAAGGGGTTACATTCAGCCCATGTGATGTGTTTCTCTGTCTCTATATATAACAAGTTGTGGAAGAAGAGCAGGGAATGGCCCGGCAGTGAAGGGGTTACATTCAGCCATGTGATGTGTCTGTATATATATATATATATATATATATATAAAAAGTTGTGGAAGAAGAGCAGGGAATGGCCCGGCAGTGAAGGGGTTACATTCAGCCCAATGTGATGTGTTTCTCTGTCTCTATATATAACAAGTTGTGGAAGAAGAGCAGGGAATGGCCCGGCAGTGAAGGGGTTACATTTCCCGCCCCCTGATCCGGGTCTCTATAGTGATGGCCGATGATCAGGTCCCCCATAGTAAATGTGGCTCCGCTCACCTCGCTGTCCCTGGAGAAATGACCGCACACACTGAGATCAGCCGATATAGAACATAGAACGTCTGTGACGTCACAGAGAACAATAGGTTACCATGACGACAGCACAAGGGGCGGGGCCTGCGCAGTCTAGTTGGTTCTCAGGGGCGGGTCTTCCTCAGTCACGTGTCTGGTGGTCAGGGGCGGAGCTTCCTCAGTCACGTGTGGTTGGTTGTCAGGGGCAGCAGCTGCACACACATATAATGGAAGGTGAAGACTTCCCGTCTTGTGGAGCAGCTCAGGAGGGTCAGCACCGCGGAGCAGACAGCGGACATTACTGCTGCGGCTATGGGCTGCGCTACTGTGCGCTGTCTGCTCCCTGCACCGGCCGCTCCCTCCGCTTCAGCGGCTGCGACTGACAGCAGAAGAGGCCCGGAGGAGATTATAGAGGGGCCGAGGAGATTATAAGAGGGGCGCGGGCCGGAGGAGATTATAAAGAGGGGGCGGGGCCGGAGGAGATTATAAAGAGGGGGCGGGGCCGGAGGAGATTATAAAGAGGGGGCGGGGCGGAGGAGATTATAAAGAGGGGGCGGGGCCAAGAGGAGATTGCAGCAGAGGGGGCGGGGCCCAGAGAAGATTCTTAAAGAAGGGGCGGGGCCCAGTTGAACATAAGGAGAAGGGGTGGGGCCTGGATGAGATAGTGCGAGGCCCAGAGGAAATTGTCAGTAGATAGGGCAGGCCCAGGATGAGAGGGGCGGGGCCAGGAGATGATTAGCATGAAAGGGGCAGGGCTAGGAGGAGATTGGCAGGAGAGGGCCCGGAGGTGATTGTCAGGACAGAGGGCAGTCCCGGAAGGAGATTAGGCCCTCTCCTGTCAATCACCTCTGGGTCCCACCACCCCTCCTGCCAATCTCCTCTAGGCCCGATCCCTCCTGCCAATCTCCTCCAGGCCCCTCCCCCTCACCTCTTAGGTGGGCCCCATCTCCTATCAATCATCAAGGGACCCCTCACAGGAACAACACCATTCATGCCCTGACGGCGGCCCTGTATATATATATATATATATATATACACTGTTCATTACTTACAGAATTAGGAGGGATTCAGAAATAAGTATTTTGCGGAGTCTTTCCAGTGAGTCTGTCACCCCCGATTACACGTCTAGCTCAGGTGTATACGGAATGTTTAGCGCTATATACTGACAACTTGTATTATACAAAGCATTTACATGAGTTCTGTCTTTTCATGGACTGATGTAAGAATGTGAAGACCTTTCTGTGTTTTTCCTGTGTGCAGGATTCCACATTCTGCCGGTGTTAGGAGGAGGCTCGGCACATGGTAACGGCACGGTCGCCGCTTCATTCATTTATCGGTATGATGGAAAACGCTTTATCTTTGAGCTTGGAGTCGGCGCGGTTTATAGCAGAGGTTTGCACAAATTGCTAATTCTAATAAAGCAGAACTACAACAAATCCAATGTATTTTGCTGAGTCCATGTGTGTCACACATCACCCAGCTGCTGTCACTGGGAAACTGCACACTTAGTAAGAAAGGTAAGGCTGCCATCATGTGTGATGGTGGGGATGGTGTTTTAAGGGTGATGTGCAGTGTTAGCTTTCCACCACATATAGCATTTTTCATTTAGCCCCAAAAGTTTTACTTAGGTCTCATCTGACCACAGCACCTTCCTCCATCGCTCGCTGCGTCCCCTACATGGCATGTGGAAGAAGAGGCTCTGGTCAGATGAGATCAAAGTAGAACTTTTGGGGCTAAATGAAAAATGCTATATGTGGCAGAAAACTAACCTGCACATCACCCTGAAGACACCATCCCCAGCGTTACACATAGTGGAGGCAGCATCCTGCTGTTTGGAGGCTTTTCTTCAGCAGAGGCAGGGAAGCTGGTCAGAGGTGATGGGAAGATGGATGGAGCTAAATACAGGGCAATCCTGGAGGAAAAACCACTAGAGGCTGCAAGAGACTTGAGACTGGGACGCAGATTCACCTCCCATCGGGACAATGAGCCTAAACATCCTGCAGATCTGCAATGGAGGGATTAGATCAGAGCAGATTCCTGTGTGTTAACGGCCCAATCCCCGTCCAGACCCAAATCACCCAGAATCTGTCACATCACAGACGTCTCCATCCAATCACTGAGCGAGAGCAAAGAAGAAAAATGTCACCTCCTAGGAGAAAGGGGACTCCTACAAAGTATATATATATTATGCTATCTACAGGTGAGTATGTTTTAATCAACTTAAATATGTAGCTAATTCTAATAATAAAATATATCAGCGGTTTCTTAGCACAGAATAGTCTAATCCTGATGATAGTAATCATTCATGCAGAGTAATAAATAGTCATGTGTGACAGCTATAGATACATACTGTGTACACTATGTCCCGACACTGATCAGCAGCTGTCAGGACATAGTTTGAGAATAAGGCTGCGTTCACACACAGCGTATTTGTGAGGATGTGCACCAAGAATGGATCTTCACAGACCGCAGTGCTCTGTGTGTGAACGGCCTGCGCTTTTCTTCCTGCACTTTTACTTACCTCGCCGCACTCCCTCTGTGATTCCCGGCGGTGTCTTCTGATCCCCCGCCGGGCTGCATCGAGCGCGGCCTCTAGAACCCTGCAGCATCATTTCACCGGGTGACGTCGTCTGGTCACATGGTGCTGTCTGAGGTCCTGCACAAGGTCCAACGGCGTCGGGATGAGGAGCGATCACCGGGGAACGCAGCGAGGTGAGAAAAAAAGCATAAAGAATTGACGTGGTCGTTATTTTTGCAGCACAAAGAGCATCCGCAAAAAAAGGAACCATGTGAACGCATTTCAGCAAAAGCCATTGCTTTTGCTAGCATGCGTTATGGCACTGCATTTTACTGCATTTACGCAGCAGCAAAGAGCACTGCATAAATGCCAAAATACCCTACATGTGAACAAAGTCTAAGGCTACGTTTACACACTGTGTTTTATTGAAGACTAGTAAAAAGGCCCGATGCAATTGCATCGGGAGCGCGGTGAAATGAATTGTGTGTATACAGGCGGGTCAGTGGGTATCAGAGTATACAGGCGGGTCAGTGGGTAGTAGAGCTTCGAGGCGGCTCTGTGGGTAGCAGAGTATCGAGGCGGCTCTGTGGCTAGCAGAGTATCGAGGCGGCTCTGTGGCTAGCAGAGTATCGAGGCGGCTCTGTGGGTAGCAGAGTATAGAGGCGGCTCTGTGGGTCGCAGAGTATAGAGGCGGCTCTGTGGGTAGCAGAGTATAGAGGCGGCTCTGTGGGTAGCAGAGTATAGAGGCGGCTCTGTGGATAGCAGAGTATAGAGGCGGCTCTGTGGGTAGCAGAGTATACAGGCGGCTGTGTGGGTAGCAGAGTATAGAGGCGGCTCTGTGGCTAGCAGAGTATCGAGGCGGCTCTGTGGGTAGCAGAGTATCGAGGCGGCTCTGTGGGTAGCAGAGTATCGAGGCGGCTCTGTGGGTAGCAGAGTATAGAGGCGGCTCTGTGGTGGAGGGGTGAGGAGAGATGCGGCTCTGTGGTGGAGGGGTGAGGAGAGATGCGGCTCTGTGGTGGAGGGGTGAGGAGAGATGCGGTTCAGTGGTGGAGGGGTGAGGAGAGATGCGGCTAAGTGGTAGAGGGGTGAGGAGAGATGCGGCTCAGTGGTGGAGGGGTGAGGAGAGATGGGTGTCTGTGGTGGAGGGGTGAGGAGAGATGCGGCTCAGTGGTGGAGGGGTGATGAGAGATGCGGCTCAGTGGTGGAGGGTGAGGAGAGATGGGTGTCTGTGGTGGAGGGGTGAGGAGAGAAGCGGCTCAGTGGTGTAGGGTTGAGGAGAGATGCGGCTCAGTGGTGGAGGGGTGAGGAGAGAAGCACACAGTATATACATACATGAGACATTGTATAGACAGACAGTATGCAGAGATTACACACATTATACACACAGTATACAGACATTACAGAGAGTATAGAGACATGAGACAGAGTGTAGAGACATGAGACAGAGTGTAGAGACATGAGACAGAGTGTAGAGACAGGAGACAGAGTGTAGAGACAGGAGACAGAGTGTAGAGACAGGAGATAGAGTGTAGAGACAGGACACAGAGTGTAGAGACATGACACTGACAGAGTATACAGAGACATGACAGGGACAGAGTATACAGAGACATGACAGGGACAGAGTATACAGAGACATGACAGGGACAGAGTATACAGAGACATGACAGGGACAGAGTATACAGAGACATGACAGGGACAGAGTATACAGAGACATGAGAGGGACAGAGTATACAGAGACATGACAGGGACAGAGTATACAGAGACATGACAGGGACAGAGTATACAGAGACATGACAGGGACAGAGTATACAGAGACATGAGAGGGACAGAGTATACAGAGATATGAGAGGGACAGAGTATACAGAGACATGAGAGGGACAGAGTATACAGAGACATGAGAGGGACAGAGTATACAGAGACATGAGAGGGACAGAGTATACAGAGACATGAGAGGGACAGAGTATACAGAGACATGAGAGAGACAGAGTATACAGAGACATGAGAGGGACAGAGTATACAGAGACATGAGAGGGACAGAGTATACAGAGACATGAGAGGGACAGAGTATACAGAGACATGAGAGGGACAGAGTATACAGAGACATGAGAGGGACAGAGTATACAGAGACATGAGAGGGACAGAGTATACAGAGACATGAGAGGGACAGAGTATACAGAGACATGAGAGGGACAGAGTATACAGAGACATGACAGGGACAGAGTAGGGGTATACAGGGGTATAGAGGGGTGTGTGCAGCAGAGTATAGAGGAATGCAGGGGTTAAAAAAAAAAAAATCATGCTCACCTCTCCCCGAGCCCCCGCCGTCTCCCTGCAAGCTGCCGGTTGTTCCCGGTGGCTCCCGCAGGCTCCCGGTCTCTGCAGAGGTCGTCTACTGCAGTACAGGACCTGTGGTGATGTCACAGTCACGTGACACCAGGTTACCATGGAGTAACCTGGTGTCACGTGACTGTGACATCACCGCAGGTCCTGTAGTGCAGAAGAAAACCTCTGCAGAGACCGGGAGCCTGCGGGAGCCACCGGGTACAACCGGCAGCTTGCAGGAAGACGGCGGGGTCGCGGGGAGAGGTGAGCATGATTTTTTTTTTTTAACTGTAGTGCGGCTGCGGCTCGCGATGACGCTGCGCGTCATCGCTCGCAGTCGCGCAAAGGAGTCTGGGATTCGGCTACAGTGCCCGAATTCCCAACTCCCGATTATATAAGTAGATGTGTTTTTTTGAGCAGGTCAAAAACGTATTGTATTCACACATTGTGTTTTTTTATGCTTTTTTCACTAATGCGTTCTTTTCCTGCACTGTGCACTAGGATAGCGAAAATAAAAAAAAAGGGTCCCTATTTTTTTTTTTTGTTAAAAACAAAAAATGTAAACAAAAAAAAAACTAAAACACTTGGGCTTCCGCCGCAATTTCTATTTCCAGCTAACAGTAACCCAATCAGCTACTGGCTGCTAACCCCCCGCTGCTTGATGTTACCTTTGCTGCCAATGGAAAATCCAGGGAAGCCCTTTTCTTTTAAGATTTTTATCAAAAACTAAAAAAAAAAAAAAAAAAAAAGACGTGGGCTTCGCCAGGTTTTCTATTGCTAGTCAAGGTAACCCAGGCAGCTGAGGGCTGGAATCCTTAGCGTGGTAAGGCTCAAGCATTCTGGGCCCGCCGCGCTGAAAATCACAGCCAGCAGAAGCCCCAGAATTGGTGCCTCAATGAGAAACACCAAAACTGGGGGCAACCCCGCTCTTCCAGCTGCCCTGTGCGGTGGTAGACTGGGTAATTATGAGGTTGGTGACAGCTTTATTTGAAGCTGTCACCAAGCACCTATTGCTAATGTCAGTTATCAATATGACAGCCAGTCATTTGCAATAGTTAAAAACTCCTCATTCACCACTTTATTAAATACCCGCCAATTCCCTCCGGCGTAGTCCAGGGTCCCACAACATCCAAATCAGACCCAATATCAGCTGATCGGTTTGCCGGCCGGTCAGCTGATTCAGGTCCTTACAGCTGATGTGCCGACCGGACATGGACGATCCCAGAACAGTCTGCGGATAAGTATTTTATTTTTCGTTTTTTTAATAACATTGTTCACTTACATACTGCCTTCACTGCTAAAGTGAAACTACAGCCCCGATATCTCACACAGGAACACAGGATTCTCCCTGCTACCGTGTGACATCACATCCTGCTGCTCCTCCTGCGCCTCCGCTGACAAGCGCTGGAATAGCGGATTATGTAAAGTGCGAGGCGTTATTCCGGCGCTTATAATGGGGCTCTATGGAGGAAGCGCACAAATAAGCACAAACAATTGACATGTTCATTCTTGTTAGGCCCACGTCACACACACAGATAATTGTGCAGATATAGTTCACAGATCTCTGGTTGCAGTGAAATCATGGACACATTGTTACATTTTGTGGCTGTGTACAAATGGATTAATGTGTCCATAATTTCACTGCAACCAGAGATCTGTGAACAATATCTGCCCAGATATCTGTGTGTGTGACCCCAGCCTTACAGACACATTTTCTACCCCAAAAACACATCCACAAAATCCTCTGTGTGTGAATATAACCTAAAGTTGTGTGTATGGGTCACTGGCTCCCAGAGAGAAGAGTCAGAGCAGAGGTTGCAGGGCCGCTCTCCTGACCTCTGCCACCACTATATGAATGAATACTATCATCAGGATTAGACTATTCTGTGCTAAGAAACTGCTGAGATATTTTCTAATACAATTATCTATATATTTAACTTGATTGCAACATACTCACTCGTAGATAGCGTAAGAAATATATATATATATAAAGTTTTTTGGCATAGCTCGAAACCAGGAATACGTCCAGTCTATGGTTACAGTTCGCACGGAAAACGGATTGGGATAAATCCAACAGATAAAAAGAAAATGGCTTTTGTTTCTCCAGTGATCAGTCCAGTGTTGGGGTAAAATATAACTTTTATTTATCCATTAAAAAGTTCCAGGTTTCTTCATCAACAATTTCGCTCACAGTCCGTCCCTTTTGGACGACGTTTCGACACAACATGTGTCTTCCTCCAGATCCAAGTGAGGAATGAATCAAAACTGCATATAGAGTATAAAGACAGGTGCAAACCATCTGAGCTTCTGGGTGTCACCTTTTCTAGAAACTGAAGGTACCGTTACACAGGGAAAGATCGCCTGCAACATTGCCCAAAAGTGACGTAGGCATCGCTGTTGCCATTGAAGTCGCTCGTGCGTTGCTACGTGTGACAGGGTGATTCAACGTCGATAAGTTGCTGGAGCAACATCGCAAGGCTTCAGTACATGTTCTGAAACCTGGCGATGTTGCTCAGACGATGTGGCAGAATCGCCCAGTCTGACACCGCAACAGCGATGCTGAAAGCAACTTCCCCCATTCACTGCAATGTTAAATGATCGCTGCCTGGGTTGAGTTTAACCCTGGCAGCGAAAGTTGCTTTCAACATCGCTGCTGCATTGCCAGCGATGTCTACTCGTGTAACATCTCCACAGCAATCTTGGCAACGTTCCCAAAACGTGCGCTCTCCCATGAGTTGTCAGCGATGTTTCCCTATGTAACGGTACCTTAACAGGTGTATCTAACAATTCCAAGTGGATTTGGTTCATCCAGGTTAACCCTATAACCAGCAGTAACCCTTTGCAGTTTTGCTCCATCCGTAGGGACTTCAACAACATGAAAAAAAACAAATAATTAAAATCAACCAATACCTATAAGATACAGAAATTCATATGAAATACTAAGATATACCAGAGCACAAGAATGGTTATTAGTGTAAATACTTATTGACAGAGGAGGAGATGAGCGCTGTATAAAATGTGATGTGTGCGCTCACTTCCTACCCCTGTGCCGGAGCTGTCATTGCTGTGGTTCATCTCCTTCACACAGCTGCAGATTCGGTACACTGTGGCAGAGGAGGAGATGAGCGCTGTATACAATGTGATGTGTGCATGTGTGCACTCACTTCCTCCCCCTGTGCCCGAGCTGTCATTGCTGTGGTTCATCTCCTTCACACAGCTGCAGATTCGGTACACTGTGGCAGAGCAGGAGATCAGCTCTGTATACAATGTGATGTGTGTGCTCACCTCCTCCCCCTGTGCTCGAGCTGTCATTGCTGTGGTTCATCTCCTTCACACAGCTGCAGATTCGGTACACTGTGGCAGAGCAGATGAGTGCTGTATACAATGTGATATGTGCGCTCACCTCCTACCCCTGTGCCCGAGCTATCATTGCTGTCATCTCCTTCACACAGCTGCAGATTCGGTACACTGTGGCAGAGCAGGAGATGAGCGCTGTATACAATGTGATGTGTGCGCTCACCTCCTACCCCTGTGCCCGAGCTGTCATTGTTGTGGTTCATCTCCTTCACACAGCTGCAGATTCGGTACACTGTGGCAGAGGAGGAGATGAGCGCTGTATACAATGTGATGTGTGCGCTCACCTCCTACCCCTGTCCCCGAGCTGTCATTGTTGTGGTTCATCTCCTTCACACAGCTGCAGATTCGGTACACTGTGGCAGAGCAGGAGATGAGCGCTGTATACAATGTGATGTGTGCGCTCACCTCCAACAGTCAGAATACGACATATAACCAAACCAAAGATCTCAATGAGGGCGAGAGGGTGATGAGCTCCAGAGAAAGGCAGATTTATCTCTGCATGGTGCTTATATCAATATGGGATGTGCCACCAAATATACAGAGCCCGGCCTGGCTATATCATTTACATCAGATGTCAGAGGGTAAGGAGAGACCCCAGAGCTCGGCTACATCATCTTAAAGGGGAATTAGCCATGTTATAACAGAACACACTGACCACTGTCTATTAGAGATGACACCTTCCTTATACAGTGTGGAGGGCGAGGGGTAGATGGGAGGGGAGCAGGGGCATCCGGGGCAATCCCCACATAATGCCCCCATATAACCTGGCTATACTGCTGCCGTATTCATCATCATCAGTCTCTGCCTTACAATCCTTCACCCTGCTGTCTCCATGTTGTTACCAGCGGAGGCTTTTGTAACTTCTCTTGAAAACGCAATAAGACTTATTTAACAAGAGCAGGGTATGGCCCGGCAGTGAAGGGGTTACATTCAGCCCAATGTGATGTGTCTCTCTCTCTATATATAAATAACAAGTTGTGGAAGAAGAGCAGGGAATGGCCCGGCAGTGAAGGGGATACATTCAGCCCATGTGATGTGTCTCTCTCTCTATATATAAATAACAAGTTGTGGAAGAAGAGCAGGGAATGGCCCGGCAGTGAAGGGGTTACATTCAGCCCATGTGATGTGTCTATATATATATATATATATATATATATAACAAGTTGTGGAAGAAGAGCAGGGAATGGCCGGCAGTGAAGGGGTTACATTCAGCCCATGTGATGTGTCTATATATATATATATATATATATAACAAGTTGTGGAAGAAGAGCAGGGAATGGCCGGCAGTGAAGGGGTTACATTCAGCCCATGTGATGTGTCTATATATATATATATATATATATATATATATATATAACAAGTTGTGGAAGAAGAGCAGGGAATGGCCCGGCAGTGAAGGGGTTACATTCAGCCCATGTGATGTGTCTATATATATATATATATATATATATATAACAAGTTGTGGAAGAAGAGCAGGGTATGGCCCGGCAGTGAAGGGGTTACATTCAGCCCATGTGATGTGTCTATATATATATATATATAACAAGTTGTGGAAGAAGAGCAGGGTATGGCCCGGCAGTGAAGGGGTTACATTCAGCCCATGTGATGTGTTTCTCTCTCTCTATATATAACAAGTTGTGGAAGAAGAGCAGGGAATGGCCGGCAGTGAAGGGGTTACATTCAGCCCATGTGATGTATCTTTATATATATTATATATACTAGATGGGTGCCCGATGCACAATGCATCGGGATTCTAGCAGAGCGAGTCTCTGACTCGCAATGGCCGCTTCGCGGCCAATGCTTCGCGCTGCTAAGGCGACTCGCCATGCCCGCTGCGCGGGCATAGCGAGTCGCCTTAGAGCTGCTCGCAATGGCCGCTGCGCGGCCAATGCTTCGTTCGTATCCACATGACCACGCTGACTCGCAGCGAGAGCGGTCTCAAAAGGGGCAAAAAACCCATTCGTGATTATATAATAGATAACAAGTTGTGGAAGAAGAGCAGGGTATGGCCCGGCAGTGAAGGGGTTACATTCAGCCCAGTGTGATGTGTTTCTCCTCTCTATATATAACAAGTTGTGGAAGAAGAGCAGGGAATGGCCCGGCAGTGAAGGGGTTACATTCAGCCCATGTGATGTGTCTATATATATATATATAACAAGTTGTGGAAGAAGAGCAGGGAATGGCCCGGCAGTGAAGGGGTTACATCCAGCCCAATGTGATGTGTTTCTCTGTCTCTATATATAACAAGTTGTGGAAGAAGAGCAGGGAATGGCCCGGCAGTGAAGGGGTTACATTCAGCCCATGTGATGTGTCTATATATATATATATATATATATATAACAAGTTGTGGAAGAAGAGCAGGGTATGGCCCGGCAGTGAAGGGGTTACATTCAGCCCATGTGATGTGTCTATATATATATATATATAACAAGTTGTGGAAGAAGAGCAGGGTATGGCCCGGCAGTGAAGGGGTTACATTCAGCCCATGTGATGTGTTTCTCTCTCTCTATATATAACAAGTTGTGGAAGAAGAGCAGGGAATGGCCCGGCAGTGAAGGGGTTACATTCAGCCCATGTGATGTGTCTATATATATATATATATATAACAAGTTGTGGAAGAAGAGCAGGGAATGGCCCGGCAGTGAAGGGGTTACATTCAGCCCATGTGATGTGTCTATATATATATATATATATATAACAAGTTGTGGAAGAAGAGGAAGGTATTGCCCGGCAGTGAAGGGGTTACATTCAGCCCATGTGATGTGTCTATATATATATATATATAACAAGTTGTGGAAGAAGAGCAGGGAATGGCCCGGCAGTGAAGGGGTTACATTCAGCCCATGTGATGTATCTTTATATATATATATATACTAGATGGGCAGAGCGAGTCTCTGACTCGCAATGGCCGCTGCGCGGCCAATGCTTCGTTCGTATCCACATGACCACGCTGACTCGCAGCGAGAGCGGTCTCAAAAGGGGCAAAAAACCCATTCGTGATTATATAATAGATAACAAGTTGTGGAAGAAGAGCAGGGTATGGCCCGGCAGTGAAGGGGTTACATTCAGCCCATGTGATGTGTTTCTCTCTCTCTATATATAACAAGTTGTGGAAGAAGAGCAGGGAATGGCCCGGCAGTGAAGGGGTTACATTCAGCCCATGTGATGTGTTTCTCTGTCTCTATATATAACAAGTTGTGGAAGAAGAGCAGGGAATGGCCCGGCAGTGAAGGGGTTACATTCAGCCCATGTGATGTGTCTATATATATATATATATATATAACAAGTTGTGGAAGAAGAGCAGGGAATGGCCCGGCAGTGAAGGGGTTACATTCAGCCCATGTGATGTGTCTATATATATATATATATATATAACAAGTTGTGGAAGAAGAGGAAGGTATTGCCGGCAGTGAAGGGGTTACATTCAGCCCATGTGATGTGTCTATATATATATATATAACAAGTTGTGGAAGAAGAGCAGGGAATGGCCCGGCAGTGAAGGGGTTTACATTCAGCCCAATGTGATGTGTTTCTCTGTCTCTATATATAACAAGTTGTGGAAGAAGAGCAGGGAATGGCCCGGCAGTGAAGGGGTTACATTCAGCCCATGTGATGTGTTTCTCTCTCTCTATATATAACAAGTTGTGGAAGAAGAGCAGGGAATGGCCCGGCAGTGAAGGGGTTACATTCAGCCCATGTGATGTATCTTTATATATATATATATACTAGATGGGTGCCCGATGCACAATGCATCGGGATTCTAGCAGAGCGAGTCTCTGACTCGCAATGGCCGCTTCGCGGCCAATGCTTCGCGCTGCTAAGGCGACTCGCCATGCCCGCTGCGCGGGCATAGCGAGTCGCCTTAGAGCTGCTCGCAATGGCCGCTGCGCGGCCAATGCTTCGTTCGTATCCACATGACCACGCTGACTCGCAGCGAGACGGTCTCAAAAGGGGCAAAAAAACCCATTCGTGATTATATAATAGATAACAAGTTGTGGAAGAAGAGCAGGGTATGGCCCGGCAGTGAAGGGGTTACATTCAGCCCAGTGTGATGTGTTTCTCTCTCTCTATATATAACAAGTTGTGGAAGAAGAGCAGGGAATGGCCCGGCAGTGAAGGGGTTACATTCAGCCCATGTGATGTGTCTATATATATATATATAACAAGTTGTGGAAGAAGAGCAGGGAATGGCCCGGCAGTGAAGGGGTTACATCCAGCCCAATGTGATGTGTTTCTCTGTCTCTATATATAACAAGTTGTGGAAGAAGAGCAGGGAATGGCCCGGCAGTGAAGGGGTTACATTCAGCCCATGTGATGTGTCTATATATATATATATTATATATATAACAAGTTGTGGAAGAAGAGCAGGGTATGGCCCGGCAGTGAAGGGGTTACATTCAGCCCATGTGATGTGTCTATATATATATATATATAACAAGTTGTGGAAGAAGAGCAGGGTATGGCCCGGCAGTGAAGGGGTTACATTCAGCCCATGTGATGTGTTTCTCTCTCTCTATATATAACAAGTTGTGGAAGAAGAGCAGGGAATGGCCCGGCAGTGAAGGGGTTACATTCAGCCCATGTGATGTGTCTATATATATATATATATATAACAAGTTGTGGAAGAAGAGCAGGGAATGGCCCGGCAGTGAAGGGGTTACATTCAGCCCATGTGATGTGTCTATATATATATATATATATATAACAAGTTGTGGAAGAAGAGGAAGGTATTGCCCGGCAGTGAAGGGGTTACATTCAGCCCATGTGATGTGTCTATATATATATATAT
This sequence comes from Allobates femoralis, assembly GCA_033576535.1. Taxonomy (NCBI): domain Eukaryota; kingdom Metazoa; phylum Chordata; class Amphibia; order Anura; family Aromobatidae; genus Allobates; species Allobates femoralis. The sequence goes on along the minus strand of JARQOC010000006.1, from coordinate 192,470,240 downwards.
ATAACAAGTTGTGGAAGAAGAGCAGGGAATGGCCCGGCAGTGAAGGGGTTACATTCAGCCCATGTGATGTATCTTTATATATATATATATACTAGATGGGCAGAGCGAGTCTCTGACTCGCAATGGCCGCTGCGCGGCCAATGCTTCGTTCGTATCCACATGACCACGCTGACTCGCAGCGAGAGCGGTCTCAAAAGGGGCAAAAAACCCATTCGTGATTATATAATAGATAACAAGTTGTGGAAGAAGAGCAGGGTATGGCCCGGCAGTGAAGGGGTTACATTCAGCCCATGTGATGTGTTTCTCTCTCTCTATATATAACAAGTTGTGGAAGAAGAGCAGGGAATGGCCCGGCAGTGAAGGGGTTACATTCAGCCCATGTGATGTGTTTCTCTGTCTCTATATATAACAAGTTGTGGAAGAAGAGCAGGGAATGGCCCGGCAGTGAAGGGGTTACATTCAGCCCATGTGATGTGTCTATATATATATATATATATAACAAGTTGTGGAAGAAGAGCAGGGAATGGCCCGGCAGTGAAGGGGTTACATTCAGCCCATGTGATGTGTCTATATATATATATATATATATAACAAGTTGTGGAAGAAGAGGAAGGTATTGCCCGGCAGTGAAGGGGTTACATTCAGCCCATGTGATGTGTCTATATATATTATATATAATAACAGTTGTGGAAGAAGAGCAGGGAATGGCCCGGCAGTGAAGGGGTTACATTCAGCCCAATGTGATGTGTTTCTCTGTCTCTATATATAACAAGTTGTGGAAGAAGAGCAGGGAATGGCCCGGCAGTGAAGGGGTTACATTCAGCCCATGTGATGTGTTTCTCTCTCTCTATATATAACAAGTTGTGGAAGAAGAGCAGGGAATGGCCCGGCAGTGAAGGGGTTACATTCAGCCCATGTGATGTATCTTTATATATATATATATACTAGATGGGTGCCCGATGCACAATGCATCGGGATTCTAGCAGAGCGAGTCTCTGACTCGCAATGGCCGCTTCGCGGCCAATGCTTCGCGCTGCTAAGGCGACTCGCCATGCCCGCTGCGCGGGCATAGCGAGTCGCCTTAGAGCTGCTCGCAATGGCCGCTGCGCGGCCAATGCTTCGTTCGTATCCACATGACCACGCTGACTCGCAGCGAGAGCGGTCTCAAAAGGGGCAAAAAACCCATTCGTGATTATATAATAGATAACAAGTTGTGGAAGAAGAGCAGGGTATGGCCCGGCAGTGAAGGGGTTACATTCAGCCCAGTGTGATGTGTTTCTCTCTCTCTATATATAACAAGTTGTGGAAGAAGAGCAGGGAATGGCCCGGCAGTGAAGGGGTTACATTCAGCCCATGTGATGTGTCTATATATATATATATAACAAGTTGTGGAAGAAGAGCAGGGAATGGCCCGGCAGTGAAGGGGTTACATCCAGCCCAATGTGATGTGTTTCTCTGTCTCTATATATAACAAGTTGTGGAAGAAGAGCAGGGAATGGCCCGGCAGTGAAGGGGTTACATTCAGCCCATGTGATGTGTCTATATATATATATATATATATATATAACAAGTTGTGGAAGAAGAGCAGGGTATGGCCCGGCAGTGAAGGGGTTACATTCAGCCCATGTGATGTGTCTATATATATATATATATAACAAGTTGTGGAAGAAGAGCAGGGTATGGCCCGGCAGTGAAGGGGTTACATTCAGCCCATGTGATGTGTTTCTCTCTCTCTATATATAACAAGTTGTGGAAGAAGAGCAGGGAATGGCCCGGCAGTGAAGGGGTTACATTCAGCCCATGTGATGTGTCTATATATATATATATATATAACAAGTTGTGGAAGAAGAGCAGGGAATGGCCCGGCAGTGAAGGGGTTACATTCAGCCCATGTGATGTGTCTATATATATATATATATATATATAACAAGTTGTGGAAGAAGAGGAAGGTATTGCCCGGCAGTGAAGGGGTTACATTCAGCCCATGTGATGTGTCTTATATATATATATATATAACAAGTTGTGGAAGAAGAGCAGGGAATGGCCCGGCAGTGAAGGGGTTACATTCAGCCCATGTGATGTATCTTTATATATATATATATACTAGATGGGCAGAGCGAGTCTCTGACTCGCAATGGCCGCTGCGCGGCCAATGCTTCGTTCGTATCCACATGACCACGCTGACTCGCAGCGAGAGCGGTCTCAAAAGGGGCAAAAAACCCATTCGTGATTATATAATAGATAACAAGTTGTGGAAGAAGAGCAGGGTATGGCCCGGCAGTGAAGGGGTTACATTCAGCCCATGTGATGTGTTTCTCTCTCTCCTATATATAACAAGTTGTGGAAGAAGAGCAGGGAATGGCCCGGCAGTGAAGGGGTTACATTCAGCCCATGTGATGTGTTTCTCTGTCTCTATATATAACAAGTTGTGGAAGAAGAGCAGGGAATGGCCCGGCAGTGAAGGGGTTACATTCAGCCCATGTGATGTGTCTATATATATATATATATATATAACAAGTTGTGGAAGAAGAGCAGGGAATGGCCCGGCAGTGAAGGGGTTACATTCAGCCCATGTGATGTGTCTATATATATATATATATATATATATATAACAAGTTGTGGAAGAAGAGGAAGGTATTGCCCGGCAGTGAAGGGGTTACATTCAGCCCATGTGATGTGTCTATATATATATATATATAAACAAGTTGTGGAAGAAGAGCAGGGAATGGCCCGGCAGTGAAGGGGTTACATTCAGCCCAATGTGATGTGTTTCTCTGTCTCTATATATAACAAGTTGTGGAAGAAGAGCAGGGAATGGCCCGGCAGTGAAGGGGTTACATTTCCCGCCCCTGATCCGGGTCTCTATAGTGATGGCCGATGATCAGGTTCCCCCATAGTAAATGTGGCTCCGCTCACCTCGCTGTCCCTGGAGAAATGACCGCACACACTGAGATCAGCCGCTAATAGAACATAGAACGTCTGTGACGTCACAGAGAACAATAGGTTACCATGACGACAACACAAGGGGCGGGGCCTGCGCAGTCTAGTTGTTGGTTCTCAGGGGCGGGGCTTCCTCAGTCACGTGTCTGGTGGTCAGGGGCGGAGCTTCCTCAGTCACGTGTGGTTGGTTGTTAGGGGCAGCAGCTGCACACACATATAATGGAAGGTGAAGACTTCCCGTCTTGTGGAGCAGCTCAGGAGGGTCAGCACCGCGGAGCAGACAGCGGACATTACTGCTGCGGCTATGGGCTGCGCTACTGTGCGCTGTCTGCTCCCTGCACCGGCCGCTCCCTCCGCTTTAGCGGCTGCGACTGACAGCAGAAGAGGCCCGGAGGAGATCATAAAGAGGGGGCGGGGCCAGAGGAGATTATACAGAGAGGGGGCGGGGCCGGAGGGGAATCATAAAGAGAGGGGGCGGGACCGGAGGAGATTATAAAGAGAGTGGGCGGGGCTGGAGGGGGGATCATAAAGAGAGGGGGCGGGACCGGAGGAGATCATAAAGAGAGCGGGTGGGGCCAGAGGAGATTATACAGAGAGGAGGCGGGGCCGGAGGGGGAATCATAAAGAGAGGGGGCGGGACCGGAGGAGATTATAAAGAGAGTGGGCGGGGCTGGAGGGGGGATCATAAAGAGAGGGGGCGGGACCGAATGAGATCATAAAGAGAGGGGCGGGGCCAGAGGAGATTATACAGAGAGGGGGTGGGGCCGGAGGGGGGATCATAAAGAGAGGGGGCGGGGCCGGAGGAGATTATAAAGAGGGGGTGGGTCCAGAGTAGATTATAAAGAGGGGGCGGGGCCCAGAGGAGATTTCAGCAGAGGGGGCGGGGCCAAGAGGAGATTCTTAAAGAGAGGACGGGGCCCAGTTGAACATAAGGAGAAGGGGTGGGGCCTGGATGAGATAGGGCGAGGCCCAGAGGAAATTGTCAGTAGATAGGGCAGGCCCAGGATGAGAGGGGTGTGGCCAGGAGATGATTAGCATGAAAGGGGCAAGGCCAGGAGGAGATTGGCAGGAGAGGGCCTGTAGGTGATTGTCAGGACAGGGGGCAGGCCCGGAAGGAGATTGGGCTCTGTCCTGTCAATCACCTCTGGGTCCCACCACCCTCCTGCCAATCTCCTCTGGACCCTGCCTTCTCTCCTGCCAATCTCCTCTAGCCCCGCCCCCTCTCCTGCCAATCTCCTCCAGGCCCCTCCCCCTCACCTCTTAGGTGGGCCCACTCTCCTGTCATTCATCAAGGGGCCCCTCACAGGAGTCACACCATTCATGCCCTGACGGCGGCCCTGTGTATATATATATATATACACTGTTCATTACTTAGAGAATTAGGAGGGATTCAGAAATAAGTATTTTGCGGAGTCTTTACAGTGAGTGTCACCCCCGATTACACGTCTAGCTCAGGTGTATACGGGATGTTTAGCGCTATATACTGACAATTGCATTATACAAAGCATTTACATGAGTTCTGTCTTTTCATGGACTGATGTAAGAATGTGAAGACCTTTCTGTGTTTTTCCTGTGTGCAGGATTCCACATTCTGCCGGTGTTAGGAGGAGGCTCGGCACATGGTAACGGCACGGTCGCCGCTTCATTCATTTATCGGTATGATGGAAAATGTTTTATCTTTGAGCTTGGAGTCGGCGCGGTTTATAGCAGAGGTTTGCACAAATTGCTAATTCTAATAAAGCAGAACTACAACAAATCCAATGTATTTTGCTGAGTCCATGTGTGTCACACATCACCCAGCTGCTGTCACTGGGAAACTGCACACTTAGTAGGAAAGGTAAGGCTGCCACCATGTGTGACTGTGGGGATGGTGTCTTCAGGGTGATGTGCAGTGTTAGTTTTCCACCACATACAGCATTTTTCATTTAGCCCCAAAAGTTCTACGAGGTGAGTAAAAAGCGCAAAGAATTGACGTGGTCATTATTTTTGCAGCACAAAGCGCATCCGCAAAAAGACGAACCATGTGAACGCATTTCAGCAAAAGCCATTGTTTTTGCTGGCACGTGTTACGGCGCTGCATTTTACTGCATTTACACAGCGCTAAATAGCACTGCATAAATGCCAAAATACGCTACATGTGAACAAAGTCTAAGGCTAGGTTCACACGCTGTATTTTTGCTGCGTTTTATTGAAGATGTGTTTTTATGAACAGGTCACAAAACATATTGTGTTCACACATTGAGTTTTTTATGCTTTTTTTACTAATGCGTTTTTTCCTGCACTGTGCACTAGGATAGCGAAAAGAGATATTTAAAAAAAAAAGGGTCCCTGATGTAAATTCCTGTCTTCTCCTTCCAGAAGATGGAAATACAGGGGAGCCCTATTTTTTTTTTTTTGTTAAAAACAAAAAATGTAAACAAAAAAAGTAAAACACTTGGTCTTCCGCCGCAATTTCTATTGGCAGCTAACAGTAACCAAGCAGCTACTGGCTGCTAACCCCCCGCTGCTTGATGTTACCTTTGCTGCCAATGGAAAATCCAGGGAAGCCCTTTTCTTTTTAGTTTTTTATCAAAAACTAAAAAAAAAAAAAAAAGACGTGGGCTTCACCAGATTTTCTATTGCCAGTCAAGGTAACCCAGGCAGCTGAGGGCTGGAATCCTTAGCGTGGTAAGGCTCAAGCATTCTGGGCCTCCCACGCTGAAACTCACAGCCAGAAGAAGTCCCAGAATTTGCGTCTCAATGAGAGACACCAAAACTGGGGGCAACCCTGCTCTTCCAGCTGCCCTGAGCGGTGGTAGACTGGGTAATTATGGGGTTGGTGACAGCTTTATCTGAAGCTGTCACCAAGCACCTATTGCTAATGTCAGTTATCAATATGACAGCCAGGCATTTGCAATAGTAAAAAAAACCTCATTCATCACTTTATTAAATACCCACCAATTCCCTCCGGCGTAGTCCAGGGTCCTACAACATCCAAATCAGACCCAATATCATCTGATTGGTTTGCCGGCCGGTCAGCTGATTCAGGTCCTTACAGCTGATGTGCCGACCGGACATGGACGATCCAAGAACAGTCTGCGGATAAGTATTTTATTTTTCGTTTTTTTAATAACATTGTTCACTTACATACTGCCTTCACTGCTAAAGTGAAACTACAGCCCCGATATCTCACACAGGAACACAGGATTCTCCCTGCTACCGTGTGACATCACATCCTGCTGCTCCTCCTGCGCCTCCGCTGACAAGCGCTGGAATAGCGGATTATGTAAAGTGCGAGGCGTTATTCCGGCGCTTATAATGGGGCTCTATGGAGGAAGCGCACAAATAAGCACAAACAATTGACATGTTCATTCTTGTTACAGACAAATATTCTACCCCAAAAGCACATCCGCAAGATAGAGGCAGAGCAGAGGTTGTAGAGCCGCTCTCCTGACCTCTGCCACCACTATATGAAGGAATACTATCATCAGGATTAGACTATTCTGTGCTAAGAAACTGCTGAGATATTTTATAATACAATTATCTATATATTTAACTTGATTACAACATACTCACTCGTAGATAGCGTAAGAAATATATATATAAAGTTTTTTGGCATAGCTTGAAACCAGGAATACGTCCAGTCTATGGTTACAGTTTGCACGGAAAACGGATTGGGATAAATCCAACAGATAAAAAGAAAATGGCTTTTGATTCTCCAGTGATCAGTCCAGTGTTGGGGTAAAATATAACTTTTATTTATCCATTAAAAAGTTCCAGGTTTCTTCATCAACAATTTCGCTCAAAGTCCGTCCCTTTTGGACAACGTTTCGACACAACATGTGTCTTCCTCCAGATCCAAGTGAGGAGTGAATCAAAACTGCATATATATTATAAAGACAGGTGCAAACCATCTGAGCTTCTGGGTGTCAACTTTTCTAGAAACTGAAGGTACCGTTACACGAGGAAAGATCGCCTGCAACATTGCCCAAAAGTGACGTAGGCATCGCTGTTGCCATTGAAGTCGCTCGTGTGTTGCTACGTGTGACAGGGCGATTCAACGGTGATAAGTTGCTGGAGCAACATCGCAAGGCTTCAGTACATGTTCTGAAACCTGGCGATGTTGCTCAGGCGATGTGGCAGAATCGCATAGTCTGACACCGCAACAGCGATGCTGAAAGCAACTTCTCCCATTCACTGCAATGTTAAATGATCGCTGCCTGGGTTGAGTTTAACCTTGGCAGCGAAAGTTGCTTTCAACATCGCTGCTGCATTGCCGGAGATGTTTCCTTGTGTAACATCTCCACAGCAATCTTGGCAACGTTCCCAAAACGTGCGCTCTCCCGTGAGTTGCCAGCGATGTTTCCCTGTGTAACGGTACCTTAACAGGTGTATCTAACAATTCCAAGTGGATATGGTTCATCGAGGTTAACCCTATAACCAGAAGTAACCCTTTGCAGTGTTGCTCCATCCGTAGGGACTTCAACAACATGAAAAAAAACAAATAATTAAAATCAACCAATACCTATAAGATACAGAAATTCATATGAAATACTAAGATATACCACAGCAGAAGAATGGTTATTAGTGTAAATACTTATTGGCAGAGGAGGAGATGAGCGCTGTATACAATGTGATGTGTGCGCTCACCTCCAACGGTCAGAACACAACATATAACCAAATCAAAGATCTCAATGAGGGCGAGAGGGTGATGAGCTCCAGAGAAAGGCAGATTTATCTCTGCATGGTGCTTATATCAATATAGGATGTGCCACCAAATATACAGAGCCCGGCCTGGCTATATCATTTACATCAGATGTCAGAGCGTAAGGAGAGACCCCAGAGCTCGGCTACATCATCTTAAAGGGGAATTAGCCATGTTATAACAGAACTTTCAATAAAGAAGAGACGGCACTCACCCATACGATAATCGGTCCTTTATTCAGGGAGCTTTAGACATACGGTTGCAGGGAGTGGAGGAGGGGGCCGAGATGACGACGGCACCGTTTCGCGCTCAGTGCGCTTCCACAGGTGCGCACTGAGCGCGAAACGGTGCCGTCGTCATCTCGGCCCCCTCCTCCCCTCCCTGCAACCGTATGTCTAAAGCTCCCTGAATAAAGGACCGATTATCGTATGAGTGAGTGCCGTCTCTTCTTTATTGAAAGACTTGTTGCTGTCTGGTTGCTTTGTGACTGGCACCCCCTACGAACCGCTGATCGCTTCACAGACCATCCGCCCAGAAAGCGGCTTGCGGTGGTGCCCTGATCTTCCTGCTGTTTGTTTGATTGACACATGTTATAACAGAACACACTGACCACTGTCTATTAGAGATGACACCTTCCTTATACAGTGTGGAGGGCGAGGGGTAGATGGGAGGGGAGCAGGGGCATCCGGGGCAATCCCCACATAATGCCCCCATATAACCTGGCTATACTGCTGCCTTATTCATCATCATCAGTCTCTGCCTTACAATCCTTCACCCTGCTGTCTCCATGTTGTTACCAGCTGAGGCTTTTGTAACTTCTCTTGAAAACTCAATAAAAATTATTTAACAAATTATTCAGCCCAATGTGATGTGTCTCTCTCTCTATATATAAATAACAAGTTGTGGAAGAAGAGCAGGGAATGGCCCGGCAGTGAAGGGGTTACATCCAGCCCAGTGTGATGTGTCTGTATATATATATATATATATATATATATATATATATATATAAAACAAGTTGTGAAAGAAGAGAAGGGAATGGCCCAGCAGTGAAGGGGTTACATTCAGCTCAGTATGATGTGTCTATATCTACTATATAATTGCCGTAGGCACGTTTGTGTCGGACCCCGGCACGCCGTGGCTTTGTCACTATGTGACGTCACCACGTGCGAGGCCCTCGCCGCTGTCATCCCGCTCCGGAGCAGCTGCTGTCAGCACATGCTGACACAGTGCTCCGGAGCCTGTGCCCCTGTGCCCCTGTGCCTCTGTGCCCCATATATACAAAGCCACGGCGTGCCGGGGTCCGCCCCCCCCCCATGTCCGCACAGCCCCCCCCATGTCCGCACAGCCCCCCCCATGTCCGCACAGCCCCCCCCATGTCCACACAGCCCCCCCATGGCCACACAGCCCCCCCATCTCCGCACAGCCACCCCCATGTCCGCACAGCCACCCCCATGTCGTACACCCAGCCCCCCCATGTCCGCACAGCCACCCCATGTCCGCACACCCACCCCGCAATGTCCACACAGCCACCCCGCACCTAAGCTCCTACCCCCTAACTCCGCCGCCCCTAAGTCCCTACCCTCTAAGCTCCGCCGCATCTTAAGCCCCGACCCGCCCCACCTAAGCCCCTACCCCCTAAGCATCGCCGCACCTAAGCACCTAACCCCCGACCAGACGCACCTAATCCCCTACCCCCTAAGCCCCGCTGCAACTAAAAGCCCCGCGACACCTAAGCCCCTACCCCATAAGCCCCGACACACCTAACCCCCTACCCCCTAAGCCCCGCCGCACCTAAGCCCCTACCCCTAAGCCCCGCCGCACCTAAAAGCCCCCACCCGCCGCACCTAAGCCCCTACCCCCTAAGTCCGCCGCACCCCTACACCCTAAGCCCCGACCCGCCGCACCTAAGCCTCTACCCCCTAAGCCCCGCCGCACCTAAGCCCCTACCCTCTAAGCCCCCCCGCACCTAAGCCCCTACCCCCTAACACCCGCCGCACCTAAGCCCCTACCGTCCGCAGCCAAGCCCCTACCCGCCGCACCTAAACCCCTACCCCCTAAGTCCGCCGCACCCCTACACCCTAAGCCCCGACCCGCCGCACCTAAGCCCCTACCCCCTAACTCCGCCGCCCCTAATCCCTACCCTCTAAGCTCCGCCCGCATCTCTAAGCCCCGACCCGCCCACCTAAGCCCCTACCCCCTAAGCATCGCCGCACCTAAGCACCTAACCCCCGACCAGACGCACCTAATCCCCTACCCCCTAAGCCCGCTGCAACTAAAAGCCCGCGCACCTAAGCCCCTACCCCATAAGCCCCGACACACTAACCCCCTACCCCTAAGCCCCGCCGCACCTAAGCCCCTACCCCCTAAGCCCCGCCGCACCTAAAGCCCCCACCCGCCGCACCTAACCCTACCCCTAAGTCCGCCGCACCCCTACACCCTAAGCCCAGACCCCGCCGCACCTAAGCCTCTACCCCTATGCCCCGCCGCAACCTAAGCCCCTACCCTCTAAGCCCCCCCGCACCTAAGCCCCTACCCCTAACACCCACCCGACCTAAGCCCCTACCGTCCGCAGCCAAGCCCCTACCCGCCGCACCTAAACCCCTACCCCCTAAGTCCGCCGCACCCCTACACCCTAAGCCCCGACCCGCCGCACCTAAGCCCCTACCCCCTAAGTCCGCCGCACCCCTACACCCTAAGCCCCGACCCGCCGCACCTATGCCCCTACCCCCTAAGTCCGCCGCACCCCTACACCCTAAGCCCCGACCCGCCGCACCTATGCCCCTACCCCCTAAGTCCGCCGCACCTCTACACCCTAAGCCCCGACCCGCCGCACCTAAGCCCCTACCCCCTAAGTCCGCCGCACCCCTACACCGTAAGCCCCGACCCGCCGCACCTATGCCCCTACCCCCTAAGCCCCGCCGCAGCTAACCCCTACCCTCTAAGCCCCGCCGCACCTAAGCCCCTACCCCCTAAGCCCCGCCACCTCCTAAGCTCCCGCCGCTTTCCCCCGCCGCTGTCGCTAAATCCTAAAGCCCTACACCCGAAGCCCCCGCCGTCCCCTACCCTAACGTCCCCGTCGATCACTTACATGCCTTCTTAGTCATCTGATCGTCCGTCCGATCCACAAGTCCTCCGTCCGGCCAGGCGTCCTCTCCCTCCGGCCCCGGGGGTCTTCTCTCTTCTTTCCGCCATCTCCGCCTCTTCGTCCGGCCCCGGGGATCTTCTGTCTTCTTTCCGCCAACTTCCAGCTCCGACGTCCTCTTCACTTATCATTAACATAGAATGGACGACAAATCCACCATTCTATGTCAATGAGATGTGAGGGGCTCTTCTGATTGGTCGCTGTCTACTTCCCTCAGCCAATCAGAAGAGCCCCTCATTTCCCATTGACATACATTACCGGTGTGTCGGCGATTTTATGGCCGGCCACCTGGTTCTATTTGTCGGCCCTAAAATCACTGAACACCGCTAATGCATGTCTATGGCCAGTCCGCCCGATTTCGGATTGGACGCAGACCAATCAGAATTCGAGCTCACTGCCCATAGACATGCATTAGCGGTGTGTCCTCGATTTTAGGGCCGACAAATAGAACCAGGTCGGCGGCCATAAAATCGCTGACATACCGCTAATGTATTTCAATGGGAACAAATAAATTTAATAATAAAAAAATAATTAAAAAATATTTAAAAAATAATAAAAAAATAAATAAAAAATAATAAATAATTCAATAAAAATAATAATAAAAAAATTAAATATATGGTAATTATATCAGCCCTTTCAGCGGACCTGAAAGAGAACTGGGTCTCAGCCTAAATAATAAATTTAATAATAAAAAAAATAATTAAAAAATAAATTAAAAATAATAAATAATTCAATAAAAATAATAATAAAAAAATTAAATATATGCTAATTATATCAGCCCTTTCAGCGGACCTGAAAGAGAACTGGGTCTCAGCCTAAATAATAAATTTAATAATAAAAAAAATAATTAAAAAATAATTAAAAAATAATAAAAAAATAAATTAAAAATAATAAATAATTCAATAAAAATAATAATAAAAAAATTAAATATATGCTAATAATATCAGCCCTTTCAGCTGACCTGAAAGAGAACTGGGTCTCAGCCTAAATAATAAATTTAATAATAAAAAAATAATTTAAAAATAATTTAAAAATAAATAAAAAATAATAAATAATTAAATAAAAATAATAATAAAAAACTTAAATATATGCTAATTATATCAGCCCTTTCAGCGGACCTGAAAGAGAACTGGGTCTCAGCCTAAATAATAAATTTAATAATAAAAAAAATAATTAAAAAATAATTTTAAAAATAATAAAAAAATAAATACAAAATAAAAATAATTCAATAAAAATAATAATAAAAAAATTAAATATATGCTAATAATATCAGCCCTTTCAGCGGACCTGAAAGAGAACTGGGTCTCAGCCTAAATAATAAATGTAATAATAAAAAAAATAATTAAAAAATAATTAAAAAATAATAAAAAAATAAATAAAAATAATAAATAATTAAATAAAAATAATAATAAAAAAATTAAATATATGCTAATTATATCAGCCCTTTCAGCGGACCTGAAAGAGAGCTGGGTCTCAGCCTAAATAATAAATTTAATAATTAAAAAAATAATTAAAAAATAATTAAAAAATAATTAAAAAATAAATTAAAAATAATAAATAATTCAATAAAAATAATAATAAAAAAATTAAATATATGCTAATTATATCAGCCCTTTCAGCGGACCTGAAAGAGAACTGGGTCTCAGCCTAAATAATAAATTTAATAATAAAAAAAATAATTAAAAAATAATTAAAAATAATTAAAAAATAAATTAAAAATAATAAATAATTCAATAAAAATAATAATAAAAAAATTAAATATATGCTAATTATATCAGCCCTTTCAGCGGACCTGAAAGAGAACTGGGTCTCAGCCTAAATAATAAATTTAATAATAAAAAAAATAATTAAAAAATAATTAAAAAATAATAAAAAAATAAATAAAAAATAATAAATAATTAAATAAAAAATATAATAATTAAAAAAAAAATGCTAATAATAATGATATTACTGCTAATAATAATGCATATTAATGCTAATAATTATGCTATTAATGCTATATAATAATGTTATTATAATGCTATATTAATTAATGCTAATAATGCTATTATTAATGCTATTAATGCTAATTAATAATGCTTATTAATGCTATTAAATAATGTTATTAATGCTAATAATAATGTTATTAATGCTATTATTAATGCTAATAATGCTATTATTAATGCTTATTAATGCTATAATTAATGCTATTAATGCTATTAATAATGTTTATTAATCTATTATTAATGTTAATAATGCTATTATTTAATGCTATTTATGTAATGCCAATAATAATGCTATTAATGCTAATTAATAATGCTATTAATGCTAATAATTTATCTATTAATGTATTATTAATGCTATTAATGCTAATAATAATGCTATTAATGCTAATAATAATGCTTATTAATGCTATTAATAATGTTATTAATGCTATTAATAATGCTAATAATGCTATTATTAATGCTATTAATGCTAATAATAATGCTTATAATGCTATTAATAATGCTATTAATTATGCTATTAATGCTATTAATGCTATTAATATTATCTATTAATGCTATTAATGCTATTAATAATGCTATTAATGCTAATAATATATTGCTATTAATGCTCTTAATGCTATATATATGCTATTAATGCTAATTTTATGCTATTATATGCTATTATTATGCTATTACTAATGCTATTAATATGCTATTAATCTATTTATGCTATTAATTCAATGTATTATGCTATTAATATTCTATTAAATGCTATTAATCATTAAGCTATAATGCTAATTAATAATGTATTATGCTATTAATATTACTATAATGCTATTATAATGCTATTATCATAATAATGCTATTAATGCTATTAATAATGTTATTAATGCTATTATTAATGCTAATAATGCTATTATTAATGCTATTTAATGCTAATAATAATGCTATTAATGCTATTAATAATGCTATTATTAATGCTTATTATTAATGCTAATAATAGCTATTAATGCTAATAGTTTATGCATTAATGATATATTAATGCTATTAATGCTAATAATAATGCTATTAATGCTATTAATTGTAATCTAATATGCTATTAATGCTTATATAATGCTAATAATGCTATTATAATGTTAATGCTATTATTAATGCTATTAATGCTAATAATAATGCTATTAATGCTATTAATAATGCTATTAATGCTATTATTAATGCTAATAATGCTATTAATGCTATTAATGCTAATAATAATGCTATTAATGCTATTAATAATGTTATTAATCCTATTATTAATGCTAATAATGCTATTATTAATGCTATTAATGCTAATAATAATACTATTAATGCTATTAATAATGTTATTAATGCTATTATTAATGCTAATAATGTTATTATTAATGCTATTAATGCTAATAATAATGCTATTAATGCTATTAAGAATGTTATTAATGCTATTATTAATGCTAATAATGCTATTATTAATGCTATTAATGCTAATAATAATGCTATTAATGCTATTAATAATGTTATTAATGCTATTATTAATGCTAATAATGCTATTAATAATGCTATTAATGCTAATAATAATGCTATTAATGCTATTAATACTGTTATTAATGCTCATAATACTGCTAATAATGCTATTAATACTGCTATTACTGCTAATAATAATGCTATGGCTTATATTATTGCTATTGATGATGCGATTATTATTTAAAAATCTTTAAAAAAACAATAAACATATTTTAGATACCCGATGCATTTGCATCAGGCTAACAGCTATAACTACTATAATCAAATTAATGCACGTTTTAGAATCCCGATGCATTTGCATCTAATATATAATTGCCGTAGGCACTTCCGTGTCGGACCCCGCAAAAGACCGTGGCTTTGTCACTCTGTGACGTCACCACGAGCGAAGCATTGCCCGCGTAGCGGGCATTGCAACCCCTCGCCGCTGTCAGCACACACCCCCAACCCCTGTCACCACACCACCCCCCATATGTCCTCACCCCCCCCATATGTCCGCACACCCCCGCTCCAATCCCGCTCCGGAGCCGCTGCTGTCAGCACATGCTGACACAGTGCTCCGGAGCCTCTCCTGTAAAGAAAATCTTAAAAAAAATTTAAAAATATTCTAGACACCCGATGCATTTGCATCGGGCTCACAGCTAGTATATATATATATATATATATATATATATATATATATATATATTATATATATATAAATAACAAGTTGTGGAAGAAGAGGAGGGAATGGCCGGCAGTGAAGGGGTTACATTCAGCCCAGTGTGATGTGTCTATATATATATATATAACAAGTTGTGGAAGAAGAGCAGGGAATGGCTCAGCAGTGAAGGGGTTACATTCAGCTCAGTGTGATGTGTCTATATATATATATATAACAAGTTGTGGAAGAAGAGCAGGGAATGGCTCAGCAGAAAAGGGGTTACATTCAGCTCAGTGTGATGTGTCTATATATATATCATATAAAGTAGAAGAAACCGGGCACTAACAATTGTGTACAAGGCTGTACTCACTCTCGTGAGTGATAGGCTGCAGGCTGCCTGGCGGTGCTGGCGTGTGAGTCCACAATGTGTAGTAAAGAAGAGAAAAAATAGCCGCACTCACCAAAGCAGGGTTTTTCAGTCTTTATTCTCCTTATCAATCGTGGCAGTACACCGACATAGCAGGGAGGGGAGCGGGGGGTGGACGACGGTTCACCGTTTCGCGGCCGTCTGCCGCTTCTACGGTAGAGGACCCGTAGAAGCGGCAGACGGCCGCGAAACGGTGAACCGTCGTCCACCCCCCCGCTTTCCCTCCCTGCTATGTCGGTGTACTGCCACGATTGATAAGGAGAATAAAGACTGAAAACCTGCTTTGGTGAGTGCGGCTATTTTTTTCTTTTTTACTAGTCTATATATATATATATAACAAGTTGTGGAAGAAGAGGAAGGTATAGCCCAGCAGTGAAGGGGTTACATTCAGCTCAGTGTGATGTGTCTATATATATATATATATATATATAAATAACAAGTTTGAGGGGCACTGCAGCCACCCTTGAGCTGCTGCCCCCTGACTGCTGGACCCCTCCCCAGGTCTTGAAGAGGTCTCTCATGTGACGTGGTGGAATTTCATCATTGCTGGGCCAGTCCCTGCCCCCTGGGTATATAGGCACGTGCTATCTAAGCACTGCCTCTCTCTGAGGACCCGGACCGTTTGGGCAGCCGGCGCCATGCACCCGCTTCAGCAGCGGTAAGAGAGCACATCAGCAGAGAGGGAGCCACACAGCTGGGAGATTTGATCATTGATAACGGCTCCCTCCTTGCTGAGGTCCCAGTGCATATTCGGCGGGCGGTGACCTCAAACGGAGATACCCGCAGTCGGAGCACTGGAGCCCGCATTCTGTAATGGGAGCAAGCGCAGATTAGCTGCGCGCGCTCTAGGGGAAGCCCCGCCCACCCGCCATTTCATCCCTGTAGTGGCGACTGCACATAACGGTTGCTGGGTATAGACAGGGATGGGGATGATTTAGCACCCCTCGCCATTCTGGGATCCCCCACGGGCAAAGGAGGCACTACGGGGGGCACCTTTGTTGTCTGGTGGTACATTTTCTTAGTTTATTTACATAGGAGGCGATACAGTTGACCAGTTAGTCTATGCAGTGTAGTTAGGTTATAATTAATAAGGCTGCTTGGGCAGTGTTACACTTGCTGTTCATTGCCAATATTAGTTCAGCCTGACATTACAGTCCCAGGTTCAGTGTGTGTATTCGCACACAACCCGCCTTATGCAGCCTCCTATATCTTTCTGGCATGTTCAACAGGGGTATACGGGTATGGAGATGAGCACTTAGGTTTACTTATCAGTATTCCTGATAAGTCCATATCATACTATCACCCCCCCCTCCCCCTTTCATGGAGCTTTAGCTCCATATAGGCAGCCATGCTGCGTTTTTCTGCCGGGGAGGCACTTGGGAACCCTAGCTTCACCATCAGTTAGAGCCAGCTAGCAAACGACAGGTGTGGGTGCAGGATCCCCCAACCGTGTTAGTACACAGGTGTGGGGCAACCGCTCCACTTTGACCATCCCCATCATTCCCGCACATTCGGAGCGGGAGACGCTACTCTATCCAGTACATGTTCATCAAAACATGTGTCTTAACTTTCTTTTCTAGAGGTCAGCATGAGTTCCATTTCATGCTGGCGTCTTTATTTTCCTTCAGGATTCCTAGGTTGAAAGTGGACAAAAGCCTGGCTGAATACAAAGACCACTGATTTGCTTGATACAAGGCTAATTCGGTGTGGCAGGGTCCTCGGCTCACGATCCTTTGTTCAGTTGTCCGAAACTGGTCAAGCTGGTGAGTATCATTGTATTGGGTTTGGGCTTTAGGGCAAGGAAACTTGATAACTCAACATAACAGGTATTGTCTGAACTGTTAGTTTTTTCATATATTACAGCCTCAAGCCACCGCCTCCTCTCACCAACAGGTGTACATTAGACAGCGTCCTCCATGGGATTACCTTGCTTTTGCTCATATCTATATCGATATAAATATTTAAAAAAAAAAAAAAAAAAAGAGAAAAGAAATAAATAAATATATAGAATACCGTATATACTCGTGTATAAGCCGACCCGTGTATAAGCCGACCCCCCTACTTTTGCCCCCAAAACTGGGAAAACTTATTGACTCGCGTATAAGCCGAGGGTGGACTCCAGCACAGGTATACAGATCCCAGCACAGGGTATACAGGCCCCCAGGCACAGGGTATACAGGCCCCCAGGCATAGGGTATACAGATCCCAGCACAGGGTATACAGGCCCCCAGGCACGGGGTATCCAGGCCCCCAGGCAAGGGGTATCCAGGCCCCCAGGCACGGGGTATACAGGCCCCCAGGCACGGGGTATACAGGCCCCCAGGCTCGGGGTATCCAGGCCCCCAGGCACGGGGTATCCAGGCCCCGGCACGGGTATACAGGCCCTGGCACGGGGTATACAGGCCCCCAGGCACAGGGTATACAAGCCCCCAGGATCGGGGTATACAGGCCCCCAGGCTCGGGGTATACAGGCTTCAAGGCTCGGGGTATACAGGCCCCCAGGCACGGGGTATCCAGGCCCCCAGGCACGGGGTATACAGGCCCCCAGCACGGGGTATACAGCCCCCCCCATCCCTCACAGTATGACGCCCCCCCCCCTCCATGCTGCCGCTGCTTAGTGTACAATAAGTACATTGTTATTATCTCTCACCGGCCCGGTCTCAGTGCATTCTCCCTCCTCCCTGCGAGGCTGCATGTCATGTGACCGGCCGGTGACGTCATCGCCATGAGCCCCGGTCACATGACACGCAGCCTCGCAGGGAGGAGGGAGAATGCACTGAGACCGGGCCGGTGAGAGATAATAACAATGTATTTATTGTACACTAAGCAGCGGCAGCATGGAGGAGGGGGGCGCCATACTGTGAGGGATGATGGGGGCTGTATACCCCGTGCTGGGGGGCTGTAAGGCGATATGCACGGCTCCCTCCGCGGATGGGCGGGGGATGCAGTGCATATCATGAATAAGTTATGAGCGGCTCCACGTCACAAGCCGCTCATATTGCAGCCTTCCCCCCACCTCCTCCAGCCTCCTCCTGCTCCCGGACACAGCCCCCACCTCGCACAAAAGTATATACTCGTGTATAAGCCGAGGGGGGACTTTTCAGCCCAATTTTTGGGCTGAAAAATCGGCTTATACACGAGTATACACGGTATATAGAAAAAAAATTAAAAAATAAATAAATAACTAAAGTAAACGTATATATGTGGGCGTGCATATGTATGTATACGTAGGTATACATTATGCCATAGCCATATTGAATCACTCATACAGCGCTGTTTGATTCCATGACGCTTTCTATACATTTGCAACACATCGTTCCCATCATGGCACGATTTAAGGATATAGGTGAACGTGTGTAGTCACGTATATGTTTTGGTGGACGATTTAACCAGAAGCCATTCCATATGCTGAAGGAGAGGCGCAGGCTGGACGTTGCTTGGGATTTTAAGGTGGTAACGATGTTCGTAATTGTTTCCTTATTCAGGTTTTAGAGTGTGTAGCCGGGATGCTCAGTTTTAGGTGGAATCACTAATATTCAAAAGTCAATTTTATAC
This sequence comes from Allobates femoralis, assembly GCA_033576535.1. Classification (NCBI taxonomy): domain Eukaryota; kingdom Metazoa; phylum Chordata; class Amphibia; order Anura; family Aromobatidae; genus Allobates; species Allobates femoralis. The sequence goes on along the minus strand of JARQOC010000006.1, from coordinate 192,451,352 downwards.
TTTGGACTCAGGTAGGTCATACAGGAGCTCGGAGCGACTGTTCAACTCCCGTCAGGACAACGAAGGCCGGTCTCGCGCCGTGTCGTCTGGGCCTGTGTATAATTTTCCTTATGGTACAGCCACTGCCACAGTGTCTCACTAGTGGCGGGATCTGTACAGAGACCCCACTGGCTTCGTTTTTACGAATTTTGCGGGCTGACTAAACTCAAGCATGTTTGTTGACACATGGTATATTTTTATTGCACTGATGTGCTTCCTGTTTTTTCCCAGTAGTTGGTAAATCAATATTCAATCACTTAAATAGCGATAAATAATAAAATGTCATCCCAGTCATATATGACGAAGCGGTGGCTCATATTACAAATGGCAATGGACAGGACTGCATCCCATTACGTTTATCTGTCATGTTTCTATTATACCCTTGCATTCCTTGAGCTCGCCAAGACGTTTTTTCACCCCCTTTACCTTTATAATAGTCATTCATTTTGCGGAACGCGTTGTCATTGCTGGAAGGGGTTTTTGATTTGTCCGTCCTTTCCTCACTTTTAATGGTTCACCTTATATACGCAAAATCCCAGGGGATGCATCCGAGTACTGTCTACTTTGAGTATGTTACTGATACAATTGGTCCGTTCTTGTCTAATTGATGGATGATTTTTACGTACATAAAATGTTTTCCCCTGTCGGATATGCTCGACTGCAGATTCTTATGGCATTTGCTCGGGATAGTTTTTATTAAAAAAAAAAAAAAAAGAGAAATTTTGACATTACGGGCGGTCCGAATGTTATTTTCGTTATTTCCCCAGCATCGTAAACAATCCTGAAATTCCGCTGTTACATACAGTTTATGTTGGGGTAGACTTTATCAGGAGGGTTCATTTCACAGTTCAAATTAAACTCATGTCAATGTTGGGATTAGGTTGACAATTGGAGTTTGTACGATGGTGCAGGACCAAACCGACATTTGATTTGAAAGTGTTTAAAACAAAAAAAAAAAAAAAAAAAAAGTGTACCCTTTGTTTTCCAGGACAGAAAGCTTCAGGATGTACCCATTACAGTGTGGTGATGGAATTGTTTTTGTGTAATTTCAGAAGTTTCAAGATTCATATTTGAAATGAAATCGATAGGAAATGAGAGGCTTGGCATACGTCTGCAGTGCACTGCGGACTCAAGGCCTTCGATCCTTGGTTTTACACTCTGGTTGAGCGCGGCGCTGGGAGTTCTAACCTGGAGTGGCCCCCAATGTCCATGGTCTCTTCACCTACCACTCTGGCAGACGGTGAAGGGTTTGGATTACATTGAATTCAGCTGATCTGGGATACGTCACTTGGAGATCAAAGATTTTTCTCATCAAAGGGCACAGGTCGGTTAAACCAGTTGTTGTTTCATGATTTCATCTTTAGTTTTTATAACAAAAAAAGAAAAAAAAAGAGGGGGTGGACTTGTATAATCACTGAAACCCGTTGGGGATGCCGGTTATGGACCAGGTACCACCCATGTTTTATTTACCTAATTTCAGTGTTACAATACAGCAAGTCGTGTATGTGGACACATATAACTGATAGGTGAACGCTGACTAACAGTCTGTACCACTTGAGTAGTGACCTGTCATGATGATATGTCTATGCATAGGGTCAGTTTGGTACCCATTTGGGATTGATTTCTGTTAAGGTGCGGCCCCGAGGGTGAGGACGGATGCACCTACGTTGGAATCTATACGTACGGTTATAACAGTGTTGAGAATACCGTTTCCCTTATCCGGGGTCACTCAGTGTTATGTACTAACTGATTTTCTGCTTATTTGTTTTGCACATTCATGCACACGGATCGGTTTACAGGTGTTGGTTATGTCAGTTCGCTGTTGGACGCTAGCCCATTAAGTTATACTGGGAGCGGACTGCTATGGTCATCTGGGCGGTTTGTAGAAGTCTGAATGGCCTGGTATGCCTTAAGTTACGGTATGGATGACAAGGGAGAACTGGAGGATATGTAAATGTATTTAGTTGAGTTTTTTCTTTTCAGGTACGCTTTGCAGTTTATTTTTATATGTATGTATATGGATATGTGTGTATACGTACGTTATATATATGCGTACGGGTGCACGTATGTTGTTAGATGTGGATTTACATATGGGTGTATAGATAGGTATAAAGGTGTGTAGGTGTGTGAGTATGTATATGTGTGTGTGTATATATGTGTATATGGGTGTATATATGTATATGTATATATATATATATGTATGTGGATGTGTGTAGATATATATGTATCGATAATTAAATAATTGATTACGTATACTTATATAGTTGAGAAAAAGGTTTTTTTTTGGAAGCATTATAGTCGTCAAAGGAGTATAGTTTTGGATGAGTGCAGTTTTAAAGGGAACCTGTCACCAGGTTTTTGCAACCTAATCTGAGAATAGCATAATATAGGACCCGAGATCCTGATACCAGCTATGTGTCACTTACTGGGCTGCTCAGTGTAGTTTTCATAAAATCACTGTTTAAACAGCTGGAGATTATCATTAGTAGTCTATGTGGCCTGCTGCCAAGTGGACTGGTATATTCACAGACTGCTAAATCTGCAACAGAGAAAACAGTAATTTCATCAAAATGACAGCAAGGCAGCTCAGTAAATGACACATCACTGGAATCAGGGTCTCTGTCTCTACATTATGCTGCTCTCAGATGGGATGGCAAAAACCAGGTGACAGGTTCCCTTTAAGGTTATTTGTAGCTGTATATAAAAAAAAAAAAAAAAGTGTGTGTATAGGTAGGTGCATAGATGTGTGCATGTAAATATGTATATAGGTAGGTATGGGTATAGGTGTATATATATATCTATACAACGAGAGAAGAAGACTAAGAGAAATTAATGTGATTTAATGAAATATGGGTACATATGGGAATGGTTTGATGAATGAAGGTAATTGGTATATATAAAGACAAGAAAAAGGGGAAGCAAATGTTAGCAATGGGTATGTACAGGCTCGGTCTGGGCCGCCGGGTTTCCGGTTAAAAGTGATGGTGGGCCCCCAGGCATTGTGGCCCCGCCCCCCTAGCCCCGCCCCCCAACGGGACCGAACGGATTCCCCTGGAGCGAGGTGAACGTCTGGCTGCTAGGGCCGCGTCAGCACCCGGCGTATTCGGGCAGTGCCGGGGCCCAGGCGTGACTGAGGGGCCCACCACCGCCGCCCACCCTCATCACGCCGGTATTATTGTTTATTCTTACCGGTGCGGTGCTTACTCAGAAGCCGGCCGCCAGCCCCCGCTCCGCCCCTGCATTCAGCCGTCACTTCCCATGTTCCACAGATAGAAGAGGCGCCCCCGGCTCCGCCCCTTCACTTCCTCTTCTTTTGCTGTCAACACATAGAAGAGGAGTAAGACGCCACCCAGACAGAGATGAGTATGGCTGGGGTCCGGGGTGGGCCAGTCATCAGCACCTGGGTAGAGCAGAATCTCCTGCAAGCCCCAGACTCGCTCACATCAGGGGCCACACACACAGCAGTGCTGACATGACATGAGCACTGGAGCACTGCGGGCAAACAGGTCACCAGCCCCCTGCAGGGAGTGAGTATCCCCAGCACTACAAGCCCCAGCATGCAGTGGGCAGTAGTAGAAGCAGAGGAGCTAGTGGTGCAGTGTGGGACCCGTATGTCAGAACTGCTGGGAGTTGTAGTCCACCACGTTCTCAGTCCTCATATGCTCCTTTATCTAATATCATCATCCCCCAGGAAGTTGTGTAATGGAGAAGTTGTGAGCCCTGTACCCACTATAGTGTCTGTGCCACCTGTATGATCAGAGCCATCACTACAGCTGTATCTGAGCACTGTATGGCACTGCCTTTGTTTTTGCCTCCATATAATTTTGATTATATTGTGTTCATTATAAACGGCATTTTGTAGATGCTGTGTTAGTGCAGGCTTGGGTTTAGGATATGGTCCTGTTATCCATCACCTTGGTATTTAGGATTTTACGTTCCTGCTATGTAGTGCTGGTGTTTGGCACTGTATGGGGCTATTATGTAATCATTGGGGTGTTTAGCGCTGTTTATTAGGATATTGTATTGTAATGTTGTTCCGTAATGCAATGTTTACTGTATGGTGCTATTACATAGCCGTGGACGTGTACTCAGCCTGGTGGTAGAAAGGAGGATCAGGTTGGGAAATGTGCGGTGCAGTATCACGGCTACTGACACTTGACCGTGTGGAAGACAGGGTGTTTGTGGAGGTGCCAATCTGACTTGAAGCATTATCCGCAATCCAAGTAACAACCTGTTGACACAGGTGTTGGTTCAAGAGCGTGTGTACTGGAGCGGGCCCCAAGAATTTGGGACAGGACGTGTGAGCGAGTAGATGTGCCCCTTTGTTGTTGCGAAATTAGTGCTTGCACACGACCTCGGCCTCTGCCTGCACCACCATCACGTTCACTTCCTTGTTCCTTGCCAACGCCCTTGCGCATTTTGCTTGTATACAGCGACAACAGTCTGGTGACTGTAATGGTCACAGGAGATGAGGATTTTAGGCCCTAACCTGTATCAAGGTAGTAATTACAACAGTCTGGTGACTGTAATGGTCACAGGAGATGAGGATTTTAGGCCCTAACCTGTATCAAGGTAGTAATTACACCAGTCTGGTGACTGTAATGGTCACAGGAGATTAGGATTTTAGGCCCTAACCTGTATCAAGGTAGTAATTACAACAGTCTGGTGACTGTAATAGTCACAGGAGATGAGGATTTTAGGCCCTAACCTGTATCAAGGTAGTAATTACAACAGTCTGGTGACTGTAATGGTCACAGGAGATTAGGATTTTTTGTCCCTAACCTGTATCAAGGTAGTACGTACACCAGTCTGGTGACTGTAATGGTCACAGGAGATTAGGATTTTAGGCCCTAACCTGTATCAAGGTAGTATGTACACCAGTCTGGTGACTGTAATGGTCACAGAAGATGAGGATTTTAGGCCCTAACCTGTATCAAGCTAGTAATTACAACAGTCTGGTGACTGTAATGGTCACAGGAGATTAGGATTTTAGTCCCTAACCTGTATCAAGGTAGTAATTACACCAGTCTGGTGACTGTAATGGTCACAGGAGATGAGGATTTTAGGCCCTAACCTGTATCAAGGTAGTAATTACAACAGTCTGGTGACTGTAATGGTCACAGGAGATTAGGATTTTAGGCCCTAACCTGTATCAAGGTAGTAATTACACCAGTCTGGTGACTGTAATGGTCACAGGAGATTAGGATTTTTGTCCCTAACCTGTATCAAGGTAGTAATTACACCAGTCTGGTGACTGTAATGGTCACAGGAGATTAGGATTTTAGGCCCTAACCTGTATCAAGGTAGTAATTAACACCAGTCTGGTGACTGTAATGGTCACAGGAGATGAGGATTTTAGGCCCTAACCTGTATCAAGGTAGTAATTACACCAGTCTGGTGACTGTAATGGTCACAGGAGATGAGGATTTTAGGCCCTAACCTGTATCAAGGTAGTACGTACACCAGTCTGGTGACTGTAATGGTCACAGGAGATGAGGATTTTAGGCCCTAACCTGTATCAAGGTAGTAATTACAAAAGTCTGGTGACTGTAATGGTCACAGGAGATTAGGATTTTAGTTCCTAACCTGTATCAAGGTAGTAATTACACCAATCTGGTGACTGTAATCGTCACAGGAGATGAGGATTTTAGGCCCTAACCTGTATCAAGGTAGTAATTACAACAGTCTGGTGACTGTAATGGTCACAGGAGATTAGGATTTTAGGCCCTAACCTGTATCAAGGTAGTAATTACACCAGTCTGGTGACTGTAATGGTCACAGGAGATGAGGATTTTAGGCCCTAACCTGTATCAAGGTAGTAATTACAACAGTCTGGTGACTGTAATGGTCACAGGAGATTAGGATTTTAGTCCCTAACCTGTATCAAGGTAGTAATTACACCAGTCTGGTGACTGTAATGGTCACAGGAGATGAGGATTTTAGGCCCTAACCTGTATCAAGGTAGTACGTACACCAGTCTGGTGACTGTAATGGTCACAGGAGATGAGGATTTTAGGCCCTAACCTGTATCAAGGTAGTAATTACAAAAGTCTGGTGACTGTAATGGTCACAGGAGATTAGGATTTTAGTTCCTAACCTGTATCAAGGTAGTAATTACACCAATCTGGTGACTGTAATCGTCACAGGAGATGAGGATTTTAGGCCCTAACCTGTATCAAGGTAGTAATTACAACAGTCTGGTGACTGTAATGGTCACAGGAGATTAGGATTTTAGGCCCTAACCTGTATCAAGGTAGTAATTACACCAGTCTGGTGACTGTAATGGTCACAGGAGATTAGGATTTTTTGTCCCTAACCTGTATCAAGGTAGTAATTACAAAAGTCTGGTGACTGTAATGGTCACAGGAGATTAGGATTTTAGTTCCTAACCTGTATCAAGGTAGTAATTACACCAATCTGGTGACTGTAATCGTCACAGGAGATGAGGATTTTAGGCCCTAACCTGTATCAAGGTAGTAATTACACCAGTCTGGTGACTGTAATGGTCACAGGAGATTAGGATTTTAGGCCCTAACCTGTATCAAGGTAGTAATTACACCAGTCTGGTGACTGTAATGGTCACAGGAGATGAGGATTTTAGTTCCCTAACCTGTATCAAGGTAGTAATTACACACAATCTGGTGACTGTAATCGTCACAGGAGATGAGGATTTTAGGCCCTAACCTGTATCAAGGTAGTAATTACAACAGTCTGGTGACTGTAATGGTCACAGGAGATTAGGATTTTAGGCCCTAACCTGTATCAAGGTAGTAATATACACCAGTCTGGTGACTGTAATGGTCACAGGAGATTAGGATTTTTTGTCCCTAACCTGTATCAAGGTAGTAATTACACCAGTCTGGTGACTGTAATGGTCACAGGAGATTAGGATTTTAGTCCCTAACCTGTATCAAGGTAGTACGTACACCAGTCTGGTGACTGTAATGGTCACAGGAGATGAGGATTTTAGGTCCTAACCTGTATCAAGGTAGTAATTACAACAGTCTGGTGACTGTAATGGTCACAGGAGATTAGGATTTTAGTCCCTAACCTGTATAAAAGGTAGTAATTACACCAGTCTGGTGACTGTAATGGTCACAGGAGATAGGATTTTAGGTCCTAATCTGTATGAAGGTAGTACGTACACCAGTCTGGTGACTGTAAGGGTATGTGCCCACAGGAAGGTTTAACGTCAGTTTAGCAGCGAAAACCGCCGACGGTTTAGCATAGGTTTTATTTAAATTTATGTAAATCCTAAGCAGCTTTAGGACTTACATGTAACCCTATGTAATTTAGAAACCGCTGTGCACACATAGTCGGTTTATGTGAGCGGATCTGCCCTCGGTTGAGCGGTTTCCCAGCGGTTTAGCAGCATACAGCATGTCGATTCTTCTCAGCGGTTTTGGATCGGTTCCATGAACAAAATCCTCAATAGAAAACCGCCGGAAAAACCGCTGGAAAAACCGACTGAAAACCGCTGTGCACACGCTGAAAAAAAACCGCTGGAAAACCGCCGGAACACAGCTAGAGACTTCAGAGCTCAGAACTGATAATTTCCAGCGGTTTACTGACGGTTTGAACGCCACTAAACCTTCCTGTGGGCAGATACCCTAATGGTCACAGGAGATGAGGATTTTAGGCCTAACCTGTATCAAGGTAGTAATTACAACAGTCTGGTGACTGTAATGGTCACAGGAGATTAGGATTTTAGTCCCTAACCTGTATCAAGGTAGTACGTACACCAGTCTGGTGACTGTAATCGTCACAGGAGATGAGGATTTTAGGCCCTAACCTGTATCAAGGTAGTAATTACAACAGTCTGGTGACTGTAATGGTCACAGGAGATTAGGATTTCAGGCCCTAACCTGTATCAAGGTAGTAATTACACCAGTCTGGTGACTGTAATGGTCACAGGAGATTAGGATTTTTTGTCCCTAACCTGTATCAAAGTAGTAATTTCACCAGTCTGGTGACTGTAATGGTCACAGGAGATGAGGATTTTAGTCCCTAACCTGTATCAAGGTAGTAATTACACCAGTCTGGTGACTGTAATGGTCACAGGAGATGAGGATTTTAGGCCCTAACCTGTATCAAGGTAGTAATTACAACAGTCTGGTGACTGTAATGGTCACAGGAGATTAGGATTTTAGTCCCTAACCTGTATCAAGGTAGTAATTACACCAGTCTGGTGACTGTAATGGTCACAGGAGATGAGGATTTTAGGCCCTAACCTGTATCAAGGTAGTACGTACACCAGTCTGGTGACTGTAATGGTCACAGGAGAATGAGGATTTTAGGCCCTAACCTGTATTAAGGTAGTAATTACAACAGTCTGGTGACTGTAATGGTCACAGGAGATTAGGATTTTAGTCCCTAACCTGTATCAAGGTAGTACGTTACACCAGTCTGGTGACTGTAATGGTCACAGGAGATGAGGATTTTAGGCCCTAACCTGTATCAAGGTAGTAATTACAACAGTCTGGTGACTGTAATGGTCACAGGAGATTAGGATTTTTTGTCCCTAACCTGTATCAAGGTAGTAATTACAACAGTCTGGTGACTGTAATGGTCACAGGAGATTAGGATTTTTTGTCCCTAACCTGTATCAAGGTAGTAAATTACACCAGTCTGGTGACTGTAATGGTCACAGGAGATTAGGATTTTAGTCCCTAACCTGTATCAAGGTAGTACGTACACCAGTCTGGTGACTGTAATGGTCACAGGAGGTTAGGATTTTAGTCCCTAACCTGTATCAAGGTAGTACGTACACCAGTCTGGTGACTGTAATGGTCACAGGAGATGAGGATTTTAGTCCCTAACCTGTATCAAGGTAGTACGTACACCAGTCTGGTGACTGTAATGGTCACAGGAGATGAGGATTTTAGTCCCTAACCTGTATCAAGGTAGTACGTACACCAGTCTGGTGACTGTAATGGTCACAGGAGATGAGGATTTTAGTCCCTAACCTGTATCAAGTTAGTACATACACCAGTCTGGTGACTGTAATGGTCACAGGAGATGAGGATTTTAGTCCCTAACCTGTATCAAGGTAGTACGTACACCAGTCTGGTGACTGTAATGGTGACAGGAGATGAGGATTTTAGTCCCTAACCTGTATCAAGGTAGTACGTACACCAGTCTGGTGACTGTAATGGTCACAGGAGATGAGGATTTTAGTCCCTAAGTCCTAACCTGTATCAAGCTAGTAAGTACAACAGTCTGGTGACTGTAATGGTCACAGGAGATTAGGATTTTAGGCCCTAACCTGTATCAAGGTAGTACGTACACCAGTCTGGTGACTGTAATGGTCACAGGAGATTAGGATTTTAGTCCCTAACCTGTATCAAGGTAGTACATACACCAGTCTGGTGACTGTAATGGTCACAGGAGATGAAGATTTTAGTCCCTAACCTGTATCAAGGTAGTACGTACACCAGTCTGGTGACTGTAATGGTGACAGGAGATGAGGATTTTAGTCCCTAACCTGTATCAAGGTAGTACGTACACCAGTCTGGTGACTGTAATGGTCACAGGAGATGAGGATTTTAGTCCCTAAGTCCTAACCTGTATCAAGCTAGTAAGTACAACAGTCTGGTGACTGTAATGGTCACAGAAAAGCTTGGACTCCGATCTGGATCACCCTGCCTATATCCTCCTAGATTAGTCCTGAGAAGGACTGTTGTGGTCAGCTCAGCAGCAGTTTGCAGCCCTGCTCCGGATCTACCTATGAGGGCCGCAAATCTGTCCCTAAGCAGCAGCAGACACTCTCCCTACACTCACTGTCTGGATGCCTGTGTGCAGAGCACAGCACGGCCAGGTCTTTTAAAGGCTCGTTCACGCTGTGCAGGCCGGCCAATCACTGCAATGCCACAACTAACAGGGCTGTGGCATTGCAGTGGTCTGCCAGCCAATCCCTGCACGTGGGCTGGCTCTCAAAAGAGCGCCAACATGCAGAGATGACGACCACGAGCACAGCACGAGTATCGCGAGATTACTCAGTGCTTGCCGAGTAGCCCGAGTACAGTGATACTCGTGCGAGTACCGAGTAGTGGCGAGCATGCTCGCTCATCACTACTGGTGAGATGTCAAACAGTCAGGTCTCACCAGCGATGCAGCAATTATTTATTGGGAACCTGTCACTCTCGGGCGTAGTATTGAGATCATCGGTCGTTGTCCCTATCAAACACAGCGATGCATGCTGCCCAGTGGGAGTGCAATGACCAAAAAATGGTCCAGAACGATTTGTTACCATCAGCGATCTCACAGCGGGGGCCTGATCGCTGCTACGTGTCACACATAGTGAGATCGCTGTTACATCACAAAGCCTGTGACGTTGCAGCGATATCGCTAGCGATGTTGTTGTGTGTGAAGTACCCCTTATGGTAACAGTGCATGCATTCAGGATTTCCTTAGTATTATAAATGTGATAATTTAAGCACCTGGCCAGGTGATGATTCCAACACATGTGCAATGCTAAGGAAATCCTGAAAACAGTGTTGGTGGCTCTTGAGGACCAGATTTGGGGAATACGGCATCAATTATATTTTCCTGATGTTTCAATTTTACAGTGTTGTTGATTGAAGTTAAGAAAAAAAGATACAAAGAACCCTGGTCCTATGGTCACGTCGGCAGTTTGTGGCTACTGATCCAGAGCACTAGAAATTTCCTGCTAACTAGTGGCATCCCTCAGGGCCTCTTCTGATTAGTAGGTCTGGTGACATCATTGTGTTTCTAAGAGATGTACTCATAACATTGCAGAGGTCTACTATATAGAAAACTATTCTGCTGCACACTAGAAAACAAAAAATTAAATAACACTATGGCCTTGCATTACTGCAGTGGGAACATTACAAAAAGGGGAAAAATGCAATTAGGTTACTGCAAAATGGAACAGAGAATATATTACAGCATTACTGCTGTAAGTATATTTGAATCAAGGAGATGCTCAGCTAATGGAAAGGCACCATTAATAAAAATGGTGACTTCATGAGGGAATGCGCCTCTTATCAAAAGATATTCTTTTATTTGGTCACTAAAGGGTTAATAAAGGCCTGTAGTAAAGTGGGAGGTGCATTGCAAACATCTGTTTGCGCGCCTAAAGAATACAAACGGTGATTGGTTAAGACAAGGGGGGATGAGTGGGGGCCAGTACTATATAAGGTGACGGTTCCTGTCAGGAACGTCACTTTACCTCAGGAGTTTGAAGAAGCATATGAACATGGAGGAGTTGTTGGGCCGTTTGCTGGATAGGGCAAGCTCTGGAGGGGGAAGAGAGTGGCTGCCCCGTTGTTTGGCAGAGGATTCTTCAGCTGCGGCGGCGCAGGTGTCAGCAACCCCGGACCCTTTGGAGGAAGGGGAAGTCCGGGAGGAAGAGAGGGCCCATCGCGCAGTGAGAGGTCCAGGAGGACTCGGCCTCCTTCTCCTTCACCTCCCCCAGCTGGGATTAGAAGGAGTCAAGGCCGGAAGAGGCCGGCATTCTCTGCACATCATGAAGGGGCTGGACATGTTCCGCGCGGCCCCGGAAGGGGTCGGGACCTGGTGAATCAGCCAGTTCCTGTGCCAGCTTCTCACAGTTCAGATATAGGTGATGTGAGACAAGGGCAGGTAGCGTCTGAAATGATTCCTCAAGAGGCGGTACCAAGACCACAGCACAGGAGCAGAGTTACAGCGGCATCGGTGACGGAGGTATGGGACCCGACAGTGACTGCGGCTTCATCCAACCATGGAGGAACGGCTCTATCACAGGCTCATCAAGGGCAGCTGCCACCTGATCCAACGACGTCTGGACAAGAATGGAGATTCCCTTCGCTTGACAGTTCAGTGGAGGGTGAGATATCAGTGTACCCTGTGTCTGGGGTTAATGTGTCATCATCCTCTATTGCTGATGTAGTTAATTCAGCGGTGAGGGAGGCACTTAGGGGTTTGACAGGCCCGGCTTAGGGATGGGTAGTATTGTACGACCCCCTCCCAAGGCTCAGGTCCCAGGAGCATTATTCAAAGAGGCATTACCTTGTGAGATCTCACCGTTGGGATTTCACTTGGCCTCTTCTGTTAAAGAAAGAATTTGGGCTGGGGAGTACATGGATCTTTTTGCATTGCTACCCAGCAAAGATTCTTTCAGAATGGATAAAGCTGAGGAGGCTGAAAAAAAGAAGGTCTTTAAGTCCTTCAATTCTTGGCTCCAAGCTTTTTTAATATATGCCGCTGTTTTATGCGAAAAGACCATTGTCCCCTGTGCTGGGCTCCTCCAACACATAGATATCGTGTTGGAGGCCTATCGTCACTTTGGGGGCGTTTCGTGGTTGTTATATGATGAGGGTTTTCGACAGAAATTGTCCATTCACCCCTCATTGAAATGGGGGGTGAAAGATGTAGGTTTGTGGTTACAAGTATTAGTTCCGCAGCGACAACCCTCTGTAGCGAAGCAGCCTTTTTCTCAGCAGATTAGAAAGGGCTTATGCTTCGCGTTCAATGAGTCCTCCTGCAAGTGGCTCCACAATTGTCGTTACAAACATGAGTGTTCTACTTGTGGGGGGCTCATCCCATGGTCAAATGTTTTAAAAAGTATGCTCAAGGACAGCAAGGAGTTAATCCTAAGGAGCCATTTCTCGCGGGCGGGAACGCCAGTGAAGGTAGCAGAAATGCTACCGTTCTTAAGGCGGTACCCAGACAAGGGGAAGGCTCTACTCCTTCTTGAAGGTTTTTCCTACGGTTTTATTGTTCCTGCTTTTGACCAGCTGGGATGTACGGTTATTGGCAATTTGCCCTCTGCTTCTAGGTTTCCTGAGGTAGTGAGGGATAAGATTCTTAAGGACTTACAGTTGGGGAGGTGTTCGGGTCCTTTTTCTCACCCCCCTTTTGAAAATTTTCGGATTTCCCCGCTTGGGGTGGTTCCCAAGAAAGAGAAAGGATCTTACCGCCTTATTCATCATTTGTCTTTTCCACCTGGTCAGTCCTTGAATGATCAGGTGAATAAAGACGACGCATCGGTGCATTATGCGTCGTTCGACATGGCGGTTGATTTCCTTCGGGATTTGGGTCAAGACGCCTTATTGGCGAAGACCGATATCAGGCTACGTTTTGTTTATTGCCTGTCCATCCTTCGGGTTTTTGTTCGTTGGGTTTTACTTTTGAAGGTTCTTTTTTCTTTGATCGCTGCCTCCCGATGGGTTTTTCTTTGTCTTGTTTTTATTTTGAGATTTTTTCTTCTTTCCTTCATTGGTGTGTTACGTTTCTTTACCCACACGGTCGTGTACTTCACTATTTGGATGATTTTTTATTTTTAGGCCCCCCTCGGTCAGATGTTTGTTCTCAATTGATTGAGCGTTTTTTGTCTCTCATGTCTTCTTTCGGTGTTCCTATTGCCGAAGAGAAAACGGTCCTTCCCTGTACATGTATAGAATTTTTAGGGATTGAGATCGATTCGGCCTCCATGTGTTGTCGCCTTCCAGCTGAAAAGCTGAACAAGCTCAGACTGTTGGTCGGTGAATTTTTGAGACGGGAATATGCTTCTTTGAAGGAGTTTCAGGCTTTGCTTGGATCCCTTAATTTTGCATTACGCATTATTCCTATTGGGAGAGTGTTCATGCGTCGGCTGTACGATGCTACGGCCGGACACAGTTCTCCTTTTTCCAGGATACTTGTTTCTGCGGACTTAAAAGAAGATCTGTGGATTTGGTCTCGTTTTATCGATGAGTTTAATGGAATTTCGGCATGGCAGTCTGAGTTCCAGTTGTCAAGCACCTTGCGTCTGTTTTCTTCAGCTTCTTCTTCTGGAGCTGGCGGATTTTATAATGGTCAATGGTTTTCTGAGACTTGGCCTGGTTCATTTCATGATAAAGAATTTTCTTTGGTTCTTCTTGAAATTTTCTCGGTCTTCTTGTTATTTTCAGTATGGGGTCATTCCCTGAGCAATAAGCGGATTTTATTATTGTCTTCCTCTAAAGGTTTTTCTTTTGCTTTAAACACTATGTCATCAAAAAATACCATGGTCTCTAAAGTGCTGAGATTATTGATGTTGGTGTTGCTTCAACATAATATCTGGCTGAAGGTCTCTTATAGGCCTTTTTATGAAGATGAGGTTGGTGTTTTCTTGTCTTTTCAGCGCATAGAAGAATTTCTGTCCCGTTTTCCGATGTCGTGCGGAAAGAGAATTTTTGTTCCAGCATCTCTTTTGGACGTGATCTGACTCAGGCTTCCCGTTATATTTCTCAGTCTGTCGCTCCACGAACGTGGGCTGATTATTCCCGTTCTTGGGAACGTTGGAGGATTTTTTCCAAGGAACGTGGTTTTGATCCGGTATCCTGCGAATCCGAATGTGCATTGCTATTTTTGACGTTTTGTGTAAAAGACGGGATCTCTCATCCCGCATTGTCTAAATTAGTGGCTGGTATTTCCTTTTTCTTGAAATTGTACAATATTCCTCCTTTGACGTCTCTTTTTTCTGTTAGACAGTTTCTAAAAGGCTTTAAAAAGGAGGGTTTTTCTGTGGACTCCAGACGCCCTGTTACGGTTGAACTTTTACGGAAATTGTGTGAGGTCTCCAAGTTAGTTTGTTTCGATGAATTTGAAAGCACCCTATTCAATACAATTTTTGTTACTTTGTTTTTTTCGGCTATGAGAGTTAGTGAGTTGTTAGCTGCAAGCCGTTTTGGTTCACCTGGAATTTATTTTTCGGATGTATTGGTCACATCTGATAAGTTGGTGATGTTCCTTCGGCGATCAAAAACTGACTTGGAAGGAAAAGGTGCTGAAATTATCTTGCATGCGTTGCAAGATTTGTCCATTTGCCCAGTCGATAACATGAGACGTTGGTTGTCTATTCGTCCTCATGGTTTTCCACATCTTTTTCTTCATAATTCGGGGGTTCCCGTTACAGTCTTTCAGTTTTCTGCGGTGCTTAGGAAGTGTTTAAATTCGTTGCATTTAAACTCTTTACATATTACTGCTCATTCGTTCAGAATTGGGGCAGCCACTGAGGCTGCCCAGTACGGTTTGGATGAGGAGCATATTAAGAAGATAGGAAGGTGGAAATCTAGAAGGTATAAACTTTATGTTCGCCCAAATTTGTTATTCACTTGTTAATTCTTTATTTTACAGGCCATAAATGCGTTTGGATCGTGGGTCATTCCTATGTTTATTGGGCGCATCACCGAGCGCAACAGAGGACTTATTCTGCTAATTTATCATTTGACCCTTCAGCAATACAAATTTATTGGCATGGAGTTAGAGGTCTTCGGTGGTGCCAACTGAAACAGGTTTTGTTAGATTTATGCTTTAAATTCCCTATGCCAGATCTCTTGATTCTACATTTATTGGGCAATGATTTAGGCAAATTTAGATCATCGGATTTATTGAAACAGGTTAAGCGAGATCTGGTTTGGATATCGCACCTTTTTCCTTCAGCCTCTTTGTGTTTTTCTGAGATAGTCTCCCGTCTCAGCTGGAAAGCAGACGGGTCACTGTTTATGGAGAAGATAAAGAGGAGAGTCGAACAGGGATCTATCTAGGTTTTTGCCTGAACTTGGTGGTTTTTGCTTCCGACATCTCGAGTTGGAAGGATTTGAAGTGGGTTTGTATGGTAGAGATGCCATACACCTTTCTGCTGTAGGATACGACATATTGAATTTAGACTTCCAAACTATGGTCGAACATTGGTCGGGTGGCTTTGTGGGGGGGGCCTCTGCCGTTTAGCAGAGTCCCTGTTGGGCCGGGTCATCCAATAATTTGGGTGGATCCTTAAGGAATTAAATTAAATACATTTTTATGGATTCAATTATTTATTCAAGTTAATGGAAGTTATTTATTATTGATGATATTCATTGATGAGTTGGATATATGAATTAAACTTGGCAAAGAAACCCTACCAATGTTTTATTTAAGTTAAATAAATTAATTTATACCAAAACAATTTGGAGTGTTGTTTGTCATTCATTAATTAAATTTAAGGTTGATATGCATAGGGGCGCTATTACTTCATGGAAAGGCACCATTAATAAAAATGGTGACTTCATGAGGGAATGCGCCTCTTATCAAAAGATATTCTTTCATTTGGTCACTAAAGGGTTAATAAAGGCCTGTAGTAAAGTGGGAGGTGCATTGCAAACATCTGTTTGCGCGCCTAAAGAATACAAACGGTGATTGGTTAAGACAAGGGGGGATGAGTGGGGGCCAGTACTATATAAGGTGACGGTTCCTGTCAGGAACGTCACTTTACCTCAGGAGTTTGAAGAAGCCCCGCCCTCCCGCCCCAATTGTTTTGATGATATTTGATGAAATCGGTTGGGTTCTTTGTCAGAGGTCCGGGTCATCCAATAATTTGGGTGGATCCTTAAGGAATTAAATTAAATACATTTTTATGGATTCAATTATTTATTCAAGTTAATGGAAGTTATTTATTATTGATGATATTCATTGATGAGTTGGATATATGAATTAAACTTGGCAAGAAACCCTACCAATGTTTTATTTAAGTTAAATAAATTAATTTATACCAAACAATTTGGAGTGTTGTTTGTCATTCATTAATTAAATTTAAGGTTGATATGCATAGGGGCGCTATTACTTCATGTATTAGCCAATACATAATAGCCCAATAACTATGACAAGGTGCATGTCATATATTGGGACCATAACCTGAAATGTCTCTTTGTGGGATTAAAAATCTGCTAGTATGGGCAAATAGGATCCTAGATATACAGGGAGGTGATTCCACCATGGTTAATGGGTGGGGGTGCACAGACAGAAAAAATACTACAAATTTAACAAAACACTGACTGACACACCTAGCAAATGTGAATAGGTACTAGCAGAAAAAAAACATAACTACGTAAAGTTATTCCACTGCCCACTAGAACGCTAAGAATTAAATAGGGCTATGGCCTGCATTACTGCAATGGAAATATTAGAAAAAAGGTAAAAATACAATTAGCTTACTGCAATATGGAACAGGAAAAATATGACATAGCATTACTGCTGTAGGTATAATTTAATCAAGATGACGCTTAGCTAATGTATTGGCCAATGCATGTAAGCCTGATAACCGCGACAAGATGCATCTCATGTATTGGGACCCTAACCTGAAATATCTATGTGCGATAAAAAATCTGCCTGTATGGGCAGATAGGACCTAGCTATACAGGGAGTTGAATCTAATGTTCCCACGGCAGTAATGCAAGGCCATAGAGGTATTTAATTTTTAGTGTTCTAGTGTGCAGTGGAATAACTTAGTTAGTGTTTTTTTTTTCTGCTAGCCCCTATTCACATTTGCTAGGTGTGCCAATCAGTCTTTTGTTAAAATTACTAAACAGAAAAGGTTCTTAGAATGTTGCAGATACTAGGAGGTTTGCAGTGTTCTGGTCTGACAGAAACATATATACAAAAAGGCCACTGAATTCCAGTGCTTATCATATGCTATGATTAGTCTGCCATTTAAAGCATAACTGTTGTTTAAATTTTTATTTGATAGTAATGTAGAGCAAGTGATTATAATCAACTTTCACATATAATTAATTAATGAAATCAGGAAGGAAACCCTTAAAAAAACTTCCACAAGATGTCCTCATTAAGCTGTATGTGAATCTCATTCTTAGTCACCTCCATCTTTAGGGGGCATGGCCTAAACTGTTTTCACAATACAGATGATAAAACTATCAAATTACCTCATGCCAGCACCTCCATTCACATGGTTCTGTTCGGTGTTATCACAGAGCAGAGGCCATTTGAACAAGGAGTCAGATAAGATCTCACAGCAGCTATCTGAGCTCAGCATGGTGTCGGCATGAAGTAACTTGACAGTCTTATCATCTGTATTGTGAACATAGTTTAGGCCATGCCCCCTGAAGACAGAGGTGACTGAGAATAAGATTCACACACAGCCTGCTGAGGACATCTTGTGTAAGGTTTTTTTAATGGTTTCTTTCCTGATTTCATTAATAAAGTATATGTGAAAATTGATTATAATCACTTGCTCTACATTACTATTAAATAAAAATGTAAACAATGGTTATACTTTAAGATAATATCACTATGTTTTTAAACTACATACCGTAAGTTACACAAAACTGCGGTGCAAAACAATTCAACTAACAGATGGTGTAAATTTAGACCTGACAGTTTAAAGATTTGTCAAATGTATCATTCAGCACGAGACATATTAAGATGTAGTCTCATCAGTTACTAAAGGTCAGACAGCTTTAGTAAATCATTCCCTAATTTTTGCTTCTGGTCAACTAATTGTATCACATGTGCCTGGTTTTCTTTGAACATTTACATTTTTCTAGTAAAAATCAAACTCTTAAAAATTTCTTTCTAGTCAACATTGTTGCCTTATTTTAATGAGGATGCTGCACATCTGCTCTCTAATTTTCCAGCACTCATGGGGCACTTTTTTTTTTACTGGCAAGGATTTTCTGATTTTTGTAGACAAAGAAGTGCTTGCTCTGGTCCCCTCTAAATCTCCAAGTTAGACTGACGCTCCTAGCTTTTAATTACCAATCTGTGGCTCAGGCATCATTTTTTATGATCGTTTATGTAGATTCTTAGTACAGGATACATCATTAATGGGCTGCCAACATGGAACATGCAGCTGCACTCATTCTAGTTTGATCTGGTTGTCCAAGCAAATGAACAATCAACTAACAAATAGTATAACCAATTTTCTAGTATCATACAATATGCAGAAGGTTGATGTATACAAATCTCAGCGGTTCAATGTATTGGGCAAAGAATACAATTCAAATGAATTGTAAGTGCTAGCTTGGCCTGTCAATCCGATTTACGATCAAACAACTGCCACACAGTGTGATCAATTACAGATGTGAACTGTGTATAACAATAATATGAACATTCTGTACTGCTTTATACTTTTTCAAAATACCTATATATTAAAGAATTACCTTAATTTCTTTGTTCCAACAATACTAAGGGGGTCTTTGGGTGATATAACCTCAATATAACATGACACAAAGAAAGGGTACATTAAGTCCCACAATGACCAGATGAAACATTTAAACTCTTATTGACAATGATATAGGATAATATATATAGGATATACTCCCAAGTAGATATCCACTATGTAAAAAACAAATAGATAATCTATGTGCCCACTAAAGAACAGCACAAACTGTCAAAGTTACAGCTGGAAGCTGTACTAATTACCCCCAGTTCGGATGAACAGTCCATGTGAGTGTTACTGGTGGAGTTGATGGGAGTAGTTGGCTGTGTTAGCAGACAGATATGCTGAGACGCCTGTGCTAATATCCAAGGACTCCAGCTGGAAGCGGCCCCAGATACTGAAAAGAATGCAGTAGGGCCGAGCGGGTGACGTCACGCTACTCTAAGACCCCTTTTACACCACTTTTTTCTGGATCCGGGACTGTCCGGTGTGAATCGGACAGCACCGGATCCAGTTTCGGCCCCATAGTATTCCCATGGAGCCGGATGACAGCTATGTGACATCCGGTTTTCATGTGTCTGGGAGGATCCGGGACAATTCGGATTTTTTTCCCAGACACAAAAACGTTGCAAGCAACATTTTTGTGTCCGGGGAAAAAAATCGGACAAAATCGAATCCTCCCGGATCCTCCAAGATCCAGGGCGATCCTGCGCTCTCTAACATGGGAGTCTATGGCCCCGGATCCGACATAAAATCGGATCCGGGAGCCGGACGCCAGCTGCTGAAGTTTAGCAACGAACACTGCTAAACTTCAGCACCATCAGCTGTCCACTGCTGTGATTTCAGGACCATGGATCATGAAATTCCAGCAACTGCGGCTGCTATCAGCAGCATCCAGCTGCAAACTGGTTCTCTTGCAAATCGGGTCTGGGGCTGTCAGGTTTACACCGGACAGCCCCGGACCTGATGCTCCCGTGGTGTGAAGGGGGCCTTAGGCTACATTCACACTGTAGATTAATACAGATAGTTGAACAATATGTGGATAATAGTACATCATAAAGGGGCCTCTCCTATTGAACATATATAAACTAAACGAACCTGATTATGGAGAGTTTCAGCCCAAATAATAATGGTACACAGATAGCCAATATGAAGTTTTTTATTAACAAAAACATGAAATTACAGTGGCTTCACACAGTACCAGCACATTACAGAAAATAAAAAATTCAGACACGGTCCAAAGGACAGCGGAGGTAATAAAACCAACAATCAGCTCAGCATAACAAAAGTCCTAGCAAGGGAAAAAGTGGGAAATCTAAGAGGGGCCATCCTGCTGTGAAAGACCTCTAAGGTCAGGTACCCTGGTTCTCATTAGTGGCTAAAAATGTCAGGATCTGTAAAACAACCAGGACAACCCATACGCAAAGTTACACAGCTAAACATAGGCACCCAAAGTCACCCACTTACCCATGCTGACTGATATCTCCTGCTGATGTTGGACAGGGGACGCCCCGACGCGTTTCTCCCTATCGAGCTTCCTGAATTTCTTATTGTCTGTAATGTGCTGGTACTATGTGTAGCCACTGTAATTTCATGTTTTTGTTAATAAAAAGCTTCATATTGGCTATCTGTGTACCATTATTATTTGGGCTGAAACTCTCCATAATCAGGTTCGTTTCGTTTATATACATTAACACTGTGCGTTTATGGTCTGTTTTTGCTCATCAGTTTTTGTTCCATTCCTGGTTTTGGCTACAATCAGAGGAAAAGTATAATAGTAACATGGGCACCACTTCTGTATTTAATTACCCACTCCTGGTTTTGGCTACAAAAACTGATGAGCAAAAACAGAACAAAAACGCACAGTGTCAATGTAGCCTAAGTGTGGAGCTTCAGAAGCACATATTTGTCAAAAAGAAATCAATGAGTTTCGAAGGCTATAGCCGAGCCTTCTTCATCAGGAAAATTACCTAGCCCCTTGAATGGATGTCTATAAATAGCATATGCCTACTGCTGATAGGGAATTATCCTTAGGTGTATCTATGTGAAGCCCACTGGGACCGGGTACTTGGTACCGGACCAGGTTGCTGCTGGGGATGTCACGGAGGTCCTGGTCCGGACCGTGTCCCGAGTTCGCACAAGTAAAAGGGGATATATTCAGGGGATAAAGTTTGTCGTGACGCAACTCACGGGTTGTGGTCAGGGTGACCACCGCTGCTGCAGAACCTCCGGGGATGATGTTTGGCAGCTTTAGATGGAACGGCTCCCCGCAGATAGAGCCTGGTTCCCCGGGGCAGTGGTAATTAAAGTCTATGATGGATGTTATAGATGTCGCTGGAAAGGGATGATAGTGGAGACGGTGGCTGCTTGTGGGGGAAATTAGGGCTTGAGTTCAAGGATCACACACATTCACGGTTCTAAAGTTTTCCAAAGCTTTACTGTAGATGTTCTTTACAGAGAATTGTCCACGGAGTCTGTACCGGGGCTGGGTTGCTCCCACCATGTCCGGGTCCTCAGCTTCCTCCTGCTGCGCTGTGTGTGTGGCCCTGCTCCTGCTTTTAGCTGAGCTGCTGGCACTGTCTCTCCTCACAGGTACCCCCTTTGATAGGCAACTTGAGTCTTCCTTGTGCTTCTGACCCTGCTGTGTTGCTTTACTCAGGTACAGTGTCGATCTACAAACTCCACTACCCCGGTATTTACTGTGCTGTGTGTGTCAGTCACAGTTTCGGATCCAGTATCTGATCTGTGTGCTCCTCCGGGGCGAGTGGTGATGTCACTCAGTCTCCAAGATGTGTTCTTCTGTCTTCTGTACTCCTTCCCTCAGATCCTGGCTAGGCCTCGAATCCAAGAGCAGACTGTAGGGAAGCCTGACGCAGCCCCTTTACACTACAGTCTCCCTCTCAGTTCTCACAGGAACTGGACTCTTCACAGTACTGCTACGTACTGAATTAACTACTTCCTCTTGACCCGGAGTATATAAGGCAGCTGGTTTAGCTCCCCCTCCTGGCCCAGAGGTGCTAGTGTAGTGTCAGTGTTGTGTGGGGAGGGAACCCGTGTGATGTTACTGTGGCACATTAACCCTTGGGTGCCACATCTACATAGCTAATAGGTGTCCCTATTCACATGGAGCTCACATGGAAAACATACTGAATGGAATCTGATCTATTGCAACATAAAAATCATTATTAGATGATTACTAAATGAACATCAATGCAGGTATTCATTTCTGTCCATTAGATTTCATTAATTTTATTTCTGATCTTTTGAGCCAGCACTAATTATTGTATGTTTTGTGCTATATTTCAGTTTTAAGGTATCTGTGATGTGATCTTCTACCAATCCTGCATTAACTCTGTCACTTCCTGTGTGGACCCTATATTACCATACAAGGTAGTCACCAATACTATTTGGAATACTATATAGTGTTCTATGTAGCAGCTATTAATGCTCCACACAGTCACTTATTAAAACATTTCTTTGCACACCTAGAATATGTCAAAATTCCTATCATCATGATTTTCTATTAACTTTTTACCATCTCTTCATTTTGAAAACACGTTACTGTATAAGGTAATTATCTTGTTGTTGATACTAATATTGAATAGGTTGATGTTTCTTTAGGATTGTGCTTCAGTTCTCTTGGCTGTACTATTGGTTTACTTTGTAGCCCCTTTATGAGGTAGTAGCGCAGTAGTAACATCTATTTATCTTGTTCATAAAGTTTGTTGAAAGGTTGCAGCACAGTCAATCAACAAGCTTTACTGCATGTAGAAGATGACTATACGTTGCTGTAAACAATAAAAATTGAAAAAAGAAACACTGTGTTGGCCCCGCCTATTTTTGATAACCAGCTCAGGTAAAACTGACAGCTAAAGGCTGCGACCCTCAGCTGTCTGCTTTACCTTGGCTGATTATCAAAAATAGATTGGATTCCATGCCATTATTTTTTAATTTTTAATGTAAAGATTTTTATTTATTTTTTTTAAATGGCATGGGCTACACTTTATTTTTGATAACCAGCCAAGCTAAAGTACACAGCCAGGACTGGTTATATCAGGATGTGAAGGGCAAGGGTTATTTACCTTCTCAGCCTAAATATACCAGCCCGCAGTCGCATACATTAAATGCGCCAAGTCTGGAACTTTACCTGGCTCCTCTCGATTGCCCTGGAGCAGTGGTAATTGGGCAATAGTTTATTTGGGTTGATATCAGCTGTGAATTGTCAGCTGGCTTCAAACCATGGTGTTAGTAAAGGTCAGGTTACACGCAGCGACATCGCTGCAATGTCACAGGTTTTGTGACGTTGCAGCCACATCTCCAGCGACGTTGCTGCGTGTGACATGCTGCAACGACCAGCGATCAGATTGCTGATGGTTTCTGAATGGCTGTGACCATTTTTCCATAATTGGTCTGCCGTTGTCACGCCTGCATCGGCATGTGTGATGGAGCAACGACCAGTGACACCCAGTGTGCGCCCGACACCATCACCGATCCCAGCGACCGTCGGGTGTCGGCACATCACTGGGTGATCGCAGGTGAGATCTGCCTGTCTGGCATCTCACCAGTGATCACATAGCGATGTTCCAGCGATCCCGATCATTGGTCGGGTTGATGGAACATTGCTATGTGTAACCCCAGCTTAATGGATAGGCATCTATCAGATATCTCTAATACTAACCCTGCAAGCATAGAGTTAAAAAGACACAAACACAGGAAAAAAAAAAGAGTTTATTTGTAGCCCTTAGTGCAACCATTTTCCAGCCATTATTCAGCACAGACGTTCGAGTCTCCATTAACTTATATGGGTTTGGGGTCCATAGTCAACATTGGGTCAATTCCGGGACCTGAACCAAACTTTTTTAAAAAAAAGTTCATCAGGAGTCCTTCTTCGTCGTTAATGACAACGGTGAGGTCTTGGACGAGACCCTCTGGGCCTCCCATAAGGCAGTCCTGAGGGGGCAATTACTCCAGATGGCGGCGCGACTCAAGAGAACCAGGGATGCACAGAGACGGGAGTGGGTGGACCAAATCCAAGCCCTTGAAACGACAAATAAAACATCCCCATCCGCATCCCTATTAACACAGATCATTTCCCTTCGGACCCAATTAAGATCCCTTATGTTAAGACAATATGAGGTGGGTCTCCGTAAAATGAGGACTTCCTATTACGCCATGGGGGATAGGGCAGGTAAATTACTTGCTAGACGACTAAAAAAACGTGAACTCAGATCGACTATAACAGCAATGCTAGACTCTGAGGGTCGGCGGGTCAGAGACTCGAGGTCTATAGTGGAGGTTTTTGCCTCGTATTACTCGTCCTTGTACAATTTGGGATCGGACCCCGATACTCCTCAACCCACGGGGGCATTGATAGATGATTTCTTGAGTGAAATACAGCTTCCCAGAGTCCCCCCTGATGTCCTTGAGTCTCTCAATGCCCATTCTCCCAGCCAGAAATACTAAAAGTCATATCGACATTGAAGTCAGGTAAAGCCCCAGGGCCTGACGGCTTTATTAATGACTATTATAAATGCTTTGCCAAGTCCCTCTCCCCATTCTTGCTGAGATTATTTAATGAATGGAAAGCCAGGGGATCTATTCCGACGTCGGCTCTTGAGGCGACAGTAGTAACGATATTGAAGCCTGGTAAAGACCCGGAGAAACCTGAGAATTATCGCCCGATCTCACTGCTTAATACTGACGTAAAGATCTATTCTAAACTGTTGGCTCTATGAATGGCAGAGGTGGTACCTCTGCTGGTCGGGGCGGACCAGGTGGGGTTTGTGGCTCGCCGACAGGCAAGAGATGGCACGAGGCGAATGCTGGATTTGATTGAATTGGCGGAGAGGAGGGGCCTCCCCAGTGCATTCCTGTCATTAGATGCCGAAAAAGCGTTTGACAGGGTGCACTGGGGATACCTGGAAAGAGTTCTGCGAGGATTCGGGCTGGAGGGCCCGATCCTGACGGCAGTCCTGAGCTTATACTCTAATCCCTCTGCTAAGGTGTTCGCCTCAGGCTATCTCTCAGGTCCGTTTAAGATCACAAATGGGACCAGACAGGGGTGTCCCCTGTCCCCCTTGATCTATGCCCTGGCGGTCGAGCCGCTGGCCGTTTCCCTCCGCTCCGACCGGATCCTAGAGGGGATACAGGTGGGGGGATAGTGTCATGTTGTGGGATTATATGCTGATGACATTATCATCTCCTGCTCCAAGCCGGAAGTATCCCTGCCGAGGGCTTTGTCTTTGCTTTCTTCATTTGCTCAGGTGTCATACTATAAGCTCAATGCGGCTAAATCCCTGGTTTTCCCGGTCAATATTCCCCCAGATCAGGCTGCGACTCTCTCGGGATCTCTTCCATTTAGATGGTCTCCTAAGGGCATCCCGTATTTGGGAATAACGTTGTGTCCCTCAGCTGAGCTTGTGAAGCGTAACGTGGACCCTCTTCTGGAAGCACTGGAGAGAGCAGCGGATCCTAAGGGGCTTCAGCCCCTTTCCTGGATTGCCCGAATCCAGGCATTAGAATGTCGTGGCTGCCTAAACTTCTTTATCTATTTAGATGCATTCCTCTGATCTTCCCTGCAAAATTGCTAGCCCGATTACAGAGGGGGGTGAATCGATACATCTGGGCCTTGGGTCATCCCAGAGTCCAGAGACGTGTGATGTACCGAAAGATGAACAGGGGAGGTATGGGCGTGCCGGACGTAGCCTCGTACTATAGAGCTTCTCTTTTGGAGATCGCTGGGCTGTTGGGGGCGGAGGGGAGACTCTTGGGCTGGGCAAGAATAGAGGCCTCCGTGGTGAGAGGTGGGTCCCTGAAAGATTTGCTGGTGGTGGAGGCATTGGGCCCGGTGGACTCAAAGGGCCTTCTGGGTACGATGGAGGCGGTGGTGAGGGTTTGGAGACGTGCTCCGGAGAGATGGACCAAAGTGCAGGTGGCGGAGATCTCGCTGGGATCTCTCTGTCTGCATATTCCCTCATTGAGAGTGTTGAATTGGATAGCTCAGGGACTGCGAACCCTGGCTGACCTGGTTGGCCTTTCTGGCGCGATAGCTGGAGAGGACCTTGGGGCTCGATCTCCGTCTCTCCGGCGCACCTACTTCCAGCTATACCAAGTTTCCCATTTTATGGTGGCCAGGCGTGACAGGGTGTGGTGGACGGCGCCAGTGCCTTCCCCGCTTCAGTCCCTCCTGACAGCGGGCCATAATGCTTCCGGGGGCCTCGCCAAGTTGTACGCGGGCCTCCTGGATGAGGGGACACCCATGGCTCCGTCATACAGGAAGAGGTGGGAAGAGGAATTAGGGTTTACGGCAGATGAGGAGGATTGGGACAATGCTGTGCAGGTTCTGTACAGGGCGACTAAATGTATAAACCATCTCGAACAACTCAAGAAGTTACACTTACGATGGTACCTTCCCCCGGTGAGAGTCGCGGCTTTTGGCGCCGGATCATCCCCTCTGTGCTGGAGGCTGTGTGGTCAGAGGGGAACACTGGCTGATATATGGTGGAACTGCCCACGGGTGACACAATTTTGGGCCCTAGTGGAGGGGCTGTTGAGGTCCCTAATGGAGGTGTTTGTTCCCCTCACGCCACAAACAAATGGCTCTCTTGCATATAGGTCTGATGGGTCTTCCACCGGTATCCCGCCTGGTGGCCTCCTTCGTTCTGATTGCAGCGAGGTTTTGCGTTGCGTCTAACTGGCGCTCTGCTTCACCTCCGGGGATGGCTGATCTTACTGCCAGACTAAATCTCATGTTCACCCATGAATACTTCCTGGCTATGGAATCCGGACATAGGAGATATGTCCGGGAAGCATGGGAGTGTTGGGCTTCCCACCCCTTGGCGATTCCTGTCCCTGTAGACACGGGGACTGGACTGAGATGAGATTTATCCTAAACCCTTTTCTTCCTCTTCTTTTATCACTTTCTTACTTATCTTTATCTCTTCTATCCCCTTACCTCTATGCCCCCCCCTTCCTGATACTTATGCCTATATGTTTGTAAGTTTAATTGTTAATGCTTCCCGGTGTGCGTACTGGTGGTCGCTCGTGCGGAAAACTGAGGGATGTATTTGTTATTTTCTCTTTTATTTGTGTATTTGTGTATGTGAGAAACATAAAACTTTTCTTTTCTCAATAAAAACAATTATGACAAAAAAGTTCATCAGAATTTGGCAAACCCAAACATGCACAGGTCCGCTCATCACTAGTTGTCCTGACACCTTTTTTACTTCAATACATCGCTAACTCTCATGGAGGTGACTGTACTCTATTTTCTAGGTAGTGGTAAGCAAATGACGAAACCTTCGGCAGACCTATTACATCTAAAATGGAGGGACATTAAAAAAATAAAAAATCCAGTGTTCATGGGTATATAAAAGCCGACAATTTTGAAAGGGAAATGTAATTTTGACCAAAATATTTGAGTAAAGGTTTGCTCAAGTGCTTCAACTCCCCAACAGCAATCTAGCATGTGTGGATACAGTCTATGGAGTAAAGAGAGATACTGGCCCTATAACATCAAAATAAAAAATGGTCCTGGTCTCATCCAGTAAAGTGGGATGATTTCTTTCTCACTTGTCATCTATGTGCTGTCACATTTGTTGCCATATGTAATTGTCAGGCCTGGTGGTTCTGCACATGAGTGGGTCCGTCGCACTGCTATGCATGCTCGGGCACCACATTGAGTTGGACTTGGCTGGCCGCATGGGGGGCAGACCTTGCACAAGTGCCTGCTCTGAGCAGGTGGATTAGTAGATTTACCCCAGGTTTCTCCAGTAGGCAGGACGTCGCTGCTTGGGGAGATGGCACCATTCAGGGGCCCCAGGACACTGGGTCCCCTGGGGTCAGTTGTAGCCAGTAGATAAGGGATATTAATTCTGATGAGACAGTCTGATGGTGGAAGATTCCCTCCACTTCAATCTCCTCCTCTCCTCCTATTGTTCTGTGGGCAGAGGTTGAGGAGTGGGTGTTGCATCAGTGGGTCATAAGATGAACAAACAGAAAGCGCTGAGTTGAAAGAAATCACCGCGCTGACCTCCAAAGATGATAAAGAGAGTGATGGTGTATACTCTGCTTATTTAACCACTCGCCTACGCGTTTCATTGTGTAAATACAACTTCATCAGGGCATCAAGATTACCAGTCTTACACACATATATATACACATAAAGTTTACAAAGACTCCACCTCATCAGGTATGACAGTACTTCCTGTGGGAACGCCCACTTTCACACATATGTGGTGTAAAGCCCATGTAAAAAGCATAATATCACAATATTGTTCAATAAAAAACATCAATCTAATATATAAAGCTGAATGTGTGTATGTGTGTGTGTATGTGTGTGTGTATATCCGGGAATTGGCATCTACACCGTCGCAACTACAGCCGCAAAATTTTGCACAGTCACACAATGAATGAATATTAAAACGATAGTCACGGTCCGGTGGGCGCTCAGAGATAGATCAAGGATCCTGTTCAGTAATAAGTCCTTTATTCCAGAAAACCGCCTTCACCACAACATGTTTCGACGGTATAGTGCCGTCTTTCTCAAGTGGAGTCTCTATAAATTAGTCTGTGGATACCGCACCATTGCGCCCCCTATTTTTCTTTGTCTTTACACAATGAATGAATGACTGTTGGAGGAAAATCGACAGCTGTCAGCTATATAGAGACAAAATTTTGCACAGTCACACGTCTGGACCCCGGGTGCGTCATAGGCTATGTTGTGAGGTGAAATTTTAACCCCGCGCATTCCAATTCACCAAACAATTTTGCCCCTATCTACATAATGGGGAAAAAGTGACAATTACCAGTTGACAGTTGTGAATGAGAGGGGCTTAATGATAGCACCAAAGACTAACAGCACATACCAGCATATAGTCACTAAGGCCCCTTTCACATCAGCGTTTTTTTTAAATCGCGGCAGATGCGGTGAAAAAAACGCATCTGCCGTGATTACCACATACCGGCTGCACTTGCGGCATGGTTGCGGCAAGCCCCATACAATGTATAGGCGGGCTTGCGGCAGGTGCGGCAAGTGCGGTTTTGGCACTTGCGGCAGGTGCGGCCGCGCGAAAGAAACGCGGTCAGCCGCGGTATTTTCGCGGCCGCACCTGCCGCAAGTGCCAAAACCGCACTTGCCGCATCTGCCGCAAGCCCGCCTATATATTGTATGGGGCTTACCGCAACCTTGCCGCAACCGTGCCGCAAGTGCAGCCAGTATGCGGTAATCGCGGCAGATGCGTTTTTTTCACCGCATCTGCCGTGATTTAAAAAAAACGCTGATGTGAAAGGGGCCTAAGGTGGGGCCCTAACATGGGATATTCACCATGCACAGGGACATGTATACACACCACACGCACACAAAGAGTAACAGCAAGTGTATAGTCGCAAAAGTGCAGCCCCAACATTGGATACTCACCACGCACCCGAACAAACACACACACACACCACAAAGAGACACACACAACACAGAGACACACACACACCCCCAAGGGGACACACACACTCTATAGCGACACATGCAGTCACCCCACAGGGACACACACACACCACAAAGAGACACACATAACACAGACACACACACACACCACACAGACCCCCCCCACAGGGACACACACACATGCACACCCTATAGGGACACATGCACTCACCCCTCAGGGACACACACACACCACAAAGAGACACATACAACACAGAGACACACACACCCCACACAGACACCCCCCACAGGGACACACACATACACACCCTATAGGGACGCATGCACTCACCCCACAGGGACACACACACACACCACAAAGAGACACACACAACACAGATACACACACACACACCACACAGACCCCCCCACAGGGACACACACACATACACACCCTATAGGGACACATGCACTCACCCCACAGGGACACACACACACACCACAAAGAGACACACACAACAGAGACACACACCACACAGACCCCCCACACAGGGACACACACATACACACCCTGTAGGGGCACATGCACTCAGCCCACAGGGACACATGCACACCACAAAGAGACACACACAACAGAGACACACACCACACAGACCCCCCCCACAGGGACACGCACACCACACAGACAGACACAGATGTGCACAAATCACCTCACACAACTCGCCTCATACGTGTGCTATCTTTATTTTCCAAACATAAACATCTGACTAAAAACAGCCAATGTGCAACACATGTGCCATATAGGGAATTAAGGCAGATGTCAGTCATATGAGCTGTCTATTATGTGTATGTGTGAGGTAACATATACTGCCCGGCCAGGGGAGGGTTTACTGTTGGCTGGAGATTCATTAGGCTGTCTTTAGCAACCAATCACAGCTCAGCTTCTATTTTCCTACAGGTCATTAATATGACATATTCAAATTCTATTTTGTTATAGCTAACAGCAGTTATTTATTAACCCGGGCGTAGCCGGGTACTACAGCTAGACATTTATAAAAAAAAAACACAACACATCACACATTTATAAATTACCGTATATACTCGTGTATAAGCCGACCCGTGTATAAGCCGACCCCCCTACTTTTGCCCCCAAAACCTGGGAAAATCTATTGACTCGCGTATAAGCCGAGGTGGACTCCAGCACAGGTATACAACCCCCAGCAGTGAGGTATACAGCAGCCTCCCCAGTGGTAGTATACAGCAGCCTCCCAGTGGTAGTATACAGCAGCAGCCCCAGTGGTAGTATACAGCAGCCCAGAGGTATATGCAGCCCCAGAGGTATATGCAGCCCCAGAGGTGTATACAGCAGCCCCAATATACAGCAGCCCCAGTGGTATTGCAGCCCCAGTGGTATTGCAGCCCCTATATACAGCAGCCCCAGTGGTATTGCAGCCCCAGTGGTGTATACAGCAGCCCCTATATACAGCAGCCCCAGTGGTATTGCAGCCCCAGTGGTACTGCAGCCCCTATATACAGCAGCCCCAGTGGTATTGCAGCCCCAGTGGTATTGCAGCCCTATATACAGCAGCCCCAGTGGTATTGCAGCCCCAGTGGTATTGCAGCCCCTATATACAGCAGCCCCAGTGGTATTGCAGCCCCAGTAATGCAGGGCCCCTATATACAGCAGCCCCAGTGGTATTGCAGCCCCAGTAATGCAGGGCCCCTATATACAGCAGCCCCAGTGGTATTGCAGCCCCAGTAATGCAGGGCCCCTATATACAGCAGCCCCAGTGGTAGTATACAGGCAGCCCAGTAATGCAGGGCCCCCCCCTCATGCTCCGGTCTCCTGTAAAGCAAATTATACTTATCAGTGCCCGCTGCCGTCCGCGCCCGCATCTGCCGACATCCCGATCCTCCGTCTTCATGCATCTTCTTCCTGTTTCCTGTGCGCGTCGCCGGTAATGACGTCATTGCCTGCGACGCGCACAGAAGCAGGAAGAAGATGAATGAAGGTGGAGGATCGCATGTCGGCAGCGGCGGCGCGGACGGCAGCGGGCACTGATAAGTATAACTTGCTTTACAGGTGACCGGAGCATGAGGGGGGGGGCCCTGCATTACTGGGGATGCGGGGGCTGCTGTATACCGCTGTATACAGCAGCCCCCGCACTGACTCGCGTATAAGCCGAGGGGGGTACTTTTCAGCCCAATTTTTGGGCTGAAAAACTCGGCTTATACGCGAGTATATACGGTAGATAAAAATTGAATAAAAGCTGGATCTGGACCTACTGGCATCCGAACCTACACTGTCAAAAGAGTAAATGCTTAAAATCAGCATTAGACCACTAGGCCATCTATCCTGCTAAAAAAAAGTCATCACATTTGTAGTACATAGGGAATGTGACTCCTGCCAGGAATCAACATTAAGTGACTTCATTCATAAAAAGAAAGAAAAACATTATATCATATTATAATTACATTTATGTGGTAAAATCCTTATAAAAACGCTTTCTAATTAATTAAATCTGATTTGATAAAAAAAAAAATAAAAAAAAACTATATATATACAGTATATATATATATATAACTTAGTGAGAACAGACTCAAACTTACGACTCCAAAATTGTAATTTAATTGATCAGCACATCTATCCTCTATGCCATAAGGCTGTTCATGATATAAATAAGAAGATTGATCTATGAGTAGTCTACCCTCTCCTAACTCAGAACCATAGCAACAATATCAATTGGGTGCCAATTTATTTCACTCTCTGCTTTCTCAATATTTTATGAGAGCTGAGAAAGTGTCGTATCAGAACAAATCACTCACTTCATTTAGGCCACCAGGATGGAGAGTCTTTAGTTTGAAGATCCAGTACGTCTCTCTCCTCGCCAGCTGGTTTAACCTGTTCGATTTACTGGATACTATATGATCTATGGGACTGATGGTGAAATTCATCTCTCCACCATGAATTTCAGTGCAATGCCTAGATAGTCCATGGTGAAGGAACCCTTTTTTGATATTATATCTATGTGAATTTAAACGTTTATGTAGCGCTTGTGAAGTTCTACCTATATATTGTTTATCACATGTACATTGAATGAGGTATATAACATAATCAGTTTGACATGTCAATCTAAAGGCAATCTTATATTCTTTATGGTCGTCATTTAGCGCATAAAATGTGGCAACATTATGGCTGATCACTTGGCAACATCATCTACACCCTCTATTTTTACATTTGTAGGATCCTTTCTTTTCGGATCTAGTTTCACCAAAAATATTGCCTGATTGGACGGTTCTCAAAACACTGGGGGCCAGTACATTTTTTATGGTGGGAGCTCTCCTATACGTAATCACAGGTTTAGAAGGTACCACCATATTCAAGATGGGATCATTTAACACTATTTTCCAGTGTTTCTGTAAAATATCCTGTATTAGATGATGTTGTGCTGAAAATGTAGTAATGAAGTTCACTCCACTGTTATTTCCCATTTTTTTTCTCATTATTACATTCAATAAGATCATTTTGTGACATCTCTTTGGCCGATCTATAAGCACGTTTTACTAATGTCGAGGGGTATTTCTTCTCATTAAATCTTTCTTGTAATATTTTGCTCTGTTCATTATAATCAAAAGTTCCTCCTGATACGCACATATTGGTTTTTAGGGATATTTCGTAGCCATGGTTTATAATGTCCACTGTGATAATGCACATAGCCATTGGCATCTATTTTCTTAAAAAAAAAATTTGTATTTAATTTATCACCTTTATCAATATAGATATTCAGATCTAAGAAATCTACGGTTCTTTTCTCAATAGTGGGCAGTAGCTCGATATCCCATAAATTATTCAATATCGGGTTCAAAAACTCGTCAACTGTAGATTCCTTGTTATCATAAATGATAATTATGTCATCTATGAAACGACAATCTAAAATTAAATTCCCTTTGAGTCTGTTATTCAAAAAATGCCAAGATTCAAAGACTGCCATAAATAAATTGGCATACGTAGGGGCCACTCTTGACCCCATAGCCGTCCCCTTTGTTTGTTGGTATATGACATCACCAAATTTAAAAGAATTATTCTCAAGGATAAATCTCATACTACTTATTAAAAAGTTTTTTTGGGAATGGGAAAGACCAAAGACCACATATCCTATCCACATATAACTGAAAGCATTGCATCCCAATTGCATGATGGATGTTTGAATAAAGACCCGTTACATCCAAACTGATGAAGATATAATCCTTTTTCCATTCGATAGTGTGTAGTAATTGAATGAGGTGTACAAAATCTCTAAGGTATGATCCCAAATTCCTGACGATAGGATTCACGAAGGTGTCCACGAAGGCCGCTAAATTAGCCGTAAGGGAATTAATTCCCGCTATAATCAGGCGCCCCGGAGGATTAAAGATCTGCTTGTGAATCTTGGGTAAATGATAAAACGTGGCAATTTGTGGGTCTTTAATTCTTAGATAACTTTTCTCATTTTTATTTAATATCCCCAACTTGTCTGCCATATCTAGTAATATCCAATATTTGGCTACAGAATGTTTATATTCATCTAGATTAGATACCCTATAGGTGGCTCTATCTGAAAGAATTCTATCTGCTTCACTTAGATAGATCTCACGATCTTGCAGGACAATTCCCCCGCCCTTATCTGCAGCCCTAATTATTAGATCACAGTAATTTCTCAGTGACAGTAACCCATTTTGTTCTTCTACTGTCAGATTCCTCTCATTATTGTTTTTAAGGTCAGGGATTCAAAATCATTTAACACCAAATCGGTGAAGGTCTTCAAGTGATGTCCTTTATTTTGTACTGGATAAAAATTTGATTCACCTCTCAATTTTGTATGAACCACATCAGTATCATTCACTATAGGGGTTATATTATTACTGCCTTTTTTTTTTTTGGAAGTGCACTGAGATACAGGCTGATTTGCTGCTAAGGGAAAAAAAGAAAAAAAAAACCTCTTTATATCTGATTCTCTAGCGAGTGTGACCGCGAGCTTTGTGTGACAGAGCGCAAGTGCGACAGAAGTAAGTGTGTGACTTGTGATTCAGTGACTTTGGATTCAGGGAGTTTGGAAGGGAGGACTTACTGAATTGCTGGTTGTATTTTATTAATACTTTGCATTTCTTTGTACTTATCATTTCTGTCTGGTGAAATCCCCATTAGGAAATGAGCTCCATGATTGGCAATGCCATCCAGTGTACATCTTGCCACATGTATGCATTCCTTGACCAGCCGGCCGAGGGTGCATACTGCTGTGTGAGATGTGAGTACGTTGTGCATTTGGAAGCCCAGATACTGGATCTAAATGAACGACTGACAACGCTGAGATCCATAGACAATATGGAAAGGAGTCTGCTGCTCACTGAACAGCTGCTCAATGGGATAGATGTGGGGGAGGATGGTACTGTGGAGCCTCAGGACCATGAGGTAGCTAGCTGGGTGACAGTTAGAAGGCGGGGTAGAGGGAAGGGTGCCAGGGAGGCTAGCCCTGATCTGGCACACCCCAATAAATTTGCTATGTTGGCAGATGAGGGGGGTGTGAGTTCAGGGATAGCACTGCTGCAGCAGGGCATGACCTCTGAAAGCCAGAGGAGTGTCTGCTCCAGTAAGGGGGAAAACAGGAGAGTAGGGCAGGCCAGACAGGTGCTGGTAGTGGGGGACTCAATTATTAGGGGAATAGATAGGGCAATCTGTCACAAAGACAGGGATCGTCGAACAGTGTGCTGCCTACCTGGCGCTCGAGTCCGGCACATCGCTGATCGGGTTGACAGATTACTGGGAGGGGCTGGTGAGGACCCAGCGGTCATGGTGCACATTGGCACAAATGACAAAGTTAGAGGTAGGTGGAAGGTCCTTAAAGATGATTTCAGGGAATTAGGCTGCAAGCTTAAGGCAAGGACCTCCAAGGTAGTATTCTCTGAAATACTGCCTGTACCACGTGCCACACCAGAGAGGCAACGGGAGATTAGGGAGATAAATAAGTGGCTCAGGAATTGGTGTAGGAAGGAGGGGTTTGGGTTCCTGGAGAACTGGGCCGACTTCTCTGTTGGCTACAGGTTCTATGCTAGGGACGGGCTGCACCTCAATGGGGAGGGTGCAGCTGTGCTGGGGGAGAAAATGGCTAGAAGGTTGGAGGAGTGTTTAAACTAGGGATTGGGGGGAGGGTATTCATTGTATAGGAGGGGAAGATAGTGTAAACAGTAACCTGGGCACAAGTAATAAAATTGGGGGTGGCATGGGGGGTGGGGTTAGAACAGTCAATCTAGTAGGAAGGAATAGAGGTAAAGAGAGATGCATAAAGTGCATGTACACTAATGCCAGAAGCCTCACCAACAAAATGGAGGAATTAGAATTGATTTTGTTGGAAAATAATTATGACATGGTGGGAATTTCGGAGACTTGGCTGGACGAGAGCCATGACTGGGCTGTTAATTTACAGGGCTATTGTCTGTTCAGAAATGACCGTACAAATAGGCGAGGAGGAGGTGTATGTTTATACGTAAAATCATCCTTAAAACCCATCCTGCGTGATAATATAGGTGAATCTAATGGAAATGTAGAGTCTCTGTGGGTGGAGATAAGGGGAGGGGGAAAAAATAATAAATTACTGATAGGGGTTTGTTATAAGTCCCCAACAATAATGGAAGTGGAGGAGAATATCCTCATAAAGCAAATAGATGAAGCAGCGACTCAGGGAGAAGTCATTATTATGGGGGACTTCAACTACCCTGAAATACATTGGGGATCAGAAACCTGCAGTTCCAGCAAAGGTAATAAGTTTTTGAAAACTATAAGAGACAATTACCTTTCACAACTGGTTCAGGACCCAACAAGAAGGGGGGCACTGCTGGACCTAATATTAACCAACAGGCCAGACCGCATATCAAATATACGGGTTGGAGGTCACTTGGGTAATAGTGATCATAACTTAATAAGCTTTCAAGTATCCTTTACTAAGACGTGTAGTAAAGGGGCCACAAGGACACTAAACTTCAGGAAGGCAAATTTCCAACGGTTGAGAGATGATCTTAGTGCAATAAACTGGGACGATGTCCTGAGACATAAAAGTACACAACACAAATGGGAGATGTTTATTAGCATCCTGAATAGGACCTGTGCACAATATATACCCTATGGGAATAAGCATGCTAGAAATAGGAGGAAACCACTATGGCTAAATAAAGCGGTAAGAAGTGCAATATGTGACAAAAAGAAAGCATTTAGGGAATTAAAGCAAGTAGGTAGTGATGAAGCATTAAATAAATACAGAAAATTAAATAACATTTGTAAAAAGCAAATCAAGGCAGCAAAGATTGAGACAGAGAGACTCATTGCCAGAGAAAGTAAAAAGAATCCCAAAATATTTTTTAACTACATAAATAGTAAGAAACTAAAAAATGATGGTGTTGGCCCCTTTAAAAATAGTCTGGGTGAAATGGTGGATGAGGATGAGGAAAAAGCAAATATGCTAAATGACTTTTTTTCAACAGTATTTACACAAGAAAATCCCATGACAGACAATATGATCAGTGATAACAAAAATTCTCAATTAAACGTCACCTGCTTAACCCAAGAGGAAGTACGGCATCGTCTAAAAATCACTAAAATTGACAAATCCCCGGCCCAGATGGGATACACCCCAGAGTGCTGCAGGAATTAAGTACTGTCATAGATAGACCATTATTTTTAATATTTAAAGATTCCATAATAACAGGGTCTGTACCACAGGACTGGCGTATAGCAAATGTGGTGCCAATATTCAAAAAGGGGACAAAAACTGAACTTGGAAATTATAGGCCAGTAAGCTTAACCTCTACTGTGGGTAAAATCCTAGAGGGTTTTCTAAGAGATGCTATACTGGAGTATCTGAAGAAAAATAACCTCATGACCCATTATCAACATGGTTTTACGAGGGACCGTTCCTGTCAAACTAATCTAATAAGCTTCTATGAAGAAGTAAGTTCTGGACTGGACCAAGGAAATGCAGTGGATGTGGTGTATATGGACTTTTCAAAAGCTTTTGATACGGTGCCACACAAAAGGTTGATACATAAAATGAGGGCAATGGGGATAGGGGAAAATATGTGTAAGTGGGTTAAGAACTGGCTTAGTGATAGGAAACAAAGGGTGGTTATTAATGGAACACACTCAGAATGGGTCACAGTTAACAGTGGGGTACCACAGGGGTCAGTGTTGGGCCCGCTTCTATTTAATATATTTATTAATGACCTTGTAGGGGGCATACAGAGTAGAATCTCAATATTTGCAGATGACACTAAACTCTGCAGGGTAATCAATACAGAGGAGGACAATTTTATATTACAGGAGGATTTATGTAAACTAGAAGCTTGGGCTGCTAAATGGCAAATGCGCTTTAATGGGGATAAATGTAAAGTCATGCACTTGGGCAGAGGAAACAAAAGTTATAATTATGTGCTTAATTGTAAAACACTGGGCAAAACTGTCACTGAAAAAGACCTGGTGTGTATGGGTAGATGACAAACTCACATTTAGTGGCCAGTGTCAGGCAGCTGCTGCAAAGGCAAATAAAATAATGGGATGTATTAAAAGAGCATAGATGCTCATGAGGAGAACATAATTTTACCTCTATACAAGTCACTAGTGCGACCACACTTAGAATACTGTGTACAATTCTGGTCTCCGGTGTATAAGAAAGACATAGCTGAACTAGAGCGGGTGCAGAGAAGAGCGACAAAAGTTATTAGAGGACTAAGGGGTCTGCAATACCAAGACAGGTTATTAAACTTGGGGTTATTTAGCTTGGAAAAACGAAGGCTTAGGGGTGATCTTATAATAATATAAATATATGAGGGGGCAGTACAGAGACCTTTCTAATGATCTCTTTACTCTTAGGCCTGAGACTGGGACAAGGGGGCATCCTCTACGTCTGGAGGGAAGAAGGTTTAATCATAATCACAGACGCGGATTCTTTACTGTAAGAGCAGTGAGACTATGGAACTCTCTGCCACATGATGTTGTAATGAGTGAGTCACTACTAACATTTAAGAAGGGCCTGGATGCCTTTCTTGAAAACTATAATATTACCAGTTATATATACTAGATTCTTTGATAGGACGTTGATCCAGGGAATTAGTCTGATTGCCGTATCTGGAGTCAGGAAGGAATTTTTTCCCCCAATGTGGAGATTAGTGTTGCCACATGGGGTTTTTTTTGCCTTCCTCTGGATCAACATGTTAGGCTATGGGTTGAACTAGATGGACGTAAAGTCTTCCTTCAACCTTAAAAACTATGTTACTATGTTACTATGTTACTATGTAAAAAATGGCGTTTCAAGGTCAATTTCCTAATAGATCTTTGTAGATCCATAAAAAGTACAACATCCTTAGATGTATTCTTTGGACAAAAAGAAAGCCCTCTATTTAATAAGGATACCTCATCATCTGTCAGAACGGGTCTAGAAAAATTAAATATATTTCCCCTCCTTTCCAAAACATTACCCATCCCATCATTAGTGATAGTTATGGGGGGTTTGTTATTTACCAATGGGTTAATTATTTTACAGTTTTTAGTCTTTTTCTTTCCTCGTGTCCCTCTTCTCTGTTTTTTCTTTTTCGTGGTATTACTGTGAAGTATTTTGTAATGGTGTTGGTATTTTCCTCACCCATGGGAAAAAAACTAACCATAGATGATTCTGACTTAGATTTGTCTAAGTTCCGATTGTTGAAATCCTGATCTATGTGTTTTCTTACTACATTTTTTATGGGTATTATTGGGATCTTTATTAGATATTGGAGCCTCAACATCAATAAGATTAGAGTCTTTATTGATAATAA
The DNA here is from genome assembly GCA_033576535.1 of Allobates femoralis. NCBI lineage: Eukaryota > Metazoa > Chordata > Amphibia > Anura > Aromobatidae > Allobates > Allobates femoralis. Next base: position 192,412,164 of record JARQOC010000006.1, on the reverse strand, counting down.
ATCCGAGGTTGCTCCCTCATTCTCTCCCTCATCGATTGGGGAAGATCTATAATATTATTGGTCATCACTGCTGTATCCCTCTAAGCCAATGAGACCAATAAATCCAGGGGGCTAGTCTGACAGGAGTATTTAGGTCCAGTAAGCATTCCTTTCTGATATTCTCCATTTGTAACTTTCCCTGTTCTAGAAAACTCACAGATGTATCTTGAGTTGGTAATACACTAATTTGGGGGGAGGGCACCTTATCACCTGGCACACTCATTCCAGAGGTCTCCCCTCACTTCCACTGTCTCTAGGGGGGATCATCTTTCCCCTTTTTGATCTTATCTTTTTCATCTTCCCATTTTTTAGTGTGTTCTTACTATTAATCTCCTTAGTTTGATTAATAGTTCCACCCTCCTCTCTACTGGCACATTTCAAAGGCATAGTCAGTCTGTTTACCCCTTTTTCTAAGTTCTTAGGCTGGCTTCACACTTGCAGATGCATCTGCAGCGTTTGCAGATGCATCTGCAAGTATCAGCATGCAGACCGCGGCCGCGGTCTGAAAGCTCTCATTCATTCCTATATGTGAAGCGTCCGCAGGCGATGCCTGCTTACAGATCACACTCTCCCGCCCGCACCATGGACGCGACATCTCGCGTCCATGGTGCGGGCGGGAGAGTGTGATCTGTAAGCAGGCATCCGCCTGCGGTACGCTTCACATATAGGAATGAATGAGAGCTTCAGACCGCGGTGCGCCTATTATAAACATAGGGGCCGCGGTCTGCATGCTGATACTTGCAGATGCATCTGCAAACGCTGCAGATGCATCTGCAAGTGTGAAGGCAGCCTTAGTGTTAATATCCTTCCTTGTTCTCTTTTTTGTTGTATTTATCTCTGCTGTATGCTCACTCTCAGACATAGTGACCATATCCTGTTCAACAGCAGGAGTAGTGGTCACCACCGCAGTGCTTGCTACAGGGGGTTGTCCACCCTGGGTTGAGGAACAAGCAGGGTCAACCATTTTTTTATTAACTTTTTTGGAGATTTTTGCATCCTCCCTATCTCTCTGTAATTTTTTTGATTTCCTTGCTATAATCTCTTGCTCTAATCTTAGAATTCTGTTAGCTATATCAGAGTTGAGTCTATCAAACTCAAGGTGGCTGCTATAATTCAACAATTCTTCGGATACAGCAGTGATTCTATCTACAAAAACATCAACTAATACAATTCTCTTTCGAAATAAGCACCCTAATAAATTGAACATGCATTCATTCAAAATAGCATCCCAATCATCTGTGAATTTAGCATCATGCGGAAAAGGAGATTTCCGCTCCAGTTTTAAACTCCTCGGGCATAATCTCTCATCCATATATATTGACAAAAAGCGTGCATCCAGCTGGTAATGAACCTCATCCTTCAGCAGATTCTCTAATTTATTAAAAGTTTTCCTCATAATCAATGTCTCCTCTTTAGTAAAAGTCAATTCATTCTCCACATGTGCATCCTCATAGAGACTTCCTAGACCAATGGACTGGATGATTAGTCTCTCGCTCGAGGATAATCTATGTTGGAATCTGTGTGCTGTCACATTAGTTGCTATATGTAATTGTCAGGCCTGGTGGTTCTGCACCTGAGTGGGTCCGTCGCACTGCTATGCGTGCTCTGGCACCACATTAAGTTGGGCTTCGCTGGCCACATGGGGGGGCAGACCTTGCACAAGTGCCTGCTCTGAGCAGGTGGATTAGTAGATTTACCCCAGGTTTCACCAGTAGGCAGGACGTTGCTGCTTCGGGAGATGACACCACTCAGGGGCCCCAGGACACTGGGTCCCCTGGCGTCAGTTGTAGCCAGTGGATAAGGGATATTAATTCTGATGAAACAGTGAGATGGTGGAAGATTCCCTCCACTTCAATCTCCTCCTCTCCTCCTATTGTTCTGTGGGCAGAGGTTGAGGAGTGGGTGTTGCATCAGTGGGTCATGTGATTGCTGGGAGGCAGTTTTAAACATGTCATATGCTGTAATTAGTTGCTGATTATTTCAGATGTGTTGAGTGGTTAGGACAGTGCTAGTGCTCAGAGGTTTACTGCTGTTGTGCAGCTTTATCTTTGGTTTACTGCTGTGATTCAGCTTTCTCTTTTGGTTACTGCTTTGGTTTTAGCATTTCATTTAATTTGCTGTTCCTTTTATGTTGTGATTTTTGATTTGTTTTGATGTGCTTGACCTACCTGCTGCCATGTGTCCATTCACCAGCCGGCGGTCTGTTCGCTGCCTGGGAAGGGTTTTGCTGTAGTCCCCCCTTGCCAGGACCAGCAGGTTGGTAAAGAGTATCCATGGCCCTCAAGGGTGTGCAGTAATGCAACGGCTTGTGTCAAGTGTGACCAACATGTTGTGCTTGCTGGAGTGAAGCTGGTCACATCCCATGATCCAGCATTACATAATAAGTGGCCCAAATTGAATGGATCCTGCTGGACAACTTGTGGAGCAGATGGAGAGCCTGCTGCCTATGTTTCAGGATCTAGCTGCTATCGTGGGACACTATTCCCAGACCCTGGCTGTTAGCCCCTGTAGGGACTCCTGGCAGAGTAGTCCCAATTTCTCTTATACTAGCCCAAGAGTTGGGCACTGATAAATCTGCTGAACCTAAGGTTCCCTCTCCAGAATTCTTTTCAGGGGACCGTAAGAAATTATTAGATATTTGTGAAAATTGTAAATTATATTTTCAACTCAGACCCATTTCCTCAGGGAATGAGAGGTCCCGGGTGCGGCTGGTAATCTCTTTGCTTAGGGAAGATCGCTAGACTTAAGCCTTCATCTTGGAAGTTGATTCCCCAACCTGTAATTCTGAGGATGTACAGTAGTGGCCAAAAGTATTGACACCCCTGCAATTCTGTCAGATAATACTCAGTTTCTTCCTGAAAATGATTGCAATCACAAATTTTTGGTATTATTATCTTCATTTAATTTGTCTTCAATGAAAAAAACACAAAAGAGAATGAAGCAAAAAGCAAAACATTGTTAATTTCACACAAAATTCCAAAAATGGGCCAGACAAAAGTATTGGCACCCTCAGCCTAATACTTGGTTGCACAACCTTTAGCCAAAATAACTGCGATCAACCGCTTCCGGTAACCATCAATGAGTTTCTTACAATGCTCTGCTGGAATTTTAGACCATTCTTTGGCAAACTACTCCAGGTCCCTGATATTTGAAGGGTGCCTTCTCCAAACTGCCATTTTTAGATCTCTCCACAGGTGTTCTATGGGATTCAGGTCTAGACTCATTGCTGGGCACCTTAGAAGTCTCCAGTGCTTTCTCTCAAACCATTCTCTAGTGCTTTTTGAAGTGTGTTTTGGGTCATTGTCCTGTTGGAAGACCCGTGACCTCTGAGGGAGACCCAGCTTTCTCACACTGGGCCTTACATTATGCTGCAAAATTTGTTGGTAGTCTTCAGACTTCATAATGACATACACACGGTCAAGCAGTCCAGTGCCAGAGGCAGCAAAGCAACCCCAAAACATCAGGGAACCTCCACCATGTTTGACTGTAGAGACCGTGTTCTTTTCTTTGAATGCCTCTTTTTTTCTCCTGTAAACAATATGTTGATGCCTTTGCCCAAAAACCTTTTTCAAAACATTTTAGGCTTTCTCAGGTAAGTTTTGGCAAACTCCAGCCTAACTTTTTTATGTCTTGGGGTAAGAAGTGTGGTCTTCCTGGGTATCCTACCATACAGTCCCTTTTCATTCAGACGTCGACGGATAGGACGGGTTGACACAGTTGTACCCTCGGACTGCAGGGCAGCTTGAACTTGTTTGGATGTTAGTCAAGGTTCTTTATCCACCATCCGCACAATTTTGTGTTGAAATCTCTCGTCAGTTTTTCTTTTCCGTCCACATCTAGGGAGGTTAGCCACAGTGCCATGGGCTTTAAAATTCTTGATGACACTGCGCACAGTAGATACAGGAACATTCAGGTTTTGGAGATGGACTTGTAGCCTTGAGATTGCTCATGCTTCCTCACAATTTGGTTTCTCAAGTCCTCAGACAGTACTTTGGTCTTCTTTCTTATCTCCATGCTCAATGTGGTACACACAAGGACACAGGACAGAGGTTGAGTCAACTTTAATCCATGTCAACTGGCTGCAAGTGTGATTTAGTTATTGCCAACACCTGTTTGGTGCCACAGGTAAGTTATAGGTGCTGTTACTTACACAAATTAGAGAAGCATCACATGATTTTTCTAACAGTGCCAATACTTTTGTCCACCCCCTTTTTTATGTTTGGTGTGGAATTATATCCATTTTGGCTTTAGGACAATTCTTTTTGTGTTTTTTCATTGAAGACAAATTAAATGAAGATCATAATACCAAAGAATTTGTGATTGCAATCATTTTCAGGATGAAACTGAGTATTATCTGACAGAATTGCAGGGGTGTCAATACTTTTGGCCACAACTGTATATTTCAGAGATCTGGGGCTTATTTATGATGAGCCAGACAGAGCTGCCATTGCTGAGTCAATCTCCTCAGAGCACTTGTTCAAGGAACCCTCCAGGCTGAGGAATATAGCTTTCAGGTCAGAAGGTGGTGTATTGAGGTGGGGAGGGGTGATGCCCCCTGTCGAGTATGTTTTTGGATGGACTTATGGGTGCCTTAAAAAACATGCTGGAGCCCCATTCTCCATCTCAAAGCCTAGAAGCTGCCATGACTCTTGCTGTACATCTGGACCATACGTGAGAAAACCTCAATTAGGAGAATGTTACCCTCCCTGATGCAACATGGGAAGGTGGCCTCTTCTCAGTAGAAAAAAACAACATTACTGGGAGTGGAGATTGTGCCACCTCTGCGGGTGGCACTGTCCTCATCTGAAGCAGCCAGGAAACGACTACACCTATTTGGATCGGGGGTTCCCCAACTAGTCACACAGGTACCCCTATTAAAAAAAGTGTTTTTCCTATACTTTTGTATTATCATTGGAGGGAGGTAAATAGTGATGAGCGAACTTTGCTCAAACATGTTCGTCAATTTGAAATTCAGCAATAACATAGCTGATTCGGTTTGGTGATTGGAAACCCGAACACTTTCCTTAAACTTCGGCGCATCTGGCTCAGTTCAGGAAAAAGTTTGAAATTTAAAATGGACCTAAAACTTTACCTGTTTATTTTGGGCCAAAACGCTCACCAGAAGACTCACTGGCTGGAAACAACACCTAACCAAAAATTAGGTGTGTCCCCAGCCATCAGGTCTACCGGCTTTTGGAAAGGAACATAGTATATAGCTAAACTGTGATTTATCCCTTGGGCTTACTGCACATTATATCGTAGTATAGAATGACATGGAGGTGCAACCACCTACCTACATATAAACATCACTAATCAGTATATTCAGCAATTTAGCTATGGTATAATTGTATTTTATGGATTACAAAAGTGTTGGCAGGATTCCATAGAGATCTACAGATATACCTTTATGCTGTATATTTGTGACCCAGAGGTTTGAATGTATATACTCCTCGTACACGTGTTAAATAATTATATGCATGTAACTGTTCACCCTTCTTTCTGCACTACAACTCTGCCATGGTGGTATGAGTTAGCCCTGTATTCATCCTGATCCTAATAAAAAAAAATTCACTTTTGCATAAAATTGGACGTATAGTCGCATTCTCTTCTTCTTGCTCTTACTACTGGCTTTTGTGAAGCTGTAGAATTTTGAAGAATTTGTTACATTTTTTTTAAACTTCCTATAGTTTGCAGGTGTATTCACACCTGCAGGGTCTGAATTTTGGAAACATTGCCAGATGTGGCAGCAGCTGGTAAATCCAGGAAGGTTACAATGTCCTTAAAACATGAGTTTAAGAGAGCTTTATATTTTTAACAGAATTTTTTACTATTATTATTTATTTTTTTCTTTATTGGAGAGCAAACCTTTATTATTTCAGGGGTCACCAGCATGCAAAGCCATTTGTTCTACACTTATGTGATAGCAATTCATATGAAAATAGCATATGGCCATTATATGCTTCACCTCCATGATCTTATACTGTAGGTCTGTTCACACTGATGAAACCCCATAGTATGCCTATTGCTGTTTAATGAATTATACATTAAACGTGAGCCCGAATGCAAATATATGTAAAACGCTATGGAATTAATAGTGCCATATAAATGAATACATATTATTATTAGTTGTTGTATTATTATTATGACATTAAATAGTGATTGTATAATTTTAAGAAACAATTTTCTTAAAATTATACAATCACTATTTAATGTCATAATAATAATACTACAACTAATAATAATTTGTATTCATTTATATGGCACTATTAATTCCATAACGTTTTACATATATTTGCATTCGGGCTCATGTTTAATGTATAATTCATACTATAGTTGTCCTGGCATTCCTGCAGTGCATAGTAGCCTTATGTAGCATTACAGATGAAGTGGTGGTGAATAGTGACCTGAATAAACGTATTTATTTTCGTCATTATGTTTCCTACAAAGATGTCATGCTTCAATAATTACTGCAACTAAGTAACCACAACCCAGTTATTATACCTTGTGGCCTGACATACAAGGGTTAATAAGCAGCTAGGCATTAGGCAACAATAATATTCAAACATTTAACTCCAGTACTGTCACTCAATAGAAGAGGCAGCCCCCTTAGGAAAAAGCGAACAAAAACACCCAAATTCACAGAACTTTGTCAGCATCTCCTGCTATCTAGTAGGTACGTGGTCTACACTACATTCTGCAATACTTTGCTGATCGATCCACTGCAAGGCATGGCTGACCTGGACTTGGAAGATGTCATCTTTCTAACCACCCCAGGGGCAGAAGGTGGATCGGCAGAACCAGACCCAGAGTGGTTCATGGAGTGGTGTTGGAGACGTATGTGAGCTGGAACTCTATCACACCTTCCAGTTTGGGCCTCATCTGTAATGAGGTGCGGATCCAATCCAATGCAAGCCGTGTACCTCAGGAGTCAGGTGAGTCTTATGGCATCCAGGACCGGGAGCACCACATGTTAGACTGCAGATGATCTGGCTGTATGTGTGGCTAGATTCCAGCTGCAGATGGTGTCACACTTGCAGTCACAGTTACTGGATCCCATTCACCAATACCACCAGGAGCAGGACCAGAATCTTTATGGGGAGCCTGAGGAAGAAACTGGCTGCATGGGTCTAAGTATAATGACTTCTTTGACCAATGCACCCAAGGCAAGGTGGTGGCATTCCAGCAGGATAAGAGTTTTGATTACATATTGGAACAAGATACAGGACATCAGTGCTACGTCAACCACTCCACCCTGCTGTATGACAATCTTCCCTAAAGACTACGTACCATCTTTCAATACTATGTCCCTTTTAAAAAATAGCTTTCCTCAACAGACTTACTTAACTCAAGAATGGGTACATACCTCCCACCCTTTTAGGAAAGATTACACAAAAAGATTTCCAAATTAATAGTCAATCTTTATTGTACATCATAAAAAACATTTACTTAAAAACAGGGCATTCCCTCCAGGGGGATTCACAAGAAACAACACCATAGACCAGTGACGGCGAACCTATGGCACGTGTGCCAGGGGTGGCACGCAGAGCCGCCTCCGCTGGCACGCAGCCTCGCCACCACACTGCCGGTTTGATCTGCCGGCGTGCGACGCGCCGCCGGCAGATCAAAGCTGTATCTGAGCAGAGGAGACATTTCTCCTCTCTCAGACACTTCTAAGCCCGCCCTCCCGGCCAGCGTCATGTGACAGCGGTCACGTGACGCGCCCGGCATCACGTGACCGCCCTCAGTGCTGGAGACAGGATGCAAGCGGCAGCAGCGGTGAAGAAAGGTGAGTATGAAAGTTTTTTTTTTTTCCACCAGCAGCCAGGATGGGGCCATACAAGAAGGAGGATGAAGGGGCAATACTATGAGGAGGAGGATCATGGGGCAATACTATGAGGAGGAGGAGGATGGGGCAATACTATGAGGAGGATGATGGGGCAATACTATGAGGAGGAGGATGATGGGGCAATACTATGAGGAGGAGGAGGATGGGGCAATACTATGGGGAGGAGGAGGATGGGGCAATACTATGAGGAGGAGGATGATGGGGCAATACTATGAGGAGGAGGAGGAGGATGGAGCAATACTATGAGGAGGAGGAGGATGGGGCAATACTATGAGGAGGAGGATGGGGCAATACTATGAGGAGGAGGAGGATGGGGCAATACTATGAGGAGGAGGATGATGGGGCAATACTAGGAGGAGGAGGAGGATGGGGCAATACTATGAGGAGGAGGAGGATGGGGCAATACTATGAGGAGGGAGGATGATGGGGCAATACTATGAGGAGGAGGAGGAGGATGGGGCAATACTATGAGGAGGAGGAGGATGGGGCAATACTATGAGGAGGAGGAGGATGGGGAATACTATGAGGAGGAGGATGGGGCAATACTATGAGGAGGAGGAGGATGGGGCAATACTATGAGGAGGAGGATGATGGGGCAAAACTAGGAGGAGGAGGAGGATGGGGCAATACTAGGAGGAGGAGGAGGATGGGGCCATACAAGGAGGAGGATGATGGGGCAATACCTGGAGGAGGAGGATGATGGGGCAATACTAGGAGGAGGAGGATGGGGCAATACAAGGAGGAGAAGGATGGGGCAATACCTGGAGGAGGAGGATGGATGATGGGGCAATACTAAGAGGAGGATGGATGGATGGATGGGGCAATACTAAGAGGAGGCTGGATGGATGGGGCAATACTAAGAGGAGGATAGATGGATGGATGGATGGGTGCAATACAAGAGGAGGATGGATGGGGCAATACTAAGGAGGATGAATGGATGGATGGATGGTGGGCAATACTAATAGGGGGCAGGATGGGGCATATTATTATGTCATGGAGGCAGGATGGGGCAATATGTATATGTGATGGGGCAGGATGGGGCAATACTAACATGGGGGCAGGATGGGGCATATTTTATGTCATGGGGCAGGATGGGGCATATAAATGGTTTATGTGATGGCAGGATGGGGCATATTATTGTGTGATGGGGACAAGGATGGGGCAGATTACTATGTATTGGAGGCAAGAATAGGGCAATACTACCAGGGGGCAAGTTGGGGCATATTACTATGTGATGGGGACAATGGTGGTGCAATAATACCAAGGGACAAGGATGGAGCACATTACTGCTGGATGGGGCATATTACTACATGGGGACAAGGATGAGACACATTACTGCAGGATGGGGCATATTACTTCAAGGGGACACGGATGGGGCATATTACTACAAGGGTAGAAGGATAGGGCATTACTGCAGGATGGGGAATATTGCTGCAAGAGGACAAGGATAGGGCATTACAACAGGATGGGGCATTACTACATGATGGGGAAGGATAGGGACATTACCACAAGGGGACAAGGATGGGACATTCCCGAAGGGGACAAGGATGGGGCATTCTACAAGGGGATAAGGATGAAGACATTACTACAAGAAGGGGGTCAGGATGGAGCACAACTGCAAGGAGAGGGTCAGGATGGAACATATAGCTAGGAGAGGATCAGAATGGAGCAAAACGCTAGAAGGAGAGGATCAGGATGGAGAACATAGCTAGAAGGAGGTGGTCAGGATGGAGCACATAACTACAAGGAGAGGGTTAGGATGGGACACATTACTAGAATGAGAGGGTCAGGATAGGACACATTACTAGAAGGAGACGATCAGAATGGAGCACATTACTACAAGGAGAGGGTCGGGATGGAGCACATTACTACAAGGAGAGGGTCAGGATGGAGCACATTACTACAAGGAGAGGGTCAGGATGGAGAAAATTACTACAAGGAGAGGATCTGGATGGAGCCCGTAACTAGAAGGAGAGGGTCAGGATGGAGCACATAGCTAGAAGGGGAAGGACAAGATGGAGCACATAACTACAATGGGAAGGTCAGGATGGGAAACATTACTACATGGAGAGAGTCAGGATGGAGCACATAGCTACAAGGAGAGGGTCAGGATGGGACACATTACTGCAAGGAGAGGGTCATGATGGAGATATTACTACAAGATGAGGACCATGATTTCAGTATGAAATCTGCTTGTATTCCATGATAAAATCTATCTCCTATCTGTCTAATATTCTGCATTTTTTTTCCATACAGATCAGTCCACCTGCTGTTTCTAGAAAGGGCAGTGGCAGCGGCTCAGCTTCAATGTCCAGTACACATGAGCTGGATGACCACTGCTGAAGAGAAGAGAAGACTGCAAAGGTAAGTTTAAAATCAATTAATTGTTAAAATAATTGAATTGATCATCAATGTTTCAGGACTACATGCCCTGTACAGGGAAGAGAGTTAGCATCTGCTGGTTCTCCCCCCTGTGCAGCGCTTGTGATTACCACTCCTGCTGTAATTTAAGTTATATGATCGTGTTGGCACTTCGCCATAAATAATTTTATTTTAGGTTGCAGTTTGGACACTCGGCCTCCGAAAGGTTCGCCATCACTGCCATAGACTGTTCAGCTGATAATATATAGTATGTACTACAACAACCAAAATAATTTGGTCCACAGTAACAGGTCAAAATTTTACCATACAAAACCTGATCTCTACTGTGCAAACATAATGCCATCAATCATACATGCCAACCAAGGTAGTATAACAAAAATACACTTCAGCTAAATCACTTAATAATACTGAGGTGATGCCCAAAACACCTTGGTTGTAGCACATCTAGACACTAAGAGAGCTGTGAGATCATCAGAATAACTACCTACACAGCTACCATAGCTACCTACGGCCGTTTCGCGTCCCTGCTTCTTCCGGGGGGCGTAGGGGAGGAGGGAGCACGAGCACACACAGACACCTCGGCTTGAAAGGTATGCAGCACAACCGGGCCATTTTTGTCTCATAAGGATAGCTATGGTAGCTGTGTAGGTAGTTATTCTGATGATCTCACAGCTCTCTTAGTGTCTAGATGTGCTACAACCAAGGTGTATCGGGCATCACCTCAGTATTATTAAGTGATTTAGCTGAAGTGTATTTTTGTTATGCTACCTTGGTTGGCATGTATGATTGATGGCATTATGTTTGCACAGTAGAGATCAGGTTTTGTATGGTAAAATTTTGACCTGTTACTGTGGACCAAATTATTTTGGTTGTTGTAGTACATACTATATATTATCAGCTGAACAGTCTATGGTGTTGTTTCTTGTGAATCCCCCCGGAGGGAATGCTCTGTTTTTACATAAATGTTTTTTATGATGTACAATAAAGATTGACTATTAATTTGGAAGTCTTTTTGTGTAATCTTTCCTAAAAGGGTGGGAGGTATGTACCCATTCTTGAGTTAAGTACGTACCATCTTTGTCAGGATGAGGTCAATTTCATTAAGGTGCGGGGCATGAAGGGGTGATTTGCGGTGGGTGTATGTCCGGTTGGCACAACTGGCCAATTTGAGAAGTGGCATGAGGAGGCCGATCTGGAGAGAAGTTGGTGTCAGGTACGGCTAAAGTGTCTCTTGGTTGGCCAGCTAAATGCATCCAAACCCACAGGGCATGTCGATGTTCCCCAAGATGGTCCTGGTCCTGCCTGTGCTAGAGGACGTGGTCGTCCCCTAGCTCCTCCATCATCCTCTCCAGCGGTGGCCATGATGACATGTGCTGGGGGGCATGTGGTGGCAGAGAATGCGTCTAAATGAGCAGCCCTTGCGACCCATCAATACTGTCCAACAGCAGACTACCATGATAAAGTGCGACAACCATCCAGGGAATGACTTAAATGGCAAGAGACAATGTCACTGGACCTTATTAAAGGCATGTTGGTCGGTCTGTGAGACCTTAGTTGGCATTTTGGCCACAGAAAGACATTCGGGACTTATTTTTTTCCAGTTTTTCATTGTCCTTGACCAAGGCATGTGTTTCTGTTAAAGTTCTAACATTTTGCGCCATTAGCGCTTTCCCCTGCTGGACATTCATGCAGACCTTGGGGTCCAACTGAAAGACTTTAATGGACTCTGCCCTTCATTTCTTCTCCATCGCTTTAACAGTCTATGTGCTGCTGTTGATTCCTCTGGGACTTTCGTTATGTCTCTATACTATGTATATTGTTGTTTTTTGACTAATAGTCTGTGTGTGTTAGGGCCCCTTTACACACGGCTACATTTCTAGGGTGGCTACAGGTAACTTACTGGTTGCAGTGAAATCATGGAGAGAGGATTCCATTTGTACACAGCAACAAGATAGAACCCTGTCTCCATGATTTCACTGCAACCAGTAAGTTACCTGTAGCCACCCTAGAAATGTAGCCGTGTGTAAAGGGGCCCTTATAGTAAAGTTTTTTGAGTCCTTGTGTGCCGGACTGTTTCTGCAAACAAGTGCTTTGATACTGCCCTACAGGGACTGTTGAACAAGCTGCAGGCCTATGGCCTGAAGGTGTGAGGTATGGAAATTCAAGACACTACACCTACTCCAGTAGAACAGGGTTGGTAAGTCCAGTTCATAACGGCCACAAACAGTGCAAGTTTTCAGGATTTCCCCAGAATTGCACAAGGTGTTGGAATCATCCATCACCTCTCCAGGTGATGAAATGAGCAACTGTACAATGCTAAGGAAATCCAGAAAACTTGCATTGTTTTCAGACCTTGAGGACTGTAGTTGGACACCCCGGGGCCCTTGAAGTCTCTGTGGACGTAGTCAAGAGACAAGAGGAATCCTTGAGCCCTTTCAACAGAGCTGCAGCTCTCCCTGTACTCTCCTAGGCCACAGTGAATTGTTTGATGTTTTTTTAACGCAGACTGATAATCTGCATCAAATTCTGTACGTCTATCATGAGGCCAGCAAAGTGTAGGACAGGTCAGAAGTGCTGTGTCCACAATGTTTTTTTGTTTCCTCGCACATGTGGTTCAGATTTCTTTTTTCTGCCCCAAAATCTGCACTACCTCTGCAATAAAAAACAAACACGTTGGTACAGCACTTTAGAACTCTTTGTTGGCTTCAGGATAGACATGCAGATTTTTAAAATGTGCTTCCAAAAAAGCATCAAATAACATGGCAGGGCCACCGTGGGATTCTCAGCTGTGTGATGCTTGCTTTGTAACCGACATAAAATAAATAACTAATGGAAAAAAAGTGTTGCGCTCTGCCCTATTTTTAATTGCCAGAAAGGTAAAACTAGGCAGCTAGGGGCTGGTATTCTCAGCATTATTGGACCCCCCACACTATAGAATAGCATCCCCAGCCACCCCAGAAATTGGCGCATTCATAAGAAGCTCCAATTCCTGGCGCTTTAACAGGCTCTTCCAGTTGGCGTGTAGCGATGGCAAACTGGGTAATAAGTGGTTAATTCCAGCTTTGTATTGCCAGATGGCATTTAGCCCAAAATTCTTAATGTCAGGCCAATGTTGGACTCGGCCATTAAGAATTTTAAGTAAATAGTAAAGAACACACAACACAGAGAGAAAATATTTTCTACAAATAAAACCACAAATACGTATGTAGACTCCATATTTATTACTCCCTCATACCTTTCCTCGATCCTCTGCGATGTCTTTTTGATTGGAGGCTGCGGTGAAGAACACATCGTTCTGTCACCGCAGCCTCCAAAGATTAAATGAATGAACTGCCATCTTTGGTCCAGTAAGCGGTGACTCGCTGAGTTCACCTGAGATCACCGTTCAGGTAAGCATGGTAGCCACTAACCCTAGCGGGTAACATGCTTACCAGACCTGTTGTTGGGTCACTTCAGCGAGTCACCGGTTAGAGGACTGGAGCTGGTGGCTCATTTATTCAATGTTTGGCGGCTGCAGTGACAGGACGCTGTATTTATCACCTGAGCCTCCAATCAAGAAAACGTCACAGAGGATCAAGGATGGGTATGAGTATTAAAGATGGAGTCCAGAATACGTGTTTATGGTTTTATTTCTACTAAAATGTTTTCTCTCTGTGTTGTGTCTTTTTTACTATTTTCTTGAAATTCATAATGGCCAGGTCTAACATTGGCTCAACATTAAGAATTTTTGGCTTAATGCCAGCTGGCAATACAAAGCTGGCATTAACCCCTTATTAACCAGTTTGCCACTGGTTCACAGCAACTGGAAGAGCTGGGTAAAGCACCAGGAATTTAAGCTTCTTAAGAATGTGCCAATTTCTGGGGCAGCTGGGGGCTGCTACTATATGGCATGGGTGGCCTAATAACGATGAGCCCGCACCATGCTGAGAATACCAGCCCTCAGCTGCTTAGTTTTACCTTGTCTGGCAATTAAAAATAGGGCAAAGCCCTACACATTTTTTTTGCCTGCCAAGGGAAAACTAGGCAGCTGAGTGTGGCAGTTCACAGCTGTTTTCTCTATCTGTGTTGAGATTGAAAGATACAGTGGAGCCCTACACATTTCTTTTTCAATTTTTTTTTTTTTTTTTTTTTTTACACACTATGGTGCCAAGTTGGTTGCCATACACTAATGTGTATGACAACCAAGCACAGAGACCATCCAGATTGTGAAAATGCAGTCTGACTGCAACAGCCAATCATAGATGCTCTCATAGAGCATGAGTGTCTCTGACTGGCTGTTGCTGGTTGGTAAAGTGAATATGCATTAAGCTTAATGGGCGGAACCAGAAGTATGTGATAGGGAGTGTCGACCCAGAAGCAAGCAATCAGCAGGAGACTGGTAAGATGATCGGTAGATGTATGTGTGTATGTGTTATTTGAGCTGTTTGGCAGCTTTTGGACACCTTTGAATGTATTTTCTATGTGTTGCATGATGCCTGCCATTGATTGCAATGGTATTCGGTGGGTTCAACAAACTGTTCCGCGATCAATTTGGCGACCACCTCGGATTCGGCAAACTAAATTGAATCCAAATACTCAAGTGTTCGCTCATCTCTAGACGTAAAGGTTTGTACTTTGTGGCTGCGGGGCAAAAGTTAATTTTTTGGACAACTCCAAGGTTAAAACCTTGGAGAGTCCCTTCCAGACCGCAAGGTCAGCCATTAAACTCACTTCGCTGGACAATTCTCTCCTGTCCTAGCATGTTGAAACTTGCACTAATGATACTGTATGTCTTCGGGTGGGGTGTCTCCACGGGGAAGAAATTAATGTCATTAGGTGGAAGGAGAAGTGTAGGTGCAAATGCCTCCAGGAGGTTGCTTGTGTGGAGTGGTTTGCCACTGAGGGTATGTGCCCACAGGAAGGTTTAGAGGCGTTCAAACCGTCAGTAAACCGCTGGAAATTATCAGTTCTGAGCTCTGAAGTCTCCAGCTGTGTTCCGGCGGTTTTCCGGCGTTTTTTTTCAGCGTGTGCACAGCGGTTTTCAGTCGGTTTTTCCAGCGGTTTTTCCGGCGGTTTCCTATGGAGGATTTTGTTCATGGAACCGATCCAAAACCGCTGAGAAGAATTGACATGCTGTATGCTGCTAAACCGCTGGGAAACCGCTCAACCGCGGGCAGATCCGCTCACATAAACCGACTATGTGTGCACAGCGGTTTCTAAATTACATAGGGTTACTTGTAAGTCCTAAAGCTGCTTAGGATTTACATAAATTTAAATAAAACCTATGCTAAACCGCCGGCGGTTTTCGCTGCTAAACTGACGTTAAACCTTCCTGTGGGCACATACCCTTAGAATCCTTGGTACTTGGAGGAATTCCTTGAGGTATTTTCTGAAGAGGGAAGCTCTGTGGTACCCCCCCCATAGACCCTATGATTGCAAATTTCAAGTCATCGCTGAGGCCCGAACTACCTAAGCGTAGAATTTTTAATCTCTCTGAACCTGAGAGAGTGGCTATGAGGTATTTTATTAAATAGAATGTGGCTAAAGGTTTCATCCTGCCTTTTAAGTCCCCAATGGGAGCTGGTTACTTTTTTGTGTCCAAAAAAGATGGTAGGTTAATGCCATGTATTGATTATCAGGAGCTTAATAAAAATAACTGTTAGAAATCAGGGTTCTCTTCCACTTATCCCTGACTTGTTTAACCACCTCATTGGGGTCAAGATCTTTACTAAGCTAAATCTCAAGGGTGCCTATAACCTTGTCCGTATAAAGTAAGGGGACGAGTGGAAGACTGGCTTTAACACTCCCGAAGGACTCTGAGTGTCTTGTAATGCCGTTTTGTCTGTGTAGTGCTCCTGCAGTGTTTCAAGCACTAGTGAAGGACATCTTGAAGGTACCGTCACACGCGGCAATTTTGCAAGCAATTTCACTGGCAATTTGCTGGTTGCAGTGAAATCATGGATACATTGTTCTGTTTTGTTGCCGTGTAGAAATGGAACCATGTATCCATGATTTCACTGCAACCAGCAAATTGCCAGTGAAATTGCTTGCAAAATTGCCGCGTGTGACGGTACCTTTAGAGACATCCTTGGGTTTTCATTATTGTGTATATTCTCATTTTCTCCAAACATGTATCGTCCCACAGAGACTATGTTCATATGGTCCTTAATCTATATGTAAATTTACCCAAGTGTCCCTTTGAAGTTGAGGAAACGCTTAATTATTTACCAATAATGTGTTTTTTCAGCGTCCATGACAGCAATTTAAACAATACAGGGATCCGCCCTCCAAGGACAGAGAACTATCAGGCGGTTCCTCTCCCCATGTCAGTTGGTTACAGGGTCTTAAAAACGGACCCCCGGAGTATCATTAGTCCATCACAACCCCCACACCACATGCCAAAAAACAAAACACCAAGAGGAGAAGAAGAAAAAAAAGGGGTGACGAATCTTCAACAATGGAAGGCAATATGAGGGTGCTGTCATGGACTCCGAAAAAACACATTACCGGTAAGTAATTACGTGTTTATCAGTCATCCATGACAGTGCCCTAAACGAGAGAATTACAGAGAGACATAGAATTAGGGAGGGACCACAGCCTGTAGAACCCTACTCAAGAGTTCACCGAAATTACAGTTCAAAGTTATCCAACTTCATTCAAATATAGCACAACAGGATATACTTATTTATCGATATGTTTATTGTTACAATTAAAAATCCATTGCGAATCTACTATATAATTACCTAATGTTGTCTGTCTGTCACGGAAATAGCGCCTCGGCTCCAGGGCGCTCATTGGTGGCCGCCAGCGGAGGAGTATGCAAAACAGCTGATTGCATCGCGACGCGCCATTTCCCTCACAGACACAGACATTGCGCTATCAGCCTCCTCCTGCCCGCACCCACCCGCTGGAGCGGGTGCACCCTCCTCCGGCCCCCTCTTGCCCGCCGCTCCATTCCCGCCACCCGCTGCTCCATTCCCTACCCCCCTTGCTCTATCCATTTCCTCCCTCCCCCCCGCTCCATTACCCTCCCCCTGCTCCATTGCCCCCCACTCCATTACCCCCCCCCGGCTCGATTACCCCTCCTCGTCTCACCCGCCGCTCTGTCTCACTCACACCCGGTGTTACCAGCACCGCTACAGCAGGTAATGAGCGGTCATGTGACAAGCTCTTCAGCCCGCCTATCACATGACCACTCATTACTTGCTGTAGCAGTGCTGTTAACACCGGGTGTGGGTGAGAGTGGAGCGGATGGGAGGGGGGATGCACATGCGCTGACCACTGGCTCTCCATCCTGTGCTGACCACTGGCCCTCCATCCTGTGCTGACCACTGGTCCTCCATCCTGCGCTGACCACTGGCCCTCCATCCTGTGCTGACCACTGAGCCTCCATCCTGCACTGACCACTGGCCCTCCATCCTGCACTGACCACTGAGCTTCCATAGGCAAATTTCAAAAAGAGTTCAGCACACTGCAGTAATATGCCCCATCCAGCAGTAATGTGCCCCATCCTTGTCCCCATCACATAGTAATATGCCCCATCTTGCCCCCTGGTAGTATTGCCCTATCCTTGACCCGATCACATAGTAATCTGCCCCATCCTTGTCCCCATCACATATTAATATGCCCCATCCTTGCCCCCATCACATATTTATCTGCCACATCCTGCCCACATTACATAGTAATATGCCCCATCACATAATAATATGCCCCATCAGCCCCCATCACATAATAATATGCCCCATCACATAATAATATGTCCCATCAGCCCCATCACATAATATGTCCCATCAGCCCCCATCACATAATAATATGCCCCATCAGCCCCCATCACATAATAATATGCCCCATCATATAATAATATGCCCCATCACATAATATGCCAAATCCTGCCCCCTGTTACTATTGCCCCATTCTGCCCCCAGCACAGAGTAATATGCCCCATCCTGCCCCCCTTAGTAATGCCCCATCCTGCCCCCAGCAGAGTAATATGCCCCATCCTGCCCCCTTAGTAATGTCCCATCCTGCCCCCTTAGTAATGCCCCATCCTGCCCCCTTAGTAATGCTCCATCCTGCTGTAAATAGAAAGAAAAAAAAAGTCATACTCACCTTCAGGGCCGGACTGGGACCAAAAAGCAGCCCTGAAAAACAAGCCCCACCAGCCCAAACACTATATCACCCATCAGCCTTTAACAGTGAAATTTGCTTTTACGTTGTCATGCCCTCATCACTTTCGCAGGCTGCTTTCACATCAGCGGTAAACTGATGTTTGCGGCCAATCCATCAGGTGGCACCGCATCTGCCAGATCAGCCTACTTGCAGCCCAGATGCGGCAAGCCCCATGCATTGTGTATGGAGCTTGCAGTCTGGTGTGGCAGATCCAGCCCTTGCGACGGCGCAAAAAAAAACCCACCACTTACAGCATTGTTTTTCATCGGCCGCAAGTACCGAATCTACCGCACCTGGCAGACCACTTGCCGCACCAGACTGCAAGTGTGGCGCCCCGCAACGAGTGCGTCACAGGAGGGTATTGCAGCCACAAATGCAGCCGCAATATCCTCTGACTCAGCAATGATCCGGTTAACATAGAGATCCAACCCAACATGCAACACCTAGAACAGGGGACCAATCATAGGTCCTGGGGGGTGGAGTGTTAGGGTAGTTTAGTAGAACACAGTCAATAATCTAGACTAGAACAAAAAAGAATAGTCTGGAACTCTGAGAGAAGAAGGGTCTAAGACTAGAACTTGGAGAGGAGCGGGGGCTCCGCACCCCGTGCGGGCCCCTGGGCCGTCACCGGTCGGGTGTCAGCACCTGAGGCCTTAACCACCGGGATTGGGCATTTCTACACGGGTTCCCAAAAGACTCCCGTGCCCACAACTCACAGCCGGTTCACTGGTACCGAAGCTGGCAGCAGTTCACCTCTGCCACGCGAACCAGCAGAGTGGAGGATCAGCTTTACAGGAGCACCCCACCACCAGCCAGTTTCCAGTCGTCTAACCAGCGGTGTACCCACTGAGGGATCCAAGGCTCCCCAAAGCATCCAGAACGTACATCATGGATAGGGCATTGAAGCAGCCTCCCCGTACCCGATCTGGTATTCCTGGGCGACGCTGGCAAACTAAGTAGGTAGAATGGAGGAACACTGCGGATCTCTAAGGGACACTATCACTGCTGAGTCCACCCGGTCTACTACTCAACCACTGTATGCCATGTACTGCCTGCTGGTTACAGTAAAGACCCGTTGCAGAGACTTTCTGTGTCCGTGCTTCCTTATGAACTGTCCGTCCGCACTAACAGGTAACCGCAGCTGCCGCACAACATCTTGAGCAGCTCCAGCCTCCGGGGATCACCGCTCAGCCTGTGGGGAGCGTAACATCTTGCTGCTGTCCATCCCCCGGGGGCTCCGCAGCGTCGGTAGTCCTTACCGAATCTACTCATAGGTGGCGTCACGAATAAATTAAAACCCCTTTAATCTGTTCCACCAAGACGTCTTCACTTTTGATCTGCACTACACCGGGCCCCACTACCGGCAGGCGCGGTCCACCCGTGACAAGGAGGAAGGAAGCATCGCCTGTATCAACCGGAGTCAGCCGGCCGCGGTGAGTCACAAGCTCCATACACAATGCATGGGGCTTGCCGCATCTGGGCTGCAAGTCGGCTGATCTGGCAGATGCGGTGCCACCTGATGGATTGGCCGCAAACATCAGTTTACCGCTGATGTGAAAGGAGCCTTAAGGTACTGTCACACACAGAGATATCTCTGGGAGACATTGCTTGCAACTCACTGGTTGCAATGAAATCATGGACACATTGTTCCATTTTTTGCCATGTACAAATAGAACAGGACAGGAGAAGTGGTACTGTGCAGTGTATAAATACAGAATACTACAGATACTGAGGATTACACCCAGTATACAAGACAGGAGAAGTGGTACTGTGCAGTGTTTATATATAGAATAACACAGATACTGAGGATTACACCCAGTATACAGGACAGGAGAAGTGGTACTGTGCAGAGGTGCAGAGTATATATACAGAATAATACAGATACTGAGGATTACACCCTGTATACAGGACAAGAGAAGTGGTACTGTGCAGTGTATATATATATATACAGAATAATACAGATACTGAGGATTACACCCAGTATACAGGACAGGAGAAGTGGTACTGTGCAGTGTATATATACAGAATAATACAGATACTGAGGATTACACCCAGTATACAGGACAGGAGAAGAGGAACTGTGCAGTGTATATATACAGAATACTACAGATACTGAAGATTACACCCAGTATACAGGACAGGAGAAGTGGTACTATGCAGTGTATATATACAGAATACTACAGATACTGAGGATTACACTCAGTAAACAGGAGAATTATACCCAGCATACCCAGGAGGCTGTGCTTTATAGATAGGATGCTGTGGTATATAGATAGCCAAGACTCAGCCTGATCCTAAAGATGGGGAAAGATGAAAGGTGGCGGCAGAAAGTCCATTGCTGGGCGTAGAGAGGAACAGGATCCATGGAGACACCGTGAAGAACACAGAGAGAACTCTCAGGAAAATTTTGTGATGCTGCACACTACAGACTGCGGGCCGTATACACATTAGAGACTGCAGACTGTAAAAACATTAGAAACTGCCTGCTGTATACACGTGACACACTGCGGACCCTGGGCACCTTACACACAGCGGACCCTGGGCACCTTACACGCTGCGGACCCTGGGCACCTTACACGCTGCGGACCCTGGGCACCTTACACGCTGCGGACCCTGGGCACGTTACACGCTGCGGACCCTGGGCACGTTACACGCTGCGGACCCTGGGCACGTTACACGCTGCGGACCCTGGGCGCGTTACACGCTGCGGACCCTGGGCACGTTACACGCTGCGGACCCTGGGCACGTTACACGCTGCGGACCCTGGGCACGTTACACGCTGCGGACCCTGGGCACCTTAGACGCTGCGGACCCTGGGCACCTTAGACGCTGCGGACCCTGGGCACCTTAGACGCTGCGGACCCTGGGCACCTTAGACGCTGCGGACCCTGGGCACCTTAGACGCTGCGGACCCTGGGCACGTTACATGCTGCGGACCCTGGGCACGTTAAACGCTGCGGACCCTGGGCACCTTAGACGCTGCGGACCCTGGGCACCTTAGACGCTGCGGACCCTGGGCACGTTAGACGCTGCGGACCCTGGGCACGTTACACGCTGCGGACCCTGGGCACGTTACACGCTGCGGACCCTGGGCACGTTACACGCTGCGGACCCTGGGCACGTTACACGCTGCGGACCCTGGGCACGTTACACGCTGCGGACCCTGGGCACGTTAAACGCTGCGGACCCTGGGCACCTTAGACGCTGCGGACCCTGGGCACGTTACATGCTGCGGACCCTGGGCACGTTAAACGCTGCGGACCCTGGGCACCTTAGACGCTGCGGACCCTGGGCACGTTACACGCTGCGGACCCTGGGCACCTTAGACGCTGCGGACCCTGGGCACGTTACATGCTGCGGACCCTGGGCACGTTAAACGCTGCGGACCCTGGGCACCTTAGACGCTGCGGACCCTGGGCACCTTAGACGCTGCGGACCCTGGGCACGTTAGACGCTGCGGACCCTGGGCACGTTACACGCTGCGGACCCTGGGCACGTTACACGCTGCGGACCCTGGGCACGTTACACGCTGCGGACCCTGGGCACGTTACACGCTGCAGACTCTGGGCACATCTGAGACTGTTGGTTATATCTTGTATACACAGCACTATACTGTATATACAGGTCCACACTATATATACAGTATATAGGCACACTAGTACAGCATGTAGTGTGGACCTGTATATACTGTATAGTGTTGTGTAGAGACAGAGAGACACACAGACACTGTCAAACACACAGATAGAGACATTCTGACAGACAGAACGACACTCAGAAAGACACACACAGACATGATACTCACATATACCGGTAGGACCCGTGATGATGTCACATCAGGGGAGGCATCAGGGGTCACATGATCATCTCAGAGAGATCAGAATGAGATGAAGACGCTGGGAGGGCCTCCTGATTGCTGTGAGAAGGGCACTGCTTTGGGGAAACGGTCCGCCCCCTTTACGTCAGTGGCCCCGCCCCTTCACATCCGTGGCCCCGCCCCCTTCACGTCCGTGGCCGCTCGGTGACAGATTTAAAGCAGTACTGAGGCTGGAGGAGAGGGCGGCCCCCGCACCCTACAGGTGGGCGGCCCATAGGGAAAAGTCCCACCCACCATCTAGGAAGAGTGTCGGAGAGAGGAGAATGCTCCAACACAGCTTTGATCTGCCGGCGCCGCGCCGCGCGCCGGCAGATCAAAGCAGCAGTGTAGTGGCGAGGCCGCGTGCCAGAAGAGGCGGCTCTGCGTGCCACCCCTGGTACGCGTGCCATAGGTTCGCCATCACTGCACTAGACTATCTGTCCGGCCATTATGCTTCTCCAAAAAATGTCTGGATAAGCCTGAAGGGAACCTTCGGCTACTGGCTGTAGAGGGATCAGCAGCAGTAACATGCTCTGATATCCTTTTTTTTAAAGGACGACTAGTACATCCCACGTAGTCCAGACTGCACACCGTACAGGATGCCAAATAGACTACATGGTCAGTGCAACAATTGATGTAAGTTCTAATCTTGTGTGTCTCATTTGTGTGTCTGTTTATGAAGGAATCACTTTTTTTCATGTATTTGTATAAACCACATTTATTTTGTCCACATTTGTAATTCCCAGAATAGCGTAACCAAGAGGGAGCGGGCTTAGCGGTATTTTCACGGAAGGTGCTTGGGGAGATATAACTTGCTACATCCCTGCCCTTTCTCGGTATACATCTGAAACCTTGTTCCAATACCTTATTCAAATTTGCATCCTGGTACAGCATTGGAATATATCTATGCAAAATAGATGCTATATCCCTAAAATCCACACTATAGGGGGTTGTAAAAGTTACCAACTGACATGTTTGGGACGATTTTTGGACCCGATTTCTTGGAGAAGTATAAGACAGCAAATCATCCCTGTTCTTCTTATCGGCTATAGTTCTGCCCCGATGAATCATCCACTTTCTATACCCCCTAGACCTCAACCTCTGTTCTATCATTATACATTGTTTATTATAATCCATAGGATTGGAGCAAGTTCTCCTAGCCCTAGTAAATTCTCCTGTTGGTAAACTCCTAATAGTATGTGCTGGATGGCAGCTATCAGCATACAAGAGTGAGTTTCCTGATATGGGTTTCCTATAGAGGTCAGAAATGATAGAATTGGTAAGGGGGTCACCTGTAAGTGTGATATCCAAGTATTTGGCCCTGGAACCATGATCCTCAAAAGTGAAACCAAGGTTCAAATTGTTGTAATTGCAAAAGGTAACAAAGGCGAGCACTTCGGGGTCTGGAGACATATTAGAGGACCCCATCCAAATTAAGATGAGGTTATCCAAGTATCTCCCATACCATCGGAGGTTTTGTGAATATGGATTGACAGGAGTGAACAAAAAAATCTCCTCCCATGCAGACATGTAAAGGTTTGCCAGCGACGGAGAGAATTTAGCGCCCATCGGGCAACCACATGTCTGCAAGAAAAAAGTGCTTTCAAATTTAAAAAAATTGTTTTTTAATAGAAAATTTACTGACATCAAGATGAACCTGGTAATATCATTAGAATAATGGGATTTACTCAAAATAGATGACAAATGTTCCATAGCAAGGCGGTGTGGAATACAAGAATAGAGTGAAGAAACGTCCATCGTAACCCATTTGGCTATGTGCACACAGGGAGGTTTAGGGCCGTTTTAGCAGCGGAAACCGCCGGTCGGTTTCCATGAGGCTTATGCTAATTTATGTTAATCCAAAAGCGGCTTTTGGGTTAACATAAAAACCTATGGAAACCGACCCCCGGTGTGCACACACCGCGGTTTCCACATGCTCATCCGTTGCTAACCCGCTGGGTTCCCAGCGGGTTAGCGAAGAATGAGCATGTTCTATAAACCGATCGGTTCTGCAGCGGCTGCAAGCAGAATCATGTGCTGCTTCCAGCCGCTGCAGAACCGACGCGGCTAACCCGCTGTGCACCCGCCGCAAAGCCGACGCACACAGCCGCACATACCCGACAGGAAGCCGGTGGGCGGCTCTGGAGCTTCCTGTCGGGTCCGGCCAGCCGCCGCCGACACAAACCCGCCCACCAGTGCGCCCAGTGTGCACATAGCCTATATATCCATGATTCCACTCTACATTTTTTAGGGTATATAATAAATGTTTTGTATCCCGAATATATCTCGGTAACTTAATGACCAATGGTTGTAGTTTTTGGTCCACCCATTCAGACAATCTCTCATTCAACGAGCCAATACCCGAGACAATCGGTCTGAGTGGGGGAGGGAAAACATTTTTATGTGTTTTTGGTAAAGCATGAAAAATGGGACAAATCGGGTGTTCCACTAAGATGTGATCACACTGTTTTTCAGAGATTACATCAAGTGAGACACCCTCCATCAATAAAGTTTCCAATTACTTCTTCACTTTAATAGTGGGGTCAGAGGTAAGCACAGAATATGTGCTATTATCATACAGGGTTTTCAGGACTTCCCTGCGATACAATCCAGAATCCAATATCACCACCGACCCCCCTTTGTCAGAGGACTTGATGGTGATATATGGATTGTTCTGCAATTCGAATAATGCAGTTCTTTGTGCATGAGTTAAATTGTCGCTATCCCTGCGTTTAGATGTTAAAGATCCTTCACTTTCTCTTCCACAATTATTTGAAAAGAGTCCATCACCGTAACCCTGGATTTTATAGGATAAAATCCCGGGTTCGGTATCCTACCTGGCCTGTCACATACAGTAGTGTCAGATGTATTAGAATTCTCACTTTCATGCCCCATATTGTGTAAAACAGATGTAGTTAAATTTTCCGCAAAAGACAATGACAATTTATCGTGGTCAAAAAACCCTGATCCCCTAGGGGGCGCACAGTATCATTGGACAAAATCCCACTGTCAGGGGGATCCGTGGCAGATCGATCAAGGAAATGACGTTTAATTGTTAAATTCCTGATAAATTTGTTTACGTCCTTGATCGTCTGGAACAGATCTGCCCTGGCAGTGGGGACAAAATGTAAACCTTTTTTCAGCAAACTCATTTGTGCAGAGGAGATGTTACATGCTGATAGATTTAATATAGTATAGTCATTTACATTATCAGTTTCCATACAACATGAACTTACTGATGGTAGTATTTTCTCTTTTTCGCCCGTTTTGGATATCTCAAGTCCTTTCCCACATTTGCCGACCCTCCTCCTCCTCCTCCGTTTTTTGGAACGATAAGTGGAGTGGATGGCAAAATTAGAGATCTATCAGTAGATGAATTCACCCCCACTGAACTTATGCTAGTGTCTATGTAGGATGAGGAAAAATTAACCCTTCGTTGGGAATCAGGTGTATTTTTTAAAATAGATTTCAATTTTTGAGGTTTACCCCTCTTCCAATTATATACCTCATTATCCTCATAGTCCTTGCAGTCTCTAATGAACTTCTTCTTTTTAGATGTTGTAATTATATCCTCCAGTTCACTTATTTTGCGCTGTAAATTAGTGTTCAATGTGGCAAAGTCAGAGTCATTTCCATGTCCTTTAATCACAATATTAAGTTCCTCGATAGATTGTTCCAAAGTAGTTAGGCGACTAGTTTCTTCCCGTACAATAAGTTCCATTAGTTTTATGGAACAAGATGACAAAATCTCCTGCCACTTTTTAGTAAAGTCCTCTCCATAGTTTGTTGTGGGGAGTTTTTTCAATCTCAAACCCCGTGGTATCATACCATGGCTTATATATTTGTCCAATGTAAGCTGGTCCCATGAAACTTTTAAATGCTGTATCATAAGTTTCTCAAGGGACACAAAGGTACTGTACACATCTCTCGAGGGAACAACATCAGAGCCATCTTTGGAAAAAATGTTAGCAGCTCTCCGCAGTCTCTGTTCCTTATATACATGCAGGTTATTGGTGCTCGGATCCATGTTAAGACAATGCAATATAGGGTTTGTGCAGGCGACTCCTTACCAGAAACTTGAGTTGAGTGAATAAATGCAAACAGGCAACTCGCCCTCGCCTCCAATGATCCGATCCCAGGTGTGCAGAGTGGCTGGTATCCACCAAATCCATAGCCAAATTTCAAAATGAGTTTAGAGTTCAAAGGAAAACTCCTGAACATTTTAGTAGCTTTCCCTCCCCCTCCCCTCTTTTTGGGAGAGGGAAAAAGAAAAGAAAAGGGGGGAAAAAAAAAAAAAAAAAAAAAAAGAAGAAAAAAAAATTTCCCTTTGAGGAATCCTCCTTTCAGGAGTTTTCCTGTGGGAGTTCTCCTTCCAGGAGTTTTCCTTTGGCATTTTTTTCAGTCTCTCTCTGGATTGCAGGTTACAACTTACAATGGGAATATCATGCCCTAATTTACCTTGCAGGATCTGAGGTCTCACATGTGTGCTCATTTGTTTCTTAATTGTCAATGTATATATTGTCTGTATGTCTTGAAGTCATTGTCATTGATAAAGTCTATCGAAACACGTCTGACCGGGTTGTCCCCGCAAGATGTTGCTTTTAAATATTTTTATATGAGCACTAAATAAAGGAATATCCATTTTTGAAGAAATATGGACCCATTGTGCTGAACTCTTTTTGAAATTTGCCTATGGATTTGGTGGATACCAGCCACTCTGCACACCTGGGATCGGATCATTGGAGGCGAGGGCGAGCTGCCTGTTTGCATTTATTCACTGAGCTTCCATCCTGCACTGACCACTCTGCCTCCATCCTGCGCTGACCACTGAGCCTCCATCCTCTGCTGACCACTGGCCCTCCATCCTGCACTGACCACTGACCCTACATCCTGTGCTGACCACTGGCCCTCCATCCTGCGCTGACCACTGGCCCTCAATCCTGTGCTGACCACTGAGCCTCCATCCTGCGCTGACCACTGAGCCTCCATCCTCTGCTGACCACTGGCCCTCCATCCTGCGCTGACCACTGAGCCTCCATCCTGCGCTGACCACTGGCCCTCCATCCTGCGCTGACTACTGAGCTTCCATCCTGCACTGACCACTCTGCCTCCATCCTGCACTGACCACTGAGCCTTCATCCTCTGCTGACCACAGGCCCTCCATCCTGCACTGACCACTGGCCCTCCATCCTGCGCTGACCACTGAGCCTCCATCCTGCACTGACCACTGAGCCTCCATCCTGCGCTGACCACTGAGCCTCCATCCTGCGCTGACCACTGAGCCTCCATCCTGCGCTGACCACTGGCCCTCCATCCTGCGCTAATCACTGAGCCTCCATCCTGCGCTGACCACTGAGCCTCCATCCTGCGCTGACCACTGAGCCTCCATCCTGCGCTGACCACTGGCCCTCCATCCTGCGCTGACCACTGAGCCTCCATCCTGCGCTGACCACTGATCCTCTATCCCGTGCTGACCACTGAGCCTCCATCCCAAGCTGACCACTGAGCCTCCATCCTGCACTGACCACTGAGTCTCCATCCTGCACTGACCACTGAGTCTCCATCCTGTGCTGACCACTGAGCCTCCATCCTCTGCTGACCAGTGAGCCTCCATCCTGCACTGACCACTGAGCCTCCATCCTGTGCTGACCACTGAGCCTCCATCCTGTGCTGACCACTGAGCCTCCATCCTGGCTGACCACTGAGCCTCCACCCTGCGCTGACCACTGAGCCTCCATCCTGCGCTGACCACTGAGTCTCCATCCTGCGCTGACCACTCTGCCTCCATCCTGCGCTGACCACTCTGCCTCCATCCTGCGCTGACCACTGGCCCTCCATCCTGCGCTGACCACTGAGCCTCCATCCTGCACTGAACACTGAGCCTCCATCCTGCACTGAACACTGAGCCTCCATCCTGCGCTGACCACTGAGTTCTCCATCCTGCGCTGACCACTGGCCCTCCATCCTGCGCTGACCACTGAGCCTCCATCCTGTGCTGACCACTGAGCCTCCATCCTGTGCTAACCACTGAGCCTCCATCCTGTGCTGACCACTGAGCCTCCATCCTGCACTGACCACTGAGTCTCCATCCTGCACTGACCACTGAGTCTCCATCCTGCGCTGACCACTCTGCATCCATCCTGCGCTGACCACTGAGCCTCCATCCTGCGCTGACCACTGAGCCTCCATCCTGCACTGACCACTGAGCCTCCATCCTGCGCTGACCACTGAGCCTCCATCCTGCGCTGACCACTCTGCCTCCATCCTGCACTGACCACTCTGCCTCCATCCTGCGCTGACCACTCTGCCTCAATCCTGCGCTGACCACTGAGCCTCCATCCTGCGCTGACCACTGGCCCTCCATCCTACGCTGACCACTCTGCCTCCATCCTGTGCTGACCACTGAGCCTCCATCCTGTGCTGACCACTCCTTCCTGCGCTGACCACTGGCCCTCCATCCTGCAGTGACCACTGGGCCTCCATCCTGTGATGACCACTGAGCCTCCATCCCACGCTGACCACTGAGCCTCCATCCTGCGCTGACCACTGAGCCTCCATCCTGCGCTGACCACTGAGCCTCCATCCTGCGCTGACCACTGAGCCTCCATCCTGCGCTGACCACTGAGCCTCCATCCTGCACTGACCACTCAGCCTCCATCCTGCACTGACCACTCAGCCTCCATCCTGCACTGACCACTCAGCCTCCATCCTGCGCTGACCACTGTGCCTCCATCCTGCGCTGACCACTCTGCCTCCACCCTGCACTGACCACTGAGCCTCCATCCTTAGCTGACCACTCTGCCTCCATCCTGCGCTGACCACTGGCCCTCCATCCTGCACTGACCACTGAGCCTCTCTCCTGAGCTGAACCCTGATGTTTTTGCGGCTCATCAGGGGTTAACTTCTCTTAGGGGCCTCTCCCGGGCTGTTGCACCATGCTGCCTCCTCCTTCCATGTGTAATGATTACACATGGAAGGAGGAGGCAGCACGGCGCAACCGCAAAAACATCCACAAGGAGGTATCTGATAGAAGAAAGGGAACATTTTCCTAATCCATATCTGCTGGGTGAGACGGAGATATACCTCAAACCTACATGCATGAGATGACTGAAGAGTCAAAGCTGTAACCATATGTCAAAAGACATCTTGGGATATAAAAGCCCAGAGAAGGAGAAGGAAATATATCTCCTTTGATACCACACAGGAGGGATCCTGAAACCTGTGGAGCAGGAATATTATAAGTAAGGAACAAGGGAAAGGAAGCACAAGACTACCACCAGATACATGATACACTGTCTTCAACATACTAAGTGAACAATCAAGTAACCTCTGTCCACTGAGATCAGAAACAGCATAATCGCTGATAAAGTGGACCTTTCCTACAATCGAATCCTGACAGTCACCACTCAGACGAGGATCAATAGACAAAGGCGGTCTATCCAGCACTACCGAAAAGGGTTACCATACCAAGACGAACTGCATTATATACATGATAAAAAAAGATCCAAACAACAGTGCCCCTGATGAGTCTCTGGTTGAATAACAGAGACGAAACGCGTGGGGAGGAATTATACCACATTGATGGATCATAAACTGTATATATCATACCGTACTACGATTTTAGGACCTATGACACTGGGGTGTGAGCAGACTATCTGACCGTATTAGGCGGGATAAGAGCCTGCACACACAAACATACTGAGGGAGACTGCATCAGGTTGTTTTTTGGAGACATATTGTGTCCATCAACACCTGAGGCAATAACTCCGATATAACACAAGAGAAGGAGGGATAGGTTCTGCCTTGACATCACCCCTCATATTAACCTAAAATAAGTGGAACCTTTTATCTTTACTATTTTCTGGGGGAGGGTTGTTAATGGTGTCAAGTATCACAAATCACTTGTAAAACACTGATCCACACCGGATTTATTTTAAAATAACCAAAATAAAAGCTAAAAACGGCGAAAGGAGTTTTCCAATTTGTTAAATATATGTATATACGAGAATACTTTAACAAATAATCGGTGAACTATAACCATTGAGCCACCATACTTTGCTAAACACTGAGCCACCGCGCAGTGCTAACCTCTGAGCCACCATACTGTGCTAACCATTGAGCCACCATACAGTGCTCACCACTGAGCCACCATACAGTGCTAACCACTGAGCTACCGTACAGTGCTAACCACTGAGCCACCGTACAGTGCTAACCACTGAGCCACCATACAGTGCTAACCACTGAGCCACCGTACAGTGCTAACCACTGAGCCACCATGCAGTGCTAACCACTAAGCCACCGTACAGTGCTAACCACTGAGCCACCATACAGTGCTAACCACTGAGCCACCATGCAGTGCCAACCACTGAGCTACCGTACTGTGCTAACCACAGAGCCACCATACTGTGCTAACCACTTAGCCACCATACTGTGTGTACTTTAAGGAAGTATGCAGGGTCAGGTTTTAAAATCACCCTATCATCTCGAAACAGGGTGAAAGGAGGGTCTGCAGAAAGGGCCTGAATGCTTCCTATCCACCTGGTGGAGGTCAAGGCTTCCAAGAGGACTTAAGGGAAAGGACCTTAATAGGAACATCCTGTAAGGGTTCAAAGGGGGGTTATGTCAATGCAGAGAGTATCACATTAAGATTCCAAGGGGCTGCGCTAATGGACCGAACAGATTTAGCACATGCTTTTATAGAATGTGAAACCCATGGGTTCCCTGCTAAATTTAAAGGGAACCTGACCTCACAAACTGACCCCCCCGCATCTTTCTACCTGTCCCTGCACCCCCTCTTATCATTTCTAGCCATCCCTTTTGCAGAAAAAAATTGATTTTGTAAAGTAGAGAAGAGGTTATATTTACCTCGTCCTGTGTGAGTTCTCTGTTTCTGAATAAGTCTCAATAGGCGTGCCTGTCTGCCGCTCCTTTGAAATTATGTATGCCCCTCTCAGCTTGCTGCCTTGCTAAGAGCCTGGCCGCGTCATGAAAGGGGCGGGACTAAAATCGCGGCATACCGATAGCCCCGCCCCCTTTCATGACGCGGTCAGGCTCTTAGCAAGGCAGCAAGCTGAGAGGGGCGTGCATAATTACAAGGGAGCAGCAGACAGGCCTGCCTATTGCGGATTCTTCAGAAACAGAGAACTCACACAGGACGAGGTAAATATAAACTTTTCTCTACTTTACAAAATTGATTTTTTTCTGCAAAAGGGATGGCTAGAAATGATAAGAGGGGGTGCAGGGACTGGTATAAAGATGCGGGGGGGTCAGTTAGTGGGGTCAGGTTCCCTTCAAGTTATAGAGCGCACCAAGGGCTGACACCTGGACTTTTAGAGTGCTGACTGAGAGCCCAATCTCCACCCCCTTCTGTACACAATAGACCTCGAGGCTGTAGGTCAGAGAAGACTGAAGAAGGCTATTGTATTACATATATAGCCGAAACGCGTTGTTTTAATTATGCTTTTATGAATCTTATGACTTTTTATTACTGTGAAGCCATTTCAAATAAATCTCCAAGAAAGAAAAAGGAGTCAGAGTCCTTATCATAAGGTCAATCTCCTTGCGAGTGCTCAATCATCTGGATACCTTGATTATTTGCTTCACTCCCTTCTGTAGGAATTCCAAAACCAAGTTAATGGGGACCTCCCCTTTCGGATCTGCCCCGGACACTGACAGGAATTTTTTTCATGTCCTGTGATAAATCCGGGAAGTTACAGGCTTTCTAGATTTGAGGAGAGTAGAAAATACCCCAGTAGAGAACCCCCTATTACTCAGAAGTTCCCTTTCAAATTCCAGGTAGTTAGGTGTAGCCTGTCTGCCTGTGGGTGATGGATTGGCCCCTGGGAGAGGAGACCTGTAAAATCCGGAAGGACCCAGGGATCGGAGATTGACATCTGCTGGAGCCATAAAAACCATGGCCTCCTTGTCCAGAAGGGAGTTATTAAGATTACCTGTGCCCTGTCTTCCCGAATTTTGCGGAGGACCGTTGGTAGTAGAATTAGTGGGGGAAAGGCATAGGCTTGCCTGAAATCTCAACTGATCAGTAGGGAATCCACTGCAAATGGAAGATCCCTGGGATCCAGGGAGCATAAATTATCCATTTTTTGTTTGGATCTGGTAGCAAATTGATCTAAGGTGGGAATCTCTCATATGTCTGTTATTTGGCGGAACACTGTCTGACTCAAGTGACCCACTCGCCCTGGTGAAGGTGTACTCGGCTGAGGAAATCTGCTTTGCTGTTGTGCTTCCCTTTTTTATGTACTGCCAAGATGGAGGCTAGGTTTGTCTCTGCCAGAAGAAGAATTAGTTTCGCTACATCTATCAGTGTTTTGGATCGGGTCCCTCCGTGGTGGTTTATATACGCTATTGACACCTGATTGTAGGAAACGATCTATATGTGATGGCCCTGCAAAGCTGGCAAAAAACTCTCTATAGCTTTCTCCACCGCCACCAACTCCTTCATGTTGGAGGAACTGGTTTTTAGGGAATGTGACCAAACCCCTGGAGTATCTCCTGACCTAAGTGGGTTCCCCACCCTGAAGGACTGGCATCGGTTGTGATCATTTTGGTAGCCGGGGACCAACAGAGGACTCCCGTGGAAAGTACTTAATCGGCCAACCCCCAGAGGAGACTGCAGTGTAGCAGGTTGCAGAGTCAGTTTACCCTCCAGGTTCTGACCTAGGGCTTCCTGATTCTCCAGAATGTCCCATTGAAGGGTGCTGGTATGACCCTGATCCCAGCGCACTCCCGGTATGCATGCCGTGAGAGACCCCAGGAGCGACATGGCCCATCTCAGAGTCATAGACGGTGATTCTATGGCTTTTGTCAATAGAATCTGGATCTTTGTTGCTTTGTCTGGGGAAGCTGACACTCTTGAACGTCTGAGTTCAATAGTAGCCCAAGAAAAATCTGAGACATAGATGGAGTCAGTCTCGATTTGTTCAGGTTGTTAAGCCAACCCAAATTTTGCAACATCTTGAGGACTTGATCTGTACAATGCTGGGCAGTCTTTCCGATTATTAGAGAATCGTCCAGATACGGCACAATCAGAACCCGCTGCTTCCGAAGATGGGTGGATACTTTCGAGATCACCTTGGTGAAAATTCAAGGGGTGATTGCTATGCCAAATGGAAGGGCCCGATATTGAAGGTATCTGATGTGTGAATCCACCTGAACTGCTGGTTCTGGGCGCATATGGGAATATTATAGTATGCATCTTTTAGGTCCAGGACTCGCACGTGGCATCCTAGTAAGTTAAATTTTATAGTAGACTCAATCAACTCCATTTTGAAAGGTGGAACCTCCAGATAATCGTTCAGGTTCAAGATATTTCTGAAAGAACCGTCTGTTTTTTTTTAACCAGGAAGAGGAGAGAGTAATACCCTCTCCCCTCCTCCTGGGCAGGAACTCACACTAGGACTGCTTTGTCCAGTAAACTTCGGTCTTCGCTCTCCAGTGCCCGCTGTTCTTCTTCGGACACTCTGGCAGGAGTGTCGAGAAACCTGGATGGAGGAAGATGTGGAAACCAAAGCTTCAGGCTTGTTTTGATGACATCTATCAGTTGCATGAAGAAATCCATACCCAGGCCGGGAAGAAGTGAGAGAGCCAATCTACCAACTGGGAAAAATCGTCATCATTAGTATTATGTCCCCTGATTCATCCTGGTTTTTGACAACCCAAGTATAATTCTTACATTGGTCTTATTACCCATGTTATCTCTGTGTCAGCATTTTCACACTCTGCATATACATTGTGGTTGTGGCCTTGGGAACGCCCCATGGTTTTAAGTGTTTTTATTCTGTCTTGTGCCTGTACAATAATAAAGTTTATTTTTTTTAATCTATATTACTTATTGTGTGTTGCTCTCATTTGTGCCATGTCTTTTCTTTGTATGACGTACTTATGGGTTAACACGTTTATTTACCACTACGCATTTCCACAACGGATTGTTGTCTTCTTTAGGTGTATTTTTCTTAAAAGCCACGGGAAGACCCCTTGAATAAAAATCCTCTTCCTCCCCTTTTTCTGTCAGACCAACTGCACTGGTCTTTCATCAGGGAATGCATCCTCGAGTATTGTCTGGTCCGAAAGGGCTTCTTGAAGAAGGAATAAGAGAAATAAAGGAATTTCTTTTTCTTATCTCCCACTTTCTCCAGGATGTCGTCGAGGGCCACTCCAAACAAATATTCCACTTCACAAGGAAGAAGGTTCAACTTATTCAACTTACATCTGTAGGTCCCCTGGCCAATTTTTCAACCACAACTCCCTACTGGCTGCATTGCAGGAAGCTGCGGATCTTGCTGTCAGCACGGTAGAATCTGCAGCGGTATCTGCCAGGAACATTGCAGCCCCTTGCATGACAGGGACTGAGGCCAGGAACCCTGTCTTTTAACTGGCTAAGAAGGTGGTCTAGCCAGACCATCAAAGATCTGGAAGTACAGATGGCCGAGATACCTGCAGTTAATCCTCCTGCTGATGACTGCCAGGTAATTTTTAGAAAATGGTCAGCTTTTTTGTCAAGGGGAGCCTACAGTGTACCCATGTCTTCGAATGGTAGAGAATATTTTCTCGAGGTTTTCACAACTGCCACATTTAGTTTAGGGGCTTTATCCCAAGAGGAGCTAAAGGCTTCCTCAAAGGGATACTTGCGTTTCATGAAGGCCGTTGGAGCGCCCTTCCTATCTGGCTTCTTCCATCCTCTGGTTACCATGGCCTGGATTCTTTCATCCAGGGAAAAAGGACAATGTTTTTTCTGCCCCAAGCATCCAAACATTAAGTCTAGCTTAGATGGTTGCGTTTTCTCTTCCTCAATCCCCATTGTGGATCGGACTGCTTTGACAAGGTTCCACACTTCCTCAACTGAGAAGCAGTTGCGTCTACTGGAGTTGTCGTCAGAAGAGGATGCCGAGGATGCCCCCGAGGACCCGCACTCTCCTTCTGACCTATCTGAATCTTCTAAGGGCTGGGAGGACACTTTAGAAGAGGAAGCCAGCTGTTTTTCCTTAGAGAAATTCCTAAAGGTATTCTCAACTTCAAACCT
Source organism: Allobates femoralis (assembly GCA_033576535.1). Taxonomy (NCBI): domain Eukaryota; kingdom Metazoa; phylum Chordata; class Amphibia; order Anura; family Aromobatidae; genus Allobates; species Allobates femoralis. Next base: position 192,376,857 of record JARQOC010000006.1, on the reverse strand, counting down.
AATTAGGAACTGCAGACTGGAAGAGAACCCTGGTGACTCCTCAGTAATGGACTGCTCTATACAGAACCTGCACAATTTCTTAGCCGAAGTGACCAGGAGCTTACACTCACAAATCTTACACTGCAAGTGCTTAGATTTAGCCGTTGACTTCCCTGATTTTTTCTGTGTCTAAGAACAAGAACAGAAAAGACAGGAAAAATATTCAATAAAATTACATTCTCAGAGTTCTCTCCACCACCAGATGTGAAGAGGTACCAAAGCTGGGGGAGGACCCTTGTCCTGTGACAATTCTCCACTGGAGGTCTCATGGGAAGAAAGTCTGTTGCTGCGGTGCATTTCTGGAACACTCTGGAGTACTGTGGGGTGCACTTTGGAACGGATACTGAGGGATTACTCACTACTACTTACATAGTACCGACACTGTCACTACCTGCTGTCTAGAGCAATGCAATGACAGGAGGTGAATGGAGCACTGAGGCACTGCTCCCTCCTGGCCTCCTGCCTTTTCTCAGCCCAGAAAGTGTCCTTGGCTCCCCGCAGCACACCTCCTGGCCTGAACCCAAAAGTCCAGTTGTGTCACCTGACTGGATCGCTCGTCATCAGGGCTGCCCCCTTACATGCACTTACCCGGAACATGGCGGCTGTCAATCAGAGGGTGCCATCGTGCATGACGTTATTGGCCCGCTCCTGGAAGTCCGGTACACTTGTCACCCGGGACCGCCGTTTCCAGCCAGGTGCATGCGCAGCCCCAGACACCCAGCAGATGCCACACCATATGGCGCTACGGAGTCGCACCCTGAGGGACCCAGCAAGCCTCCTCCGGGACCGGAAGCCGCAACTCCTGTGATGGATGCCACAGGGCCGATCCAGCCTACCCCATGCCCGCACCCACAGACTAGCCATGTACCCTGCCGCCAGCCTCCAGCCCACACTGGCCTGAAGGTAATCCAGGGGCAAAAAAAGGTAAAAGCCCAAAACAAAAAACAGTCTTCTGGAACCACCATTCCAGAGGCTCCCCGTTCAAGGTCAGGAAACCAACTGATGTGGGGAGAGGAACCACCCTTTTTAAAGCCTGATGGTTCCCAGTCCTTGGAGGGCAGATCCCTCTCTCATTTAAGGTGCTTTCATGGATGATTGATAAATTGGCTTTCTTGGGGTGATTAAAGGGAACCTGACCCCTAAAAATCAGCCCCCAGACCCTTTATACCTGTCCCTGTACCTCCAGGCAGGGCCGCACCTATCATGAGGCAAGTTGAGTACACTGCCTCAGGTGCGGCACCTGTTGATAAAATGGGAGCGGCATCTGCGGGGCCCGTTCTATCAGATGCCGCCCGGTGCCTGCATTGGGCCTGTCTTCTCTCCCTGACACCCTATTGTCTACTGCGCTGCCGCTTCTTACTAGTGGACCGTGCACTGATTAGGAATATGTGGCTGTTTTCACCCGCTGGGTTCAGCAATCAGATAGGGGGCGTGTCCTGCAGAGGAGAACACTGGCCAATGAATGCTCTCATATCAGAATGATAGAAGAGCTGATTGGCCAGTGTTCTCCTCCTGCAGGGCGGGAAGAAGTGAGAGCCTGTAAAGAAGATTAGAGAAGACACCTGTGCTGGAGCTGGAATAGGAGGAGAAGTAGCCCCAGTCACAAGGTGACAGATCTCCTGCTGTGCACAGTCCCAGCAGAGAGAAGGAGGGAGTGGGGGAGGGGCAGGGATCCAACTGCTGAGAGCAGGGGAAGCTATACATGTGCAGCACAGAGGAGTGTGTGTGAGAGGTATCTATCTGTAAAATGAGTGTGTGAGTTGTGTGTCTTCTGTGTGTGAGTTGTGTGCCTGTATGTGTCTTCTGTGTGTGAGTTGTGTGCCTGTAGGTGTCTTGTGTGTGTGAGTTGTGTCTGTATGTGTCTTCTGTGTGAGTTGTGAGCCTGTATGTGTCTTCTGTGTGAGTTGTGTGTCTGTATGTGTCTTCTGTGTGTGAGTTGTGTGTCTGTATGTGTCTTCTGTGTGAGCTGTGTCTGTATGTGTCTTCTGTGTGAGTTGTGTGTCTGTATGTCTCTTCTGTGTGTGAGTTGTGTGCCTGTATGTGTCTTCTGTGTGTGAGTTGTGTCCTTGTGTGAGTTGCATGTGTGTGTAAGTTGTATGTCTGTGTGAGTTGCGTTCCTGTGTGTGTAGGTTTTTCTCTGTGTATGTTTAGATATCTTTTGAGTATATTGAAGTGTGTGTATATACCTTTGCCCTGCATGCATGTTCTCTGTATATCATGTGTACCTGCTGTGTATCTGTTATATAGCATGTGTGTACTAAGGACTTGTGTGATATGAGTGTCTGTGTCACAAGGTTATTCGGACGAAGTACCTTTATGTCCGCGCTGCTGTCAGAAAAGTATACCACCGACACGGGATGTCTGGGTATTAGTGATGATTTTATTTCCTTATTTCCAACGCGTTTCGGAGCCACTTGCCGAGCTCCTTCCTCAGGGATATTCCCTGAGGAAGGAGCTCGGCAAGTGGCTCCGAAACGCGTTGGAAATAAGGAAATAAAATCATCACTAATACCTAGACATCCCGTGTCGGTGGTATACTTTTCTGACAGCAGCGCGGACATAAAGGTACTTCGTCTGAATAACCTTGTGATTTGAGCACCGCATCCTGTGGAAGTACGGTCCCTGCAGCAGCTGTTTATTTCTGAGCGATTACGCTGGTTGTGTGCTACACAACCACATCAGGTGAGCAATACTAATATTAACATCATACATCTGTCTATAAAAGATAAGACCCTATTTTGCGCATTCTCAACCCTTTAGATATATATGAGTGTCTGTGTGACTGTATTATGTGTATGTAAGGAGCATGTGTTGTCCAGTATGTGTGTGCTGTATGCATGTATATAATATATTATGTAATTTAACCCCTTCACCACCTATGATGAACATTTACATATACATCAAAAGTTGTATCCCTGCCTTTGATACAGGCTCACATGCTAAGCACGCATCAGTCCCCGCACATACTGATGCAGGACTGTGTCTGCCTACAGGACCACAGCTCTGCCAGTCGTCATTGTGTGTCTGTAGCTTGCGCCAAGCCACTATTGCCATTGATGCTCCTAATTCTGGACTCTTCTGTGTGGTTTTTGTGTGTGCATCCTTGTATTTGGACAACTTTTTTCTATCTCTCTAAATTTAAATGTCCACTAATGTAGTCATTTGATAAGAAATATATAGATCTGTATGAACCAGATTTAATTATACTGATTGAAAAATAATTTACGTGGGGTGGGGGGGGGGCGCTGTTCTGCAGCTCGCCTCAGGCAGCAGAGAGGCTAGGATCACCCCTGCCTCCAGGAATGCATTGTAAGCATCCCTTTGTGTAAAAAAAAGGGTATTTGTAAAGTATCTAAAAGTGCTTTTATTACCTTGCTTTCTGCGGCTTCTCAGTGCTTGAGAAGTCGCACAGGACGTTCTTTGTGGCTTCTTAGCGCCGCATGCAGATCAATTATTCACGCCCAGATGGGCGTACTAAGGCAGTGTGAGCACCCTCACCCCCTACATGGGCGGTATAGCCTGTATGACGCAAATCGTGTCATATCCATATCAGAGGACTTCGCACTGCGCATGCGCGAGTTTGCTCTATGGCAGCAAGTCTGGGATTAGCTGCCGCAGAGTCAAATTGCGCATGCGCAATCCTATGATATGGATATAACGCGATTTGTGTCATACAGGCTATACCGCCCATGGAGGGTGGCAAGGGAGCTCACAATACATTAGCATGCCCATCTAAGCGTGAATAATTGATCTGCAGGCTGTGCTGAGAAGCCACAGGGAACGCCCTGTGTTACTTCTCAAGCACTGAGAAGCCGCAGAAAGCAAGGTAATAAAAGCACTTTAGGATACTTTACAAATACCCTTTTTTTACACAAAGGGATGTCCACAATGCATTCCTGGAGGTACAGGGACAGGTATAAATGGTCTGGGGACTGATTTTTAGGGGTCAGGTTCCCTTTAAATCATCCACTGACTTCCATAAGGACCCTGCTAAGCTACAGGCTGTTCGTGACTGGGTCCAATTCAAAAACTTATAAGCCCTCCAAAGGTTTTCGGGTGTCACTAATTGCTACAGGAGATTCAATAAAGGATTTTCTAAAATTGTTAAACACCTTGCAGACCTTACCCACAAGAAAGCAGTTATGTCTGAGTAGGGAAATGAGGAAGCCAGGGTATTTTCTTGCCTCAAGGAGGCATTTAACTTTGTCTTGGTTCTAGTCCAACCTGATCTCGATAGATCATTTGTAGTGGTGGTAGAGGCTTCAAAAACCGCAGTGTGGCCGGTACTGTCCCAGGGATCTGTGGCTCTCACTCACCTTTAACCTTGCGCCTTTTTTTCGAGAAGATTTTCACCCACCAAGTTAAATTATGATGTTGGTAACTGGGAATTGTTGACCATTAAATGGGCTCTTGAGGAATAGAGACATTTTTTGGAAGGGTTTAGACACCCATTTGTGGGGCTCATGGACCATAACAATTTATTTAGGAAACGGCAAGAGACTTAACTTGAGGCAAGCTGAATGTTTTTTTTTTTGGGGCGTTTTCATTTTTCTATTACCTATATCCCTGGGTCTAAAAGCACTCATGCGGACACCGGCTCTCACAATTGGTGCCATGTACAGTTGGAGAAGGTCCCCCCAATGTTCTTCTTGGGCATGGTGGTTGCTACTAAAAATGTGGAATGGTAGATTGTTAAGTTGCAGCATTTGGGGCCCTCTGATACTCCGTGAGACAAATTGTTTGTGCCTGTTAATTTTATACTTTGTATTATATCAAGGACTGTCACAATTCTGTTTTTTTTCTGGTCACCATGGGATTAAGGGTACTACATACTTGACTGAACAATGGTATTGGTGGCTCAAGTGGTTAGCACTGTAGCCTTTGAAGCGCTGGGGTCTTGAGGTCCTGGGTTCATATTCCCACCAAGGACACTAAGGACAACATCTGCAAGGAGTTTGTATGTTCTCCCCATGTTTGCGTGGGTTTCCTCCGGGTGCTCTGGTTTCCTCCCACATTGTAAAGACATGCTGATAGGATGTTTAGATTGTGAGCTCCCAAGAGAGACAGCATTACTGATGTATGTAAAGTGCTATGGAATCAATAGCGCTATATAAATGAATAAATATTAATACTATTATATTCCTTAAGCCTAGATATTGAGGTCTTCATTCAGTCCTGCAAGGTATGTGCCAGGAGTAAGGTGCCACAGTCCACGCGGGCTGGTAAACTCCTCCCACTTCCTATTCCGTATCATCCCTGGTCACACATCTAAATGGCTGTCATTACTGAGCTTCCAACCTCTTATGGGATGACTGCCATTTGGGTGATTGTTGACCGTTTCTCTAGCCAGTGTCATCTCATTCCTCTTAGCCAATTACCTTCCTCTCATGACATGGTGGATGTATTTATTAATAATGTGGTTAGATAACAGGGTTCCAGTTAATATAGTGTCCGATTGGGGTTCACAATTTATCTCTAGGTTTTGAAAGGCTTTCTGTAGTCAAATTGGAACAGGATTATATTTTTCTTCATCATATCACTTCCAGCATATCACATCCAGTCTAATTGTCTTTTGGAGAGGACTAACCAACCAGTTATTAGAAATTTACCTGAGATGCTTCTGCTCCTGCAATTAGCTTGATTGGGGGGTATATTTGGCAGAGTTTGCCCTTAATAGTAGGCAGGGCCGGCTCCAGGTTTTTGTGGGCCCCGGGCGAAACAGTCTCAGTGGGCCCCTTTAAAACATACCACGATTCATGAACCATGAATATTAAGATGGAAGCCGCGGGCTGTGTATTTATAATATAAATGCTGCAGGGTGGGCTGTATATATAATATTGAGGCTGTGCAGGGCTATATATATTATCTGGAGGCTGCTGCTGGGCTGTATATATTATTTGGAGGCTGTGCCAGGCCAGTTTTAGCTTCCAAATAAAATATATATAGCCCAGCACAGCCTCCAAATATTATACATAGCCAGACACAGCCTCCAAATAATATACATATAGCCAGGCACAGCCTCCAAATATTATATATAGCCAGGCACAGCCTCCAAATATTATATATACAGCCAGGCACAGCCTCCAAATAATATACATATAGCCAGGCACAGCCTCCAAATAAAATATATAGCCAGGCACAGCCTCTAGGTAATATATATATATAGCCCAGCACATGCTCCATGTAATATATTTAGCCCTCCATGTACCCCCACATTTAATAATGCTTTCCTCCATATGTGTTCCCCCTTTTCCATACTGCTTCTCCCCCTTTGTGGCTTATTTTTTCGTAATGCTCTCCCCCCAAGTGCTCCCCCATTAATATTGCTTCTCCCCCTCTGTAGTACCTTTTTTGGGTGACGCTCTCCCCTCATGTGGACCCCCCCCCCCATTAATACTGATTCTCCCCCCTTTGTGGCACTTTTCTGTGATGCTCTCCCCTCATGTGCCTTCCCCTCCGAATCATACTGCTCTCCCACCCCCTCCATGTGGCCCCCCAGGCTGTCTGCTCTCTTCAGCCCTCTGGCACCAGGATCCCTCGCTCTCCTCAGCGGTGCTGTGCACTCTGCAGATGCCGGCAATGTGATGAGAGAAACTCCTCACACTGCACCCGGCACCTTTGCAGCAGAGTCAGCACTTCCGGGTCAGGGGGAGCTCAGACACTCTGTCAGCTGAGCTCTACTGAACCCAGAAATGACAGGCAGCGCACAGAAGATCAATGGACACTGCCACCTGCAGCGCGCCGCTGCCCTGCTTGTGCCTCCACATGGCTAATTTGCATCGCATGCAAATTAGCCATGTGGATGCATATCGCTACAGCGCGAGCCGCACTGAACTGCGGGGCCCCGCCATCAGGGATTTCTGTCACTAATGAGCCCCTTCCCATCAGGACTGCCTGTCCCTGATGGCGAGTGGGCCCCCTGAGCTGTGGAGGGCCCCGACACTCGCCCGGGTGCGTCGGGTGCTGACGCCGGCCCTGATAGTAGGCATCACGAGTTGTTGGGTACATCTGCCTTCTATTTCAACTTTGGTTTTCATCCCACGTCTCCAGCATTTCTCTGGGGGTAGGAGAATCCTGAGGTATCTGAGACTACCAATAGATTGAGAACTGTTTGGGAGGAGATTTTTCAACAGCTTCAGAAAGCATCCACTGGACAGAAAGTTGTGGTGGATATACGCCAGTTGCAGGTGGGGGTATTGGGGGGGTTGGTGGTTGGGGATCTGGTGTGGGTGTCCACAAAAAACCTGAAATTCAAAATACCCTGCCCCAAGTTTGGGTCCTTTTCCTATCCTAGTAGTCGTCAGCCTGGTTGCCTTTAGAATTACGCTCTTTGAAAGCATCATGATCCCTAACATCTTTCAAAGGTACCCACTTAAGAAAGCTAAAAGACCGATAGTACCTTTCCCCACCCCAGTCCTGTCCTGGTGGATAGTCAGGAGGTATATGAGGTTGAACGAGTTATTGATTCCAGAAAAGTGCAGAATTCAGTTCAATACTTAATCCACTGGAAGGGGTATCCCTGGATGAGATATTGTGGGTCCCGAGGGGATACATTTATGCCAATGAGCTAATTGTTGATTTTGATAATAAGTTTCCTAACAAACCAGGTGCTGAGAGTCCAAAAGTCTCTACTCGAGAGAGTGGTACTGTTGTGTCAGGTGATTCAGCACCTGAGTGGGTCCATTGTGCTTCTGGGCATGCTCTGCCTTCACATCAGGTCGCCCTTCGCTGGCCACAAGGGACAGGGCATCACCTTCAGGGGGCAGAGCTTTCACAAGTGCCCGCACTGTAGATGAAGACATACTCCAGGTGATGCTGGGTGGCGGGACGCCGCTGCTTCTAGCGATGGTGCCAGTGGATATGGGATGTTGTATCTTTTGGGACAGTCGGATGACTCTCCTCCTGTGGTTCTGTGGGTAGAGGGTGGAAAGTAGGTGATGCCTCAATGGGTCACGTGACTGCTAACCCTGGTGTGCAGTGGCCCTTTCTCTCCTTTGAATACCTGGCCTATCATCTGCTGTCCACAAGAGCTATAAAATGCAGGCCACAAGGCCTTTAGTGCCTTGGCCTGTGTGAATTTTCAAAGTGGAATTTTCGAAAGTGGGCGGCAGAGATATTTCAGAGATGTCTTACCTACACTTCCCAATGCTGTGATGCCCTGTTGTGACAATATATCTTCTTCCTTTGCAAGTATGAACACATTGATTCAGTGGTGTATGTAATCTCTGCTGTATATCCAATCCCTATATGCTTTGCACATATTTCATGGTATGAACACATTGACCCATTTGCTTTGTACCTTAGAAATATCCATATTATTCCATTCTGCTTGTCTCTCCCTCCTGCTGATCTAGCTCCAAATGTTTCTCTTAAGGGCCTGTCACACGCGTCAATATCGCCTGCACGATCTCGGCTGCGAGTGACGTTGCAGCGATATTGATGCGTGTGACATACTGAATCAACCAGCGATAAATCGCTGGTTGATGATCGCCAGGTTTTAGAACCTGCTCTAAAACCTGGCGATTGTCGCCCGGTGGACACGCAGCATCGCTGCGTGTGACACCGGGAGTAGCGATATTCCAGCTCCCAGCGCCTCTCACAAGCGCTGGGAGCTGGTATCCAAGGTAAACTGCGGGTATCTAGGCAGCGCGCGCTGCCTAGATACCCGACGTGTACCTTAGTTACCAGCCTCCTCCGCTCACCGGCTGGTATCTAAGGTACACAGCGGGTAACTAGGGACCCTAGTTACCCGCTGTGTACCTTAGATACCAGCCGGTGAGCGGAGGAGGCTGGTAACTAAGGTACACGTCGGGTATCTAGGCAGCGCGCGCTGCCTAGATACCCGCAGTTTACCTTGGAGACCAGCCTGCTCCCGCTTCCAGCAGGCTGGCAGCGGGAGCAAGACATCATGGAAACGATATTTAAATCGTTTCCATGATGTCTCTGGTCAATTGATCGCTGGTGAGTCTGTCTGTGTGACAGCTCACCAGCAATCAGCCGTCAATGTCGTCAGCGATCATCTCACTGACGACATTGACGCGTGTGACACCCCCTATAGCAGCAATTTGTTAATTGTACCCTGGTGTGCAGTGGCACTTTCTCTCCTCTGACCCTTCCCCTCTGTATACCTGGCCTATCATCTGCTGTCCACAAGAGCTATAAATTGCAGGCCACAAGGCCTTTAGAGCCTTGGCCTGTGTGAATTTTCAAAGTGGAATTTTCGAAAGTGGGCAGCAGAGATATTCCAGAGTTGAGCCAGAGGAAGCCAGAAGGTAAAAACTCTACCCATCTACTACCTGTCTTAATTGTAATAGTTACCAACACAACCAAAAGTCCTTCATTTCAATGCCTTCTTATCTTGTGCATTAGTCATCCACGTTTACCCCCCCATTCCACCTCCATCACTCTGTCTCCACATCAGCCCCTCTCTACCCTCCTTTACTAAGCCTTCAAGACTGCATAAGTAGCCCTGACCAATTGACTCCACACAAGGCTAGGACCTGCACCACAGACATTACTGGTCCTCCACATGACCAACCCCAAAGGGGAATTACCCAGCCAAATACCCCCAAGCCCCTAAAATAATGCGTACAAAGCGAACCACAATAAGAGAAACTAAGCCAAAGCCAATATCACAGTTATTCCCACAACGTATCAAACCCACAGCCCACAAAATGCCACCCACCCAAGCAACCCCATCAAGGCAGGGAGACCCCACCAAAAGCCCCCAACAAACCGGAAGCAGCCCCCCACAGAATGCACCCCCGATGGGTATGGAGGAACTCCTGACATCCATCAAAAAGACCTTCAGGACCGAACTCTCCACCGCGGTCGACAATTTCACACGCCAACTTCAAGACATCACTCAACGCACAGACGATCTAGAAAGACGAATGGACAACACATCTGATGCTATAGAGACCGACAGGAAACTACTCCAAGACCAAGACGCCAGAATTGAATATCTGGAGCTGAAAAGCGAGGACATGGAAAATCGATCAAGGAGAGGAAACATTAGAATTAAAGGCCTCCCCGAAAACGATACAAACCGAAAAGCAACAGTCTCCAAACTCTTCCAATCTCTACTTCCTCAAGCAGACCCCAGTCTCTTCCAGATAACCAGAAAACACAGAGCTTTAGGAAAACCCAGATCAGATGCATCACCAAGAGACGTGGTTCTTAAACTACACCACGAAGAATCAAGAGACCTGATCCTCACAGCCGCACACAACAGACCTACTCTGCCAGGACTACCAGACACAGTCGCTCTATTCCTGGACATCTGCCCAGCGACCCTAATGAAAGGCACCACAATGGCGCTACTAAAAGTGCACATCAAATACAAGTGTGGCTTCCCACACGCTCTGATATTTCACTACAACAACAAAACCTACTCACCGAGAACGGTAGAAGAAGGCCAACAGACCCTGGAAAGGGCAGGTATCCCTCCAAATGATACCAACGCACTACCACAACGACCATGACCCAATAGGGAGTGGACAGAGGTTCGTCGCTTGAAAAACTCTAACCCCCAATCCCCCAGAAACCATAACCAAAACAATTAAAAAATCTTACAACACCAAATAAAACAACACAACACTTCCCCCCGCACACCAAACACCCAATCCTACCTACTACTAGACGACCCCAAAACAAAGCAGCAAACCTCCAACCCCTACCCCACAAAAACCACCCTACAGAGAATGTACTGTCCCTGGAACCAGATGATTCCTGAAAAAGACAACAAATCCCCAACCTGTACCCCACACAAACTACCCTACAGAGAACACAACACCCCTACATTAAATGTGCTACCCCAAATTGGGCCGATGCTACCCATGGTCATAACCCCAAGAAACCTGAACACTCGGGTCCCAAAAACCACCGAATATCGCCCCTGTTGGATCCGCTGTGCCCACCTGCCCATCCGCAACCCCCACAACTCCAAGGCTTTTTTTTTTATTAAATCAGATTATTTTTATTGAGATAAGAATTTTCCAATACAGGAGAATACATCACATACAAAGAAACAGAACCAAGGGAACATTTAACAATGATTTATGCAGCCCACATACAAGTACATCCCCCTCCCCCCCCTTTTCCCCATGAACCATAACACATATCAGGGTTGGGCACAGCCCCCTTCAATCCGGATATGGATCCACAATTGTAATCAATCATAGAGTCAAATAATAGTTATGCTGTATTATTGGATCAAGACATCTATGAGATATGACTAGCAAGAAATGTCTAATCAGGTTAAACAATTATACCACCTCAGATAGCATTAGGACCCTATCATATTTAACAAGGCTATAAAGTGATCTCCATGAAAATGTCTCCACTTACTCCATATTTTATCAAACTTGTGGATTGCCTTTCTTTTTTTATACACCCCCTCCTCCAATCTGATCAAATTCCGCATTTCATCCACAAACTCCTGTAACCTTAATGCTTGAGGGTCTAGCCAATGTGTAGCAATTACTTTTCTTATCTGGTACAGGGTTTGTTTAAAAGCCAGTTCTTCACAGTCATCATATTGTCCAGGGCCCACACATCCCAGCACACACACCAACGGGGCAAGTGGTAAAGCAGATTCAAACACATTATTTATATATTCGATACATGCATTCCAAAAGACCGCTACATGCCTACACGTCCAAAACATGTGTATCAAATCCGCCCCTCCTCCCAACATTTTGGACATTTATCATCTATTCTAATACCGGTTTGGCACAGAAATTTGGGTGTCCTATACACCCTGTGTAACAAGTATAATTGGGATAACCGCTGTGCCTCACAGGTGGACAGAAGTGGGACGCTATCCAGTATATCTTCCCAGGATTCATTGTCAATAGGACCCACATCCCGCTCCCACCTGTCCTTAATTAGCAACGGTCTCTCCTATTGGAATTGCTGCATCAAAATACCATAAATCCTAGAGATGAGACCCTTGCCTCCATTATGGCTAAGCAATGTGTTGAATAGGAGATGATGCTGTATCTTATTCCGCAACTGTCCAGATTGGCTCATCCAGGCGTGACGCAGCTGAAGATAGAAAGTATTACGTGGGATAGAGAATTCATCAGACAGCTGCTGAAAAGATTTGAGAACATCTCCACTCAAAATTTGTGCCACTAGTGTGATACCCAATCCCCTCAACAAACCCCCTCCCTCCAACTTGTAAATCTCCGGTAAAGCGGGATTATCCCATAGTGGGGTAAATGGAGTATGTCCTGTCACATTTAGAATAGATTTGTTTTTTTGCCATATTTTCCTCATGAGCCTCACTGTTGGCAGACACTCTTTGCGTTCCCGCTCCAAGAGCCCAACCTCCAAAAAGGAGATGATGGAGATTCCCCCCATAATGACATGTGCCAATTTTTCCAAATTTCCACTAACCAGTGCAAGCTGTTGGAGCTGGGCTGCCAAAAAGTAAGCCCACGGGTTAGGGGCCGCCAATCCTCCCTGGTCCTTAGGCCTCTGTAGTGTATTCGAGGCGAATCCTGGCCACCCCCTTTTTCTAGATTAATTCCCTAAATAAGGCTTGAAATTTATAAAAAATTTGCATAGGAATCCATATTGGCGAATTATGAATTACGTATAACAACTGTGGCATTAATATCATTTTAACCAGATTGGTTCGACCAACCACCGACAAGGGAAGCTTGCACCAAATATTAATTTTCCGTTGAAATTTACCCACCATATCCAATAAATTCAAAGCGATAAAGTTAGAGATTATAGGAGACACCACTATACCAAGATATTTGAACTCTCGCACCACTTTAAGAAAGGTATCTCCCACCCTCGTATCAGCCGATAGAGCATCCACTGGCATAATGACCGACTTATCCCAATTTATTTTTTAAACCCGAATACTCTCCAAATTCCTGTATAAGCCCCATAGCTGCGGTTAAGGAACCTGATGTGTCCCCCAAGAACAGCAGGAGATCATCAGCATATAATGCCACTCTCTCCTCCAGGTCCCCATATCGGAAACCCCGAATATCAGGGCTATTACGCAATTTAACCGCCAGTGGTTCAATGGCAAGCGCAAACAGGAGAGGAGACAGCGGACAGCCCTGCCTAGTACCCCTCCCCAACTTCAGAACATCCGATAGGGCACCATTGAGGCGAATCCTAGCCACAGGAGCAGAATATAGCAGTCTCACCCATTTTATAAACTGGCCTCCAAATCCCATTTCCCGTAGTACCACCCATAGGTACTCCCACTCAACGCTATCGAAAGCCTTCGCAGCGTCAAGCGAGAGCACCGCCCTCTCTCCACCACTCCAAGACGCCAACTGTATGTTAAGAAATACCTTACGCAGGTTAACCCCTTCCAGACCCTTGGCCCACCCCTGGGCCATGGAGTGATCAGGCTCCTGCAGGTCGAGTGAGGGTGTCACTGACCTGTCACTCGGCCTGCATGTACATGGGGAGTTGTACAACACCCCAGGGGGGGTCGATTTGCCCCCACCCCCCACCCCCCCGGCTACAGGCGCGGTGATTGGCACTCAAAAGTGAAAGTGAAAATCACCGCGCCTGTAATGCTTCCCTGCCTGCCGCTGCTATCCCTACCCTCCAATCTTCTCCCCTGTCATCCTCTAACTGCCCCCCTGTCCCCCACCTCTCTTTCCTGCCCCCTCTTCATCTTTCTTACCCCCCCGCTTCCTTTTCCTGCCACCTGCTTCCTGTCCCTGCCACCCGCTTCCTCTTCCTGCTGCCCGCTTCCTCCTGCCTGCCCCCGCTTCCTCCTAAGTGCCCCCCTACTTCTCCTGTCACCCCCCTCTTCCCCTTTCCTTCCCCCCGATCACAGGAGCGGCGATCGCCTCTCCCACTCACCCCTCCGGCGGCCGCTCTGTCTCCACTGCGTCCCGCTCCTCCTCCTCCTCTTCACCGCCTCCGGATCTGACAGCTCTGTGCTGGAGCTGCCAGATCACTTTCTACAGCTAGATCCTGAGGATCCAGCTGTAGAAAATGATCTGACAGCTCCAGCATAGTGATCCACAGTGACCATTATGCGATCACTGTGGATCACTGTGCTGGATCTGTCAGATCACTTTCTACAGCTGGATCCTGAGCTGCAGGAAGTGATCTGACAGCTCCAGCACAGTGATTCACAGTGACCATTATGTGATCACTGTGGATCACTGTGCTGGATCTGTCAGATCACTTTCTACAGCTGGATCCTGAGGATCTAGCTGCAGGAAGTCATCGTGGGACCTTCGTTATGGACTACGTTGGAGCGATCGAGCGTCGTGGGACCTTCGTTGTGGACTACGTCGGATCTTTTCATAATAAAGATGGAGTCTGAATTGTGTCTGTGTTTTGTTTTTTTTTCAAATAAAAAGATTTTTCTCTGTATTTATTGAATATTTACCGTACTAGAGATTCCTAATGGCGGGTCTAACATTGGCCCTATATTATGAATCTAGGGCTTAGTGCCAGCTGCCAATAAAAAGCTGGCATTAACCCCTTTATTACCCAGTTAGCCACCGGCACCAGGGCAACTGGAAGAGCGTGGGTACAGCGCCAGAAAATGGCACTTCAATGAATGCGCCATTTTCTGGGGCGGGTGCGGGCTGCAATTCGCAGCATGGGGGGCCCAGAACGCTTGGGCCTCTCTATGCTGAGGATTCCAGCCCCCAGCTGCCTAGTTGTACCTGGCTGGACCAAAAATATGGCGGAGCCCGACGTAATTTTTTTTCTAGAATTAGTTCTAGAAATTAAAAAAGGGCTTCGCTGTATTTTTGGTTCCAGCCAGGTACAATGAGGCAGCTGGGGGCTGGTGGCAGTCCGTAGCTGCCAAGTTGTACCTGGCTGGACCAAAAATATGGCAGAGCCCCATGTCATTTTTTTTTTTAAATTCTACAAATAAAATGACATGGAGCTTTGCCGTATTTTTGGTTGCCAGCCAGGTACAACTTGGCAGCTAGGGGGCTGGAATCCTCAGCATGGAGAGACCCAAATGTATAGGGTCCCCTATGCTGCGAATTGTAACTACTAGACTAGTATGTTTTTTCACAAAAAGTTTCTTTATTCATTTTTACGTCTCAATTTGTGAAGCACATGGGGTTCAAAGTGCTCACTGTGCATCTAGATATGTTCCCTGGGGGGTCTAGTTTCCAAAATGGGGTCACTTGTGGGGAGCTCAAATGTTTAGGCACACAGGGGCTCTCCATACGCGACCTGGTGTCCGCTAACAATTCCAATTGTTGGCAAACACCAGGTTATGTATGGAGAGCCCCTGTGTGCCTAAACATTGGAGCTCCCCCACAAGTGACCCCATTTTGGAAACTAGACCCCCCCAAGGAACCTATCTAGATGCATAGTGAGCACTTTGAATCCCCAGGTGCTTCACAAACTGATCCATAATAAGGTAAAAATACTTTTTTCTTTCACACAAATTTTCTTTTTTAATTTGTACGGATCAATTTGTGAAGCACCTGGGGGTTCAAAGTGCTCACTATGCATCTAGATATGTTCCCTGGGGGGTCTAGTTTCCAAAATGGGGTCACTTGTGGTGGAGCCCCAATGTTTAGGCACACAGGGGCTCTCCAAATGCGATATGGTGTCCGCTAACAATTTGAGGTGATTTTCCATTCAAATTGTTAGCGGACACCATGTCGCGTTTGGAGAGCTCCTGTGTGCCTAAACTTTGGAGCTCCCCCACAAGTGACCCCATTTTGGAAACTAGACTCCCCAGGGAACATATCTAGATGGGTGGTGAGCATATTGAACCCCCACATGCTTTACAAATTGATCTGTGAATATGGAAAAAGTACTTTTTTTTCACAAAAATGTTCTTTTAGCCTCAATTCTTTCATTTTCACATGGGTAACAGGATAAACTTCATCCTAAAATTTGTTGGGCAATTTCTCCTGAGTACACCGATACCTCATATGTGGTCATAAACCACTGTTTTGACGCGCGGCAGAGCTCAGAAGTGAAGGAGCGCCATATCACTTTTTGAATGGAAAATTAGCTCCAAAAGTCAAATTGCTCTCTTTCCCTTCAGAGCCCTGCCGTGCGCCCAAACCGTGGTTTATGACCACATATGAGGTATCGGTGTACTCAGGAGAAATTGCCCAACAAATTGTAGGATCCATTTTATCTTTTTGCCCATGTGAAAATGAAAAAATTGAGGATAAAAGAACATTTGTGTTAGAAAAATTAAAATATCCATTTTTTTTGTTTCCAATTTGCTTAGTTCCTGTGAAGCACCTGAAGGGTTAATAATCTTCTTGAATGTAGTTTTGAGTAGCTTGAGAGGTGCAGTTTTTGGAATGGTGTCAGGTTTGGGTGTTTTCTGTCATGTACACCCCTCAAAGGGACTTCAAATGGGATGTGGTCACTAAAAAAAATGGTTTTGTAAATTTTGGTGGAGAAATGAAAAATTGCTCATGAACTTTTAACCCTTATAACTTCCTAACAAATTTTTTTTTTTTTCCAAAATTGTGCTGATGTAAAGTAGACATGTGGGAAATATTATTTCATAACTATTTTGTGTCACATAACTCTCTGGTTTACCAGAAGAAAAATTCAAAATTTGAAAATTGCTAAATTTTCTAAATTTTTGCCATATTTTTGATTTTTTCACAAATAAACGCAAAAATTATCGACCTAAATTTAATACTAACATGAAGCCTAATATGTCACGAAAAAACAATCTCAGAATCGCTAAGATCCGTTGAAGCGTTCCCGAGTTGTAACCTCATAAAGGGACACTGGTCAGAATTGCAAAAAATGGCAAGGTCATGAAGGGGTTAATGGCCGTAGATTTATTGGGCATAAATCCCGTTTGATCCTCTCCCACTACCTGATTGATCACTGTCATCAGCCTAGTAGCCAAGACTTTCGCCAAAATCTTTACATCAGTAGATAGCAAAGAAATAGGCCTGTACGACCCTGGCTGTAGAAGATCTTTCCCTGGTTTAGGTAAAAGGACCACCACAGCCTCCCTCATCGATTCAGGTAGAACCCCCTCACCCAAAGCCCCCTCAAACACCTCCTTCAATCTAGGTATTAACACATCCCCATATTCCTTATAAATTTCAATTGGGACACCATCAGACCCAGGAGCCTTATTATTCTGAAAGTCTTTTGCCGCAATCCACATTTCCTCTTCTGTAATAGGAGCCTCCAATTGTAGTCTCTGGACCTCCGTCAGCTTAGGCAGCCGCATGTCACGGATATACCGCTCCAGCTCCGCAGAAGATTTTGCAAGCCTGGAGGAGTACAGCCGCTGATAAAAGTGAAAAAACACCTTTGCCATCTCCCCAGTGTCCGTGACCAATAATCCATTACCGTCCCGGACAGCTGAGATCAGCGGAGCCCCAGTTTGGGCTTTAGCAACCGTAGCCAACAGATGTCCAGCACCCTCACCCTCAGCAAAAAAAATTGGTGCTTTAAGAAAAAACGTTTATTTTCAGCCTGTTGTAACACAAATTGGTTTAATTTAGATTGGGCATTTACCCATTTTAGCTTATTGTCGGTAGTTGGTGACCCCACAAAGGCGTGTTCCAGAGTATCCACCTCAGTCTGTAAATATTGCATACGACCTCTAGTTTTAGATTTAATCCTGGATATTTCTTTTATTAGGACTCCACGCAATACCGCCTTCATGGCATCCTAAACCACAGACAGGGAGACCGATCCCACATTGTTACAAAAGAACTCCTCCAGAACAGATGGAATGGAGATATTGTTGTCAAACACTGCCAGCCAGAATGGATTGAACCTACACCCACCCCTATGACATATAGCACCCCGGTCCACGTTTATAACCACCTTAAGAGGGGAGTGGTCTGAAATCAATCTGGTACAATATTCAGTCCCAATTATCAATGGCACCATTGCACTATTCCCTAAGGCCAAATCTATCCTAGATAACGAGGAATGAGATGGGGAGTAGCAGGAATATTGCTGAACATCCGGGAACTGCATACGCCACACATCCATTAATTGTACCTCTTGCAAAACTCTCGCCAGAGACGTCTCTTGTATATTGCCCCCTCCCAGCTCACCCAGATACTTATCCAAGCCGGCATTCAGGTACATATTAAAATCCCCAATTGCCAACAAGGGTATGTTAGCATACTCCGTAATAATGGGAATTATAGGTTGTAATTTACTCACAGCAAATGGTGGGGGAATATATAGAGCAATCATGCACATTCGCAACCCAGCCACTCTACATACCAGACATACATATCTACCCTTCCCGTCAATGATCACCCTTTCTGCAGTGAAGGGGAGAGATGGGTGTACCAAAATATTCACGCCCCTAGAGTACGTGTTGTGTGTGGAATGAAATGCAGGCCCCTTCCACAATTTAGTAAGAGAGGCAGCCGCCTCCGCATTATAGTGCGTTTCCTGTAAACACGCCACAAGATTTTGATGCGTTTTTAAATATTTAAGTATTGCAAATCTCTTTTTAGGATCCCCCATGCCCCTGACATTCCAAGACATAATATTAAGTTGTCTAGCCATATTCAGAAATATACCATTTTACAGACAAAACCGGATATTTTAAGTACCGCCCAGCGTCTTTGTTTATCGTCCTCCGATACGTGAAAAGGTTCTCCCATAACACTCATAACAAACCCCTCCCCTCCCACCCCTCCCCAAACTAATAACAATCTCATAGCGTTGTTCATCACTAATCCCATATATCTTAATTTAACTCACGTGTGGGCCTTTAACAAAAGAATTATGCCCACGGGGAGTAAAGCCTAGGTCTCACATAACGATATCGGTAACGATATCGTCCTATTTGTGACGTAGGAACGATATCCTTACCGATATCGTTGCGTGTGACTGATAGCAGCGATCAGGCCCCTGCTGTGAGGTCGCTGATCGTTGCACAGGGCTCCTGACCATTTTTTGGTCGTTGGCCCCCCGCTGGTCACCACACATCGGTGTGTGTGACCGGCGGGGGCAGCGATCAGCGACCTGTCAGGATCCCCCGCCATGTCACAGCGCCGCACAGCAGCGCTGTAACATGACATCCAGGGTGACAAGCGGGCTTAGAGACCCGCTTGTTTACCATGGTTACCGGCACCCGCCCGCTTCCGGGTTGCGGGGAGCGAGCGGGTGCATCCTCTCCTATCCTGTCCCTCACTATTCTCATCTCTCCCTGCTGTTTCCCTGTTCCCTACTCTATCCCCTATCCTAAACCCTAATCCTATCCCTCTCCTTGTTCTAAATAAAGAAAATCCCCCCGAGGCTCACCGGCATCAGAGGCTCCCATACCGGCATCTCTGTAATGGAGATCTCAGGGGTAAAGGACCTATGATGAGGTCAGTATCATGTGACCGGCCTATACTGTACAGTATAGGCCGGTCACATGACTGTGACCTCATTACAGGTCCTTTACCCCTGAGATCTCCATTACAGAGATGACGGTATGGGAGCCTCTGATGCCGGTGAGCCTCGGGGGGGATTTCTTTATTTAGAACAAGGAGAGGGATAGGATTAGGGTTTAGGATAGGGGATAGAGTAGGGAACAGGGAAATAGCAGGGAGAGATGAGAATAGTGAGGGACAGGATAGGAGAGGATGCACCCGCTCGCTCCCCGCAACTCGGAAGCGGGCGGGTGCCGGTAACCATGGTAAACAAGCGGGTCTCTAAGTGCAGGAGAGACCCGCTGTTACCATGGTTACCAGCGTCCGTCCGCTCCCAGGATGCAGGGAACGAGCGGACGCTGGGTACCAACGATCTGGCTGCCCAGAGGTCGCTGGTGAAGTCTGTCAGTGTGACAGCTCACCAGCGACCTGATAACGATGTGTCAACGATGCATCAACGATGCTGATCGTTGTCGGCATCGCTGACACATCGTTATGTGAGACCGGGGCTTAAGAAAGAAGGGAAAAATAGAAGTCAGAAAAAGAAAGATAACAGACAACAGAAAGAATAAAAAGAGATAGACAGATGGGAGAACAAAGTCTCGCACACTGCAAGGGGGATAAAACTTAAGTAGCTCACAGTTAGCCCCGTGACAGCCCCCGCTCTATACAGTCAACCCAAAAAAACTATATGAGCTTGCCCGAGATATATATATAAGAGAGAGCGATAAACAGATCTCATACTAAATACATTCCAGGATAAGATATACTTATAAAATCCAACATTGTACATCGGACCCACTTAATCTCAAAGCCAGTAGGTCTAATCTTTATCAACCATTGTTGGAAAAACCACAAACAGTCATCCATTGCGGATTTGTCTCTCTTTTAAGTCCAGCTATTTAGACGCTTGCTTGGCCAAATCAAAGAAGTGAGTTCCACCAAGCGCCTCCACTCGCAGCCGGGCCGGAAAAAGCATAGAGTATTGCACTTTCAGCGCTCTCAATCGACGTTTAACCTCCTGAAATTGAGCGCGTTTCCTACGGACCTCCACGGAGAAGTCTGGATATATAGACACTCTTGCCCCCTCTATACGGAGATCTTCGGCCGTCCGTGCCAGGTATAGGATTTTGTCCCGGTCTCTAAAGTGGAGCATTTTAATCAGGATCGGGCGAGCTTGGTCTCCCGGCTGCGGCGGCCTGGCAGGCACACTGTGAGCTCTCTCAATAGCGAACATTCTAGAGAACTTATCCTGGCCAAAAGTTTTCAGCAGCCACGCTTCAAAATATTCCACTGCATCTCTGCCTTCCACCCTCTCCGGAACTCCTACAATACGCACATTATTTCTACGTAGGCGATTTTCTATATCGTCCGTTTTATTGTGCAAATATGTAATAGAATCACCAGCAGCTTTGAACCTTTTGACCAAGGGAGCCACAGTGTCCTCCAGTTCACCCACTCTCCCTTCAGCCGCAGACATACGTTCTCTCACTTTCTGCATATCATGGCGAATGCTGGATATCTCCATCTTTAGGGATCCAATGTGGCCAGCAAGCTCAGCATTTCCTTTAGCAATAGCTTTAAGGACATCTCTAAGTGTGGGTTCACCCTCATCATCAGCTTCATCATGCGTGCTGACAGTCTCTGAGCCCTCAGGCTCCACATTATCATCATCATCCTGGGCTGCCTCACCATTACTGCACAGCTTTCTCCCTTGTTCCTGCAGGGGCTCCCCCTCACAAACACCCATTGTCCCTGGGTTATATACTGAAGTATTTTCACCTGGGGTCCGTGAGGAGCCCGGCTTCCGCTTCCTAGCAAATTGTTGCAGTTTGGCCGCCGCTTCCAGCCACTTCTCCCTCTGTCGCGGGGTCTCTCCTTCCTGGAAGCCTCCCTCGGCACCATCTTGCGCGCCATGCGGCGCTCCCCCAGCAGCCGACCGCAGCCGTCCATCCCGCCGCGACATTGTACAGCCTGCGGGTCCCACAGTGCTCACCGCGTTCCTGGAGGTCAGCCCCAGCGATTAGGCGGCTCAGAGCCAAATTATTCCTCGGGCAAGAGGATTATAATGAGCGGGGCCGCCGGAGCTCTTCAGCCGTGCGACCGCTCACATAGCACGCTAGGCCACGCCCCCACAACTCCAAGGTTACCTCTCCCCAAATTAAAACCCAAACTGACCATCACCACACAGCACGGAGACAGACCCCACACGACAGCTAACTTGTCCCCCCCATATTGCAAATGTATAAGGTACCATCACACAATGTCAGGGGACTCAACTCACCATTTAAGATAAAACGCGCGTTCATAGACTACTCAACATATACACGGGACATCATACTACTACAGGAAACACACTTTACAGACCGCTCCTTCCCAAAATTCTTCCATAAGTCATACACTAGATCCCACCTAGCATCCCATAATAAAAAAACTAGAGGAGTGGCCATGCTATTCCACAACTCCTTCCCATTCGTACAGGAACAAGTGACTGCGGCCAAAGAAGGTAGATACCTCATAATACACGGGACAGTCCAATCAAAACAAATCTGTATCATAAATAGCTACGCCCCCCCGGTGATACAAATGAAAACGATCCACACAATAACGAAGCTTCTAGGGGACGCAACATATGACCTCCTACTCTGGGGAGGAGATTTCAACATAACCATAGACGCCACATTGGATAGCTGCACGCAAAAACGATTCGATATCACTAACACTGAGAGAAAAACTCTACAAAACCTACTTAAATCCCACCAACTAGTAGAGAAGAAACCCACACGCACTCGAGGAGCTACACCTACTTCTCCAAGGCCCACCACTCATACTCCAGAATAGACTGGATACTAACGAACTCCGGCAACCTAACCTCCCTTCTCTATAGACACATCCTGTCCTCCTGGTCAGACCACAACTGCGTACGATCAGTATTTATTATTATTATTATTATTATTATTTATTTATATAGCGCCATTAGGTTCCATGGCGCTTTACATGAGGTTGAGGGAGACAAGAACAAGTACACTAAATCTAGGCGATCAGGACGTACAGGTACAGGAGGGGCAGGGACCCTGTCCACGAGGGCTCACAGTCTATGAGGGGTGGGTTAGGATACAGTAGGATGGGGGAATGTCAGGTATGGGGTGTTCGCCTGGGTCTCATGGCAGGTTGTAGGCTTGACGGAACAAGTGAGTCTTCAGGTGACACTTGAAGCTACTCAGGGTAGGAGAGTGTCTGACGTGTTCGGGTAGGGAGTTCCAGAGTAAGGCAGATGCCCGGGAGAAGTCCTGGACTCGGTTGTGCGAAGAGGTGATGAGGGGGGAGCAGAGGAGGAGTTCTTGGGAGGAGCGGAGGTTGCGTGAGGGTAGGTATCGGGAGACCAGGTCGGAGATGTATGGTGGAGCCAGGTTGTGTATGGCTTTGTACGCCATGGTTAGTGTTTTGAATTGGGATCTCTTGGAGACGGGGAGCCAGTGAAGGGCTTGGCAGAGGGGGGAGACAGGGGAGTAGCGGGAGGACATATAGATGAGTCGGGCAGCGGAGTTGAGGATAGACTGGAGAGGTGTGAGGGAGTTAGCCGGGAGGCCATTGAGAAGGAGGTTGCAGTAGTCAAGGCGGGAGATGATAAGAGCATGGATGAGTGTTTTAGCGGTGTCGTGGGTGAGGAAGGAGCGGATCCGTGAGATGTTCTTGAGCTGGAGCCGGAGGGATGTGGTGAGGGCCTCGATGTGGGGTTTGAAGGATAGGGAGGAGTCAAGGATTACCCCGAGGCATTTGGCTTGGGGGACTGGGGAGAGGGGGCAGTCGTTGACGCAGATGGATAGGTTGGGAGGTGGGGTGGAATTTCTTGGGGGGAAGACTATGAATTCAGTTTTGTCCATGTTGAGTTTAAGGAAGCGAGCAGAGAAGAAGGATGAGATGGCGGAAAGGCATTGAGGGATTTTCGAGAGTAGGGAGGTGATGTCGGGGCCGGACAGGTAGATTTGGGTGTCGTCGGCGTAGAGGTGGTACTGGAGGCCATGGGACTCGATGAGTTGCCCTAGGCCGAGAGTGTAAATGGAGAAAAGTAGGGGTCCCAGGACCGAACCTTGGGGGACTCCGACAGAAAGGGGGTAGGGTGAGGAGGAGGTGTGGGAGTGGGAGACGCTGAAGGTCCGGTCCGCTAGGTATGAGGAGATCCAGGAGAGGGCAAGGTGGGTGATGCCAAGGGATTCCAGGATCCTGAGAAGAAGGGAGTGGTCAACCGTGTCGAAGGCGGCAGACAGGTCAAGGAGTAGCAGGATGGAGTAGTAGTGTTTGTTCTTGGCGGTCAGTAGGTCGTTGGTGACTTTGGTCAGGGCTGTTTCGGTGGAATGGAGGGGTCGGAAGCCGGACTGTAGGCGGTCGAAGTGGGAGCACGAGGAGAGGTGAGAGGACAGTTCGGAGTGGACGTGTTGTTCAAGTAGCTTAGAGGCGAATGGGAGAAGAGATATGGGGCGATAGTTAGAGACAGAGGTAGGGTCAAGTGAGGTTTTTTTTTAGGATGGGCGTGATTAGGGCGTGTTTGAAGGCCGAGGGGAAGGTACCAGTGCTAAGTGAAAGGTTAAAGAGGTGGGTGAGGGCTGGGATGAAAATGGAGGTGTGGTTGGGAATGAGGTGGGATGGGAGCGGGTCGTGGGCGCTGGTGGTGAGGTGTGATTTTGACAGGAGGGAGGAGAGTTGGTCTTCAGTTATGGGGGGGAAGTGGCTGATGGAGGAGGAGAGCAGTGTAGGTGGGAAGGGGAGGTGTGGGGATAGTGGACCGAAGCTGCTTCTGATCTTGTCGATCTTCTCCTTGAAGAAGGTCGCAAAGTCTTCAGCAGAGATGAGGGGAGAAGGGGGAGGAGCAGGTGGGCGAAGTAAGGAGTTGAAAGTTTTGAAGAGCTGCTTGGGGTTGCGGGACAGAGAGGTTATAAGGGATGAGAAGAACACTTGCTTGGCGGTAGCGAGTGCCGTCTTGAAGTCAGTGATGGATTGCTTGAATAGAGCAAAGTGCTCGGGGGTGTGAGACTTTTTCCATCTCCTCTCGGCGACTCTGGACGCCCGTCTCAGGTTTTTAGTGAGGGTGGTGTGCCAGGGTTGCCTGTTAATGCGTGGAGCATGGAGAGTGAGGGGGGCGGCTAGGTCGAGAGCGTTCGTTATGGTGGTGTTGTATAGGGTGGTGGCAATGTCAATGTCGTCAGCGCAGGGTAGGTCGGTGAGAGGGAGGAGTGATTCAGAGAATAAAGGAAGATCAAGATCTTTTAGGTTTCGGCGAGGGTGATCAAGTTTGCGGAGAGGGGGTAGTGTGGCAGGGGAGGAGAGGGCGGAGAAGGTCAAGAGATGGTGGTCGGACAGTGTGAGTACGAGGTTGTGAGGTTAGAGAGGGAGCAAAGGCGGGTAAAGATGAGGTCAAGCGTGTGGCCTTGTTCGTGGGTGGGAGAGGAGGACCATTGGGAGAGCCCTAGGGAGGTGGTCAAGGAAAGAAGGTTGGAGGCGGCTGGGCGGGGAGTGTCAATGGGGATATTGAAGTCGCCCATGATGATGGAGGGGATGTCAGTGGAGAGGAAGTGAAGTAGCCAGGTGGTGAAGTGGTCAAGGAAGGAGGCGGTGGGTCCGGGGGGGCGGTAGATGATGGCTATTTGGAGGTTGCAGGGGGAGAAGATTCGGACTGAGTGGGCTTCGAAGGAGGGGACAGTGACGGATGGGGGCTGGGGGATGGGGCTGAAGGTGCAGGAGTTGGACAGCAGTATGCCGACTCCACCGCCTTGTTTGCCAGAGGGACGGGGGGTGTGGGACAGGCTGAGGCCGCCGTAGGATAGTGCAGCAGGGGAGGCCGTGTCGGAGGGGGTGAGCCAGGTCTCGGTGAGGCCGAGGAATGACAGTTTCCTGGAGATAAAGAGATCATGGATGTCGGGGAGTTTGTTGCACACTGAGCGGGCATTCCAGAGTGCGCCGGGTAGAGCGGTAGGTGGGGCATGGGTTGGGGGAATGGGTCTGATGTTGGTGGGGTTGCGAGAGCAAGTGGTGGTGAGGTTGCGAGGGTTGGCGGTGGGTCGCGGGATGAAGGTTGTTGTTGGGATGTTGCGGGGGGGGCCAGGATTGGGGGAGATGTCACCGGCAAGGAGGAGGAGTAGGCCGAGGGTTAGCAGGTGGGAGCATGAGAGCTTGCGAGGCGGGCGTGCTTGTTTGGTAATTGAGGATTGAAAGTGAATGAAAAGGTCGGTGAAGTAGGTGAGGTCGTTCGGCAGGATAGAGGGTGAGAGCAGTATTTTGTTGCTGGGAGGGGGGATAAGTGGGGGTAGTAGGAAGTGGAGAAGGATGGGAGTGAGAGTGAGGAGTAGCGGGAACATTGCATACGGAGAACAGGGAGTGCGTGTGGCAGCAGGGGTCAGAAGCAGAGTGGGGAAAGTTGTGGTAGTGGGTGAATGGTCATCAGTGGGGAGCGGTCATGGGATGAGGTGATGACCAGGGGATGAGATGTAAGGTGGGGGGTCGGATGGATGGGTCAGATGGGGAAGTTGGGGGATCAGTCGAGGCGGGCGGGGTTGACAGAGGCGATTGCTGGGTTGGCTGATGGAGCAGCCGTGGGACAGGTGAGGCATCCAGGGGTCAGTCCGGGGTGGGATGCCACCAAGGTATGAGCTACAGTCCAGGGGAGATGTGGATGGGGATGAGATCTAGCAGTCCTGGACAGAATGGTGGAGCCGAGGACAAGGTGATACAGCCAGTATGGGGAGAAATAGTAGTCAAGAGGAGGTCAGATGGCTGGGGAGGAAGGGTGGACTGATGACTAGTTCCTTACTTGTGGAAGGGATTGCAGGAGTTAATATGAGATGAAGTAGCAAGGGTGGTAGAGATTAGAAGGGAAACATTGTGGGGGATTTATATTCCTTTACCTGCCAGTCTTTTCCAGTCCATTTCTAGTCTATTTCTAAGTATTGTACTTAGAAAATGTACTTTGAAAGATGTAGTTTGGAAGATGCATGGATCAGACCAAGTCTGGATCAGACTTATGGTTCTGAATAAATCTGTAGCTAAATAGGTTTCAGGTGTTGATTAGTGGCTGGTGTGGAAGAAGTGAGCAGATGATGGGGGTTACACAGAGGTAATAAAACAGGGGAAGGGCCTGGAGAACTAACTCTAGGTCATGCAACACTGATCATGAGGAATGGCAAAAAGCAGACACATGAAAGGTAAGAAAATATCAACAGATATAGATATTATAAGCACAGTAACTAAGCAGTGAGTATAGCAAAGCTGGGTGGATAGCTGGAAGTTCACAATGCGTACCTAACACACATTATATGCACAGTATCTAAGCAGTGAGTATAGCAAAGCTGGGTGGATAGCTGGAAGTTCACAATGCGTACCTGTGGGAAGAGGAAACAGCCCGATTAGATGATGATGATGATGATGATGATCATAAGGTTGATGATTCAGCAGATACAAATAGTGATGAATGGAATATCTCATAGATGTCTAGTCTATTTCTAAGTATTGTACTTAGAAAATGTACTTTGAAAGATGTAGTTTGGAAGATGCATGGATCAGACCAAGTCTGGATCAGACTTATGGTTCTGAATAAATCTGTAGCTAAATAGGTTTCAGGTGTTGATTAGTGGCTGGTGTGGAAGAAGTGAGCAGATGATGGGGGTTACACAGAGGTAATAAAACAGGGGAAGGGCCTGGAGAACTAACTCTAGGTCATGCAACACTGATCATGAGGAATGGCAAAAAGCAGACACATGAAAGGTAAGAAAATATCAACAGATATAGATATTATAAGCACAGTAACTAAGCAGTGAGTATAGCAAAGCTGGGTGGATAGCTGGAAGTTCACAATGCGTACCTAACACACATTATATGCACAGTATCTAAGCAGTGAGTATAGCAAAGCTGGGTGGATAGCTGGAAGTTCACAATGCGTACCTAACACACATTATATGCACAGTATCTAAGCAGTGAGTATAGCAAAGCTGGGTGGATAGCTGGAAGTTCACAATGCGTACCTAACACACATTATATGCACAGTATCTAAGCAGTGAGTATAGCAAAGCTGGGTGGATAGCTGGAAGTTCACAATGCGTACCTAACACACATTATATGCACAGTATCTAAGCAGTGAGTATAGCAAAGCTGGGTGGATAGCTGGAAGTTCACAATGCGTACCTAACACACATTATATGCACAGTATCTAAGCAGTGAGTATAGCAAAGCTGGGTGGATAGCTGGAAGTTCACAATGCGTACCTAACACACATTATATGCACAGTATCTAAGCAGTGAGTATAGCAAAGCTGGGTGGATAGCTGGAAGTTCACAATGCGTACCTGTGGGAAGAGGAAACAGCTCGATTAGATGATGATGATGATGATGATCATAAGGTTGATGATTCAGCAGATACAAATAGTGATGAATGGAATATCTCATAGATGTCTAGTCTATTTCTAAGTATTGTACTTAGAAAATGTACTTTGAAAGATGTAGTTTAAAACTGATACTGAGACATCATCTCTTTATACAGTGTTGACCAAAAGTATTGACACTCCTGCAATTCTGTCAGATGATAATACTCAGTTTCTTCCTGAAAATGATTGCAATCACAAATTCTTTGGTATTATTATCTTCATTTAATTTGTCTTCAATGAAAAAAAAAAACACAAAAAGAATTGTCCTAAAGCCAAATTGGATAGAATTCCAAACCAACGTTTTGGAAGAATGTTCTCTCTTTTTGGGCAAAGGCATCAACATAAGAGTTTACAGGAGAAAAAATGAGGCATTCAAAGAAAAGAACACGGTCCCTACAGTCAAACATGACAGAGGTTCCCTGATGTTTTGGGGTTGATTTGCTGCCTCTGGCACTGGACTGCTTGATCGTGTGCATGGCATTATGAAGTCTGAAGACTACCAATACATTTTTTCAGCATTATGTAGGGCCCAGTGTGAGAAAGCTGGGTGTCCCTCAGAGGTCATGGGTCTTCCAGCAGGACAATGACCCAAAACACACTTCAAAAAGCACTAGAAAATGGTTTGAGAGAAAGCACTGGAGACTTCTAAGGTGGCCAGCAATGAGTCCAGACCTGAATCCCATAGAAAACCTGTGGAGAGATCTAAAAATGGCAGTTTGGAGAAGGCACCCTTCAAATATCAGGGACCTGGAGCAGTTTGCCAAAGAATGGTCTAAAATTCCAGCAGAGCATTGTAAGAAACTCATTGATGGTTACTGGAAGCGGTTGATCGCAGTTATTTTGGCTAAAGGTTGTGCAACCAAGCATTAGGCTGAGGGTGCCAATACTTTTGTCTGGCCCATTTTTGGAGTTGTGTGAAATGATCAATGTTTTGCTTTTTGCTTCATTCTCTTTTGTGTTTTTTCATTGAAGACAAATTAAATGAAGATAATAATACCAAATTGATAAGGTAAAGAATATTTATACCGTGTTAGCCAGTAGATAGAAAAATATATTGCAATCTGAGAGTCCTCAGTGGTTGATACCTTACGCTGAGTTCCCTTCTTCAGGCTGATAATGACACAAATTCTGAAGACACATACATTTATACATAAGCAATGGAAAAAAAAAAAAAAAAAAAAAAAGGCAAACCAGTGTTATATGCTCTGGTGGATATGACAGGTGACGTAAAGCAGAGTTGGGTAGGGCGGGGTGGAGGAGCAGGGACAGAGAAAGCAGATTTCTAAGATAAGCGGAACCAATTGTATTAGGTAGATGGTTAGTAACCCATGGAGACCTGAAAATACTTAGTTAAGTTGTGGAGAGCAGACATCTAAGTGACAGTTCACAGAAGTGTCAGGAGTTCATAGCCCTATGATTTCAGTGTGAAACATCATTGTGAGAAGCGCCCTGTCCTCTCCAGTAACAGCAGGAACCTTTCCCTGCAACCAGAACAGGTGCAAAATCTGTCCATCTATAATGACAACGGACAAGATAAGGATTCCTGGGACAGATCAGGACTGCAAGATCCCAGGTAACTTTAGCTGCACCACAAGCAATGTGGTGTATTTAATTATATGTACCAAATGCCCAACAGGTGGCATGTACGTAGGTGAGACCGGATTACAATTCAGAACAAGAATGAATTCTCATCGCCACTCAATAAAAGAAAAGCGTATGGATCTACCTGTAGCAAAGCATTTTTGCAGCTCTGAGCACAACACTGAATCCGATATGAGGCTGCTCATCTTAAAGAGTAACTTCAAATCTCAGAGAGAAGAATTTGGGAATATAAATTGATAACCTTCAACACACTCATAACCGGATTAAATATTTCACATGGATTTATCGGATTTTATGCAAAATGAACGGACATTTGGGGACAGCAGATTCATGCATTTTTTATATGAAATGAAAGTGCATTTGGAGACAGCTTGCTACACACTGAAATCATAGGACTATGAACTCCTGACACTTCTGTGAACTGTCACTTAGTTAAGTTGTGGAGAGCAGACATTAAGTATTTTCAGGTCTCCATGGGTTACTAACAATCTACCTAATACAATTGGTTCCGCTTATCTTAGAAATCTGCTTTCTCTGTCCCTGCTCCTCCACCCCTCCCTACCCGACTCTGCTTTACGTCACCTGTCATATCCACCAGAGCATATAAGGGTCATTCCGTGTCAAGTGGACCAGTGGTCCCCACTCGACGTTCTCCGATTTTGCTGAAAATTTATAAGGATGTACATGTATGTTTGAAAAGAGGTTCTGTAAATTTTTAGGGCCAGATCTCAAATACATTGGGCACTGTTGACCTTTCACTGGAGGCCCCCCCCAAGCCTGCGGCTTCAGCTAAGAGGATTTTGCAAACTTTGGCACATAGCCATTAGAATTCTATACTGGCTATGATGCTGAAATTTGGCATACTAGCTCAACTTTTGCTGCTAAACACGATAAAATTATTACCGGCTATGACAAAACAATATTTCGGCCGCAATTTTGTGTCAAAGTAGCTTGCAAAACGCGTCGCATAAAATTTATGCCAAACTTTGCCCATATATAACTCAAGACCAAAAACCAATAGGAACTGGTGCTTTACCCTGTACAACCAACATCTACATGACTTTGCATTGCTACAATATCACGGTCAAAGCATATGTATTTGTGGAAATATTCACACCCACGTCTGATGAAAAACTTAAAAAAAAACATATTTTACCTATTTTTAGGTCAAATTTCCCAAAAAGGGTACCCCTAAAATATATTAATTCTGTTATCATTAGAAAGAGCACATTTTTCTCTACAAGGATCATTGTTTTTTTTTTTGGAGTTTCTCCGTTTAAGAAAAGAAAAATGCCACTGAACATGGAGTCATGTATTAATACGCAATGAATGGTAACTGCACTATTCAAACCCTTGCGTTGGTCCATGGTGGTTATACCACAACCAATTCCCTAAGAATTGGTATTATAATCCTATTAAGAATTGTAATAATGCTGTCTTTCGAGAATTGGCAGCCCCATCGCCCAGGAGCCATGGCCGATAGCCGTGCAAGGCAAGTCGCGGGTGGTCTCTATATCACAGGTTCCGAAGCCTGAGGGTGGGTGTCTTTGCCTAGGATCCCAAGCCTAATATTGGGTATCTTTTGTTGGTTCCCAAGCCATAATGTTCAGTCTAAGTGGTCTGGAATTGTTGCTGAATTTGCAACATAATCGGTTCAGAGAAGCTGTATTGTCGGCCCATTGCTGTTGCAGCTGGTGCTGGAATTATTGCAATGATTGACTGCTCGGAAATCCAGCATGTATCATTTCTCACAGGCCAGTGAAAGAAGCTAGCTGGTCCATGAGGATGCATAAAATGTATTAATGCATCATGGTCGTCGACTGAAATTTCAGAAATATTTCCAATCCACCAGTTCCTATCGTAAATGCAGGCAATGTATTGCCCTGGCTGGAGGTTTGCAATTGGCACAAAAGGCATTTCTGATCTGACAGATCCATCTACATGGGCAATGAAAGATGAAGGGTCATTTGACACCCTTGAAATGCGAATCTTTTTGTCATCAATTGGCACAAACTGGTGATTTTCTCTTGTTCCAGCAATTGAATGTCCATCTTTGAACCTTTCCTCTTCAACTACCCGTATTTCGTCAATTTTTTCTTTTGGAACAAAAAAAAACTTGATTCCATGCAGTTGCTCGTTGCAAAAGTTGAATAAATCCACCGGGGTCAGTATTTGGTTTTCAGTTGGGCATTGAAGACTGGCACGAGCTGCCAACCTCTTTGCTGTCCCTCCAATCCCATCACAGGGCGACTTTCCATGACTGGTACCAAAAAAATTCCATTCAGCGCTGATATTGAAATCAGCATTGTGGTGGCACAAGTTGAGAACATTTTTGAAATTTTTGTACTGGGCTGCAGATCCATCGCTGAAGTAGTGGATATGACGAATCCCATAGATGAGAGTCTTGAGATACTCCACAATTACTGTTAAGAAAGTGTGGACTGCAACTGTGTCATGCCGTGAGCAATCACTGATTATGCACAGGCTGATGTTCTGCGCAGCTTCACTATTTAACTCCTTGAAGTAAATTACAAATGGGTGTACTGTAGCTTGACTATTTTCCCAGTGGAAACCTTGAATGGCATCTTGAACAATAAATGAGTAATTTTCAGCAAAGTCCATAAGGATCACAAGCTCTCCAGGTCTCAGATTTTCCTTCAACGATTTCAGATAGCAACTTTGATGCTTGGCGATGTAGTGATGGCTACAAAGTTTAGAAATTTTCAAAACCAATTCTTCAATGAAAGCTTTTATAGTCAGTTGTTTGGTATCAAGCGTGTCTCGATCAGTGTGAATCCATTGTTTGAACTCAATAATATCTTCAGGGTCACTGTTGACAAACACATTGACTAGAAATTCTTTTAAAACTTCAGAACCCGGGCATTTATCACAACGGCCAAGCATACAGTCCTTGGATTCAATTCCACAGACCATTTTGCATATGTTTCTGAGGAAGTGAAGAAAAAGGTGCAGGCATTTTTTGAGGATGATGAATTCAGTCGAATGTGCCCTGGTAAAAAAGACTATGTATCAGTGCGAATAGCAGGAGAAGAAAGCAGATGCAAAAGCGACTATTACTGAGCAATATAAGGGAAATGTTTGTTGCCTATCTGGATCGGAATGGCCCTGAAATTGGATTTTCAAAGTTTTATCAGCTTCGACCAAAGTGGTGCGTAACCGTTGGATCTGCTGGAACACATTCCGTTTGTGTGTGTACCATTCACCAAAATGTCAAACTAATGCTTGCAGCATGCCCAATCAATGATGACTACAAAGAGCTCATATCAAAATGGTCTGTGGAATTGAATCCAAGGACTGTATGCTTGGCCGTTGTGATAAATGCCCGGGTCCTGAAGTTTTAAAAGAATTTCTAGTCAATGTGTTTGTCAACAGTGACCCTGAAGATATTATTGAGTTCAAACAATGGATTCACACTGATCGAGACACGCTTGATACCAAACAACTGACTATCGAAGATTTCATTGAAGAATTGGTTTTGAAAATTTCTAAACTTTGTAGCCATCACTACATCGCCAAGCATCAAAGTTGTTATCTGAAATCGTTGAAGGAAAATCTGAGACCTGGAGAGCTTGTGATCCTTATGGACTTTGCTGAAAATTACTCATTTATTGTTCAAGATGCCATTCAAAGTTTCTAGTGGGAAAATAGTCAAGCTACAGTACACCCATTTGTAAATTACTTCAAGGAGTTAAATGGTGAAGCTGCGCAGAACATCAGCCTGTGCATAATCAGTGATTGCTCACGACATGACACAGTTGCAGTCCACACTTTCTTAACAGTAATTGTGGAGTATCTCAAGACTCTCATCTATGGGATTCGTCATATCCACTACTTCAGTGATGGATCTGTAGCCCAGTACAAAAATTTCAAAAATTTTATCAACTTGTGCCACCACAATGCTGATTTAAATATCAGCGCTGAGTGGAATTTTTTTGGTACCAGTCATGGAAAGTCGCCCTGTGATGGGATTGGAGGGACAGTAAAGAGGTTGGCAGCTCGTGCCAGTCTTCAACGCCCAACTGAAAACCAAATACTGACCCCGGTGGATTTATTCAACTTTTGCAACGAGCAACTGCATGGAATTAAGTTTTTTTTGTTCCAAAAGAAAAAATTGACGAAATACGGGTAGTTCAAGAGGAAAGGTTCAAAGATGGACATACAATTGCTGGAACAAGAGAATATCACCAGTTTGTGCCAATTGATGACAAAAAGATTCGCATTTCAAGGGTGTCAAATGACCCTTCATCTTTCATTGCCCATGTAGATGGATCTGTCAGATCAGAAATGCCTTTTGTGCCAATTGCAAACCTCCAGCCAGGGCAATACATTGCCTGCATTTACGATAGGAACTGGTGGATTGGAAATATTTCTGAAATTTCAGTCGACGACCATGATGCATTAATACATTTTATGCATCCTCATGGACCAGCTAGCTTCTTTCACTGGCCTGTGAGAAAGGATACATGCTGGATTCCCGAGCAGTCAATCATTGCAATAATTCCAGCACCAGCTGCAACAGCAATGGGCCGACAATACAGCTTCTCTGAACCGATTATGTTGCAAATTCAGCAACAATTCCAGACCACTTAGACTGAACATTATGGCTTGGGAACCAACAAAAGATACCCAATATTAGGCTTGGGATGCTAGGCAAAGACACCCACCCTCAGGCTTCGGAACCTGCGATAAAGAGACCACCCGCGACTTGCCTTGCACAGCTATCGGCCATGGCTGCTGGGCGATGGGGCTGCCAATTCTCGAAAGACAGCATTATTACAATTCTTAATAGGATTATAATACCAATTCTTAGGGAATTGGTTGTGGTATAACCACCATGGACCAACGCAAGGGTTTGAATAGTGCAGTTACCATTCATTGCGTATTAATAAATGACTCCATGTTCAGTGGCATTTTTCTTTTCTTAAACGGAGAAACTCCCAAAAAAAAACCAATGATCCTTATAGAGAAAAATGTGCTCTTTCTAATGATAACAGAATTAATATATTTTAGGGGTACCCTTTTTGGGAAATTTGACCTAAAAATAGGTAAAATTAGTTTTTTTTAAGTTTTTCATCATATGTGGGTGTGAATATTTCCACAAATACATATGCTTTGACCGCGATATTGAAGCAATGCAAAGTCATGTAGATGTTTGTTGTACAGGGTAAAGCACCAGTTCCTATTGGTTTTTGGTCTTGAGTTATATATGGGCAAGGTTTGGCATAAATTTTATGCGACGCGTTTTGCAAGCTACTTTGACACAAAATTGCGGCCGAAATATTGTTTTCTTATAGCCGGTAATAATTTTATCGTGTTTAGCAGCAAAAGTTGAGCTAGTATGCCAAATTTCAGCATCATGGCCAGTATAGAATTCTAATGGCTATGTGCCAAAGTTTGCAAAATCCCCTTAGCTGAAGCCGCAGGCTTGGGGGGGCCTCCAGTGAAAGGTCAACAGTGCCCAATGTATTTGAGATCTGGCCCTAAAAATTTACAGAACCTCTTTTCAAACATACATGTACATCCTTATAAACTTTCAGCAAAATCTGAGAACGTCGAGTGGGGACGATTTTTAAAACTGGTCCACTTGACACGGAATGACCCATAACACTGTTTTGCCTTTTTTTTTTTTTCCTCTTCTTTTCCTTTTTTTTCCATTGCTTATGTATAAATGTATGTGTCTTCAGAATTTGTGTCATTATCAGCCTGAAGAAGGGAACTCAGCGTCCCGAAAGCTTGCTATGTTTACCATCTTTTCAGTTAGCCATTAAAAGGTATCAACCACTGAGGACTCTCAGATTGCAATATAATAATACCAAAGAATTTGTGATTGCAATCATTTTCAGGAAGAAACTGAGTATTATGTGACAGAATTGCAGGGGTGTCAATACTTTTGGCCAACACTGTAGATGGCGACTAAATGAATCCCTACTGACAAACCTCCACACTAGAACGTAGATAGAACAAGAACTCAAAACTTACTTTGCTACAAACAAATCGTCAGAAGTCTTAGAAGGCAACATTTGGATGGCCCATAAAAAATACATGACAGGCGACTTATACGACTGGCCTCCAAAAAAAAGAGAGACAGAGACACAGGCGGACCTTGAAGATAAGCTCAGTAAACTGGAATTTGCCAACCAATCCCACCCCTCCAAATATCTCACCAAGAAAATGCTCGACACAAAACTACAACTCAACACAATACTGACAACCAGCATTGAAAGAGCCATTAGGTGGACACAAGCGACGTTTTATAAATACTCCAATAAGATGGACAGAATGCTCGCACGCAAACTCAGAGACAAAGAAGGCCTAAACACGATTTTCTCAATTAAAGATGAACAATCACATACCATAATTTAGGAGAACCTGAGGGCACCACAATTATGTAGAAAGGGATCTACTCAAAACATGTCAAACTGTAATTTAGAAAAAGAGGAAAGAGGCATGTTAAATTAGAGCGATCACCAATATGAAGTAAAAAATGAAACTTTATTGCAAAAACACACCATACAATTTTACATAAAAACAATTAAAAAAGGCCAAAGCCGAAAATTCAATTAGAGAGAGGGGGGAAAATGGAAACCCCTGTGAACCTATGACTCACAGTATAAACACACTCGGTCAATAGTTAAATCCAACACAGTGCTCAGAATATAAATCCCCTATACTTTTAAACCAATGATGGAACAGGTTACAGTATAAATGGGCAGGTTACAATAAACCCAAGTATAAGCATTGAGCCATGGTGCAAGGTAATAATGCACAACTGTTAAAAAGTTTATACAATATTAAGCAGTATACAAGTCCTAGAATTCAGGACCTACATTGCTTCAATAAAGCCCAATTGCAAGTTTTACAAATAAAAGGAGAAATTATACTAGCAAATTACCTGGTGGATAGTGAGTATATCAGGTGCACAAGGAGGACCCCCTCTCTCAGTGGCCCCACGCGTTCCGTCACCTCAAGGCGACTTCATCAGGGGAGAGCAGCTTGTATAGTGTGCTAACGCCTATATATGCTATTTACATCAAGTAATTACACCTGTCAGGTGTGGAGGAAGCGAGTCCGGACCGGAAATGATGTCAGAGTACATCCAATAAAGCGTTCCCTCTGCATTAATAGTAAAACGCCATGAAGGTGATCAAATATGGCGGCCGTGCGGAATAGTGATCCAAGATGGCCACCGTGCATGCGCGCGAGCGTTATGAAGCACAACAGACTGACCAAGAGTAGAATGTACAGAATATGCCACTAACCGCATAGCAATTGCGGTTGTGGGAAGGGGAACTGAGGGGGTGTTTTGTGCACATATGGGGGAGAAATCCACAGGGATAGGAACTAAAAAAAGATCTAAAGCACAAAAAGCCTAATCTAAGAGGCTGTAGTTATAGAATAATTCCCTTATCCCTATTCTAGAACAGAGCAGTGGTTAGGAATTGTAGATATAGATGGTACATTCCCAAAGGGGAGGGGGGGGCGCACCAAGCCTTTGCTGAAGAGAGGATTTCTACAAATAAAACCTTAGTTATTCTTATTTTAATATATAAATTACAGGGGCAGAAATTGGTGTCTATATAAAATATCATTATCAATTTTGACTATTTAAATCTTATAAAAGGATATTAAAATCATCTCATGAATTATGTAAATTCTAGTAGTACTGCATTCATAGTCCCTATACTAACTACCAAAAATCAGTTCTATTTAAAGTGACATATAAAGATTTTTATATCAAATAATAATTTAAATCATTTGATATTGAAAGGGAAAACTGGACTGCTCCCCCGTCAAGGATGGGAGATCGGTCCACCAGCGCTGTAAAGTGCACAAATTAAGACATAAAAAGTTTTTTATTTAGAAACTAAATGGTAACTTACACGGTGATGGCCAGTCACCATGAAGTACCAAAACAAATCTTTTAAAAAAAACTATAAAAATAATAGGGAAGAGAAAAAAAAAAACAAAAAAAACAAAACGTAATTTTAATTAAAACAGAAGGTTGAATGGGAACCATCCAAAAATTGAAAGGGAAATTGAGAGAGAAAAATTAAATAATTTTGTAATAATTTAAAGAAAAAAAACTGATTTTAAAGAAAAATCGCAACAGAAATTTGCAATAAAACCATTAATTGATATTGATAGATTAGAGATAGTAATAATTAAGACACTCAACATCATTGCTTCTTATTTTATTTAAATTACATTTAGATAAGATTTCAAGATATAAATATCAGCTTATTCAGCAAAAAGGCCAATAGTGCCAGGATTAAGGGAGATTTATCCATACCATAAATCATCAACAATTCACCCACAAACAACCTCCCAGGTGGTGATGAGAAGTGTAGTTTAGTCCCAAAACCCACTCAGGACATCCCTAATAAGGCATATTATGTAGTCTGTGGTACATATGGAAAAATTTCTGTCTAAAGAAGCCCATGTGAGAGCTTGAGGAATCTGCATGAAAAGTCAGAAAATATAAATTCAAAGGTATTTTATAAGTACAGTCTTGGCAGTTCCCATCTCAATCAGCATTTTAGATATCACAGAATCCTTATGTTAAAGGACGCAAACAACAAAGGTAGAGTAATTACCGTATATATACTCGCGTATAAGCCGAGTTTTTCAGCCCAAAATTTGGGCTGAAAAGTCCCCCCTCGGCTTATACGCGAGTATACCGCCCGCCCGCCACCCCCATCAGTATACAGGCGCCCCCCCCCCTTGCTCGGCAAACCTGTAAAGTAAAATCATTATACTTATCACTGTCCTGTCGTCGCCGTCCCGCGATGCCGACATCGCGATCCCCGGCTTCATCCGTCTTCTTCTGGCTTCCTGTGGTCGCAGGCAATGAAGTCATTGTCTACGCCGACCACAGGAAGCCGGAAGACGCTGAATGAAGACGGAGGAGCGTGATGTCTGCAGCGGTGGGACGGCGGCGACAGGACAGTGATAAGTATAATGATTTTACTTTACAGGTTTGCCGAGCAAGGGGCGGGGGGGGCCCTGGATCTTGATGAGGGGGCCTGTATACCTCTGGGGCTGGTGCTGTATATACCCCTGGGGCTGGTGCTGTATATACCCCTGGGAAGGCTGCTGTAACACTGCTGGGGGCCTGTATGTACTACTGGGGAGGCTGCTGTATACCACACTGCTGGGGGCTGTATACTACCACTGGGGAGGCCTGTATACCACACTGCTGGGGGCTGTATGCCTGTGCTGGGGTCCACCCTCGGCTTATACACGAGTCAATAGGTTTTCCCAGATTTTGGGGGCAAAAGTAGGGGGGTCGGCTTATACACGAGTATATACGGTATTCCTCGGTCTTAATGGAAGGCCAACACCTTCACTTCCGCCATGCTTCCCAATCAATCAACTCTTATCCAGGTATCAAGGGATAATTTCAAGTGTACATTCGTTTTCTTTCTCTTAGCAATCAGTCCAGTCACAGGGACCTTTAGTTCTTCATTATTTAAGAAGGGAGCCTATAAAGAGAGCCAGGAAAACTCGTTAGGGTTTACAAAGAACATTGATCGTGATTACAGCCTCTATAATTGTTTATAGCACCCATTAAATAATATCTCCTCGGGGCGTGACCTGGCCATGGAAGTGT
Source organism: Allobates femoralis (assembly GCA_033576535.1). NCBI lineage: Eukaryota > Metazoa > Chordata > Amphibia > Anura > Aromobatidae > Allobates > Allobates femoralis. Next base: position 192,337,823 of record JARQOC010000006.1, on the reverse strand, counting down.
GAGGAAGCACCTCCATAAGCTCTGCAGACCCGGGACTTTATAGAGCTATTCAACTTCACAATCTCTGCTCCAATGTCACGGAGAAAGAAGCCTGAAGATGCTGTGACAGCCCTGACACCTCCTGAGAAGCAAGGGAGAGAGGCAGGCATGGCAAAACTGTTTGGGACAGCAGGAAGAAAGGCAGCACACTCCTCTGTAATGGCACAGGGAGGACCTCATGCTCAGAAGCTGCAGGCACAGTCACCTTCACAGCTGCCACAGAGAAACCCCCACAAACAAAACACTGGAAGCCAGGTAACAGCTGTTATCAGCTCCTCAGATAAGGGGAAGGAGAGATCAAGGGAGTCTGCAGTTGTGGAAACATTAGAGGAGATTGCAGACACTGGAGAGGAGACGGAGGAGACATGGAGGGATTCTCCCCCTCCCCTACACAGGCTGCAATAATGGTGCCTGCTTCAGACCAGTCCAGCAGCTCCTACTCTGAACTGAGGGCTATTAGGAGCATGATTGCTGCTCTCCCCACCAGACAAGACCTAGACTGTTTAATGGCCCGCATGGAGGCATCCCAAGCCAAAGCCCTGAGCCCCATTAAGGAGGATATAGAGACTCTAAAGTCACAATCCACTGCTGTGTCTGAGACCATAGCTGCCATTGAAGAGAGAGTCACTGCCTTGGAGAGACATGCTACACGCTCTAATGCACATATTGTTGCCCTGATTCTACAAGCAGATGACCAGGAGAATAGGGAAAGGCGCAACAACATATGCCTGAAAGGATTGCCTGAGACCATTACAGCTAATATGCTCCTTGACAGGACTCTAGACATCTTTAATACGGTAACACAAAGATCACCAGGCTCATCATATAAAATTGATAGGATACATAGAGTATCTCGCCCTGGCCCAATTGACCCAGACAACCCCAGAGATGTTCTGTGTAGATTTCATAATTTTACAGACAAGGATGCTCTGATACAAGCGGCTTGGTCTTTTGGCGACATTCTGATTGACAACGTAAATGTTCGCCTCTTCCCAGATGTTTCTAGTCGCACCTTGTATATGCGACGGCAGCTGCGCCCCTTACTTGTGAAGATTAAAGAGCGGGGAGCCACGTACCGCTGGGGTCATCCCTTCCATCTTATAGTGAGAAGAAACAACAAGACATATTATCTTTGGCATAGGGATGACCTTCCTGGACTATTTTCGTTCTTGGATATCCCATCCATCCCGATCCCGGATTGGCTCTCTTTGGAAGGATTTCAGAGGTTCGCAACAATGGGCCGCCAACGCAGTTCCCTTTCAGATGCTCTCCGCAAGAGGAAGACACGGAGTGGCAATGCTCCACGTACGCCCTCGTCACAGCCTGGCAGCCCGAGGGGCGGAAGAGACGAGGCGTTTGCAGAGGACTTACCAACATGAGATTCCTGATCCACCTTTGTTGGAACTGATTGAGCTATATGAGGTTGATGCCTCAGACCTCACCCAGAATTGCTCTGGACTGGTCTGCCTGGTAACAATTGTTATATAAAAAGATAGTGCATTCGTTACGTATAACAAATTTATTAAGGGTTTTGTGTTGCTTTTTCCCTTTTATCGATTGTAACTTTTTCTTGTTGACTTTTAAAGAAGTTGATAATGTGGTGTAAAGAGATGATCTTGATGATATACAAGAGTCCTGGGTCTGTGGATCGTTGCCTTTTGGTCAGTTACGGTCCCTACGACTCTCTCTCTTTCTCTTTTCTGTTTTCTTAGAGAGAGTTGATTTGCTGGCTTGACCGGCTTAGACTAAAATAGTCTTATTTTCCCTTTAATCTTTTTTTTCTCAATCTCTTTGTTTTACACTCCTCTACACCTCCCTCCCCTCTTACCTCCCCCTCTTTCCTGTACCTTGGTCCCCTTTTTCCTTGAAGTTCCTAGTTAGCAGAAGGGAACACTATGACACATAGCACCCTATCTGCTATACAAATTGGCACGCTGAATGTGCAAGGTCTACATGATGCAGGGAAAAGATCTATTTTGTTTAACTATTTGAAAACTAACAAAATTCATGTTGCTTTTCTTCAGGAGACTCATATGTGCGAGAACAAGCCTTATAAGCTCTCCAGTCATTGGTTTCCTACGTCATACCACAGCTTATCTAATAATTCACACTCCTCTGGTTCCAGTATCGTGATATCGAGGTCGATACCATGGGAATTTGTGGACTCCTGCAGTGGTGGCAACGGAAGACTCCTTATGGTAAAAGGTAAGATCGCCTCCAGAACATATACATTTGCCTCGCTATACCTCCCTAACTCTGGTCAGATCACAACGCTCCTGCAGTTTTTAGATAAAATTGAGGTCTTCGCAGAGGGAACGCTGGTTCTAGGGGGAGATTTCAATGTTACACTTGACCCCGACCTTGACACGTCTCGAGGCAGGTCTAGTATGTCTAAAGCAGCTATTAGAAGGTTGAACAGAGCGCTCCATGATCACCAATTACTAGATGCTTGGCGCCTCTTGTTCCCTACCTCTAAAGACTATACCTTTTACTCCCCAATACATGACGTATATTCTAGACTTGACTTCTTTCTCCTGAGACACACTGATCTGACACAACTAATAGATGCTTCTATTGAGCCGATTTCCTTTTCAGACCATGCCTTGGTTAAGATTTCCCTTATGCTCCACTCCCTGATCCCAAGACAGTGGCAATGGAGGCTAAACGCTTCTTTATTAGAAGACACAGTAGTCCTAGCGGACGTCTCTAAATCATTGAAGGATTACTTTGATTTAAATGTTTCCACAGATGTGACACCTGGGGGAGTGTGGGAGGCTCACAAGTGTGTAGTTCGAGGCATTTTAATCAAACATGGTGCCCGACTTAAGAAAATTAGAGATACAGAAATCCAAGATCTAATGATTAGACTGAGAGACCTCGAAACTAGGCATAAACGTCACTCTCTCCCTGATCTGAAGAGAGAACTATTAGATGTTAGGGAGAAGCTACGCACTACTTTACTATATAAGGCAAAAGGGGTACTTACCAGATGCCGTAGACATTTCTATGAATATGGGAATAAGTCCGGTAGAGCTTTGGCGAGGGCCTCTAGAATTTGCAGAGCTACTACGTATGTTTCTGAAATATCACACCCAGATACCTCAAAACGCTCAAAGTTTCCCCACGACATAGCTGAGGCATTCAAACATTACTATACCGCTTTGTATAATCTTGACACGAATAAAGCGCCGGTAGCATTGAATGCACTTACATCACGCATAAGAAAATATATTACATCTTCGGCTATGCCGAAATTGGCGGATTCAGTTTCGCAATCCTTAGAGATGCCTATCTCAGATCAGGAGATTGAAGATGCGTTGTCCTCATCTAAATCGGGGAAAGCACCTGGCCCAGATGGGTTTACGGTTGGTTATTATAAAAAATTAAAAGAAGCTCTATTGCCACACCTAAAAGCCTTTTTTAATGCCTTGGCGATATCTACACCACCCAAAGATGCATTAAGAGCTAATATAACAGTGATTCATAAACCAGGGAAAGATCCTCTGTTATGCTCCAGTTACCGCCCAATATCCCTGCTGAACGTAGATATTAAGCTTTTTGCAAAAATTTTGGCGGCAAGACTCTCCCCGTTCATACCGGACTTGATTCACCCAGATCAGACGGGATTTGTCACGGGTAGGGAGGCCAGAGACAACACCACCAAAGCTATAGACTTAATTTATACAGCCAAGACATCTAAAACCCCGCTGATGTTACTATCTACAGACGCAGAAAAAGCGTTCGATCGCGTACATTGGACTTTTATTAAAGAGACATTGTCTCACATCGGATTGGGAGCTAAGATGCTTGGTTGGGTGCTCTCTCTGTACTCCGTCCCGTCGGCAAGAGTGCGGGTCAACGGGATCCTTTCGGAGTCATTTGATATTAACAATGGCACGCGTCAGGGATGCCCGTTGTCCCCATTAATTTTTATTTTGACTCTCGAACCGTTATTGCGTCATGTCCGAATGAATGGAGATATTTCAGGCATGCAAGTAAAATCAGGTGTACATAAAATTGCGGCATATGCAGACGATCTCCTGTTCTTTCTAACAAATCCAGAGGTTTCTCTCCCCATTTTATTGAAAGAATTGGAGACATATTACACTCTCTCCAATTTTAAAATAAATAGATCAAAATCTGAGGCCCTAAATGTGTCGCTTCCCCTGAGTCAAATTACTAGAATACAGAACGCCTTTTCATTTTATTGGTCTCCTAAATCTCTTCGCTATTTAGGGGTACAGATTACTCCAGATGTTAGAGATCTGTATGGTGCAAATTTTCCTTCACTGCTGCGGTCAATTACAGTAGACTGTGAGAGATGGCTATTGTCTACTTTCACATGGGCTGGTAGATGCCAGCTTTTCAAAATGAATATCCTTCCGAGGATATTATATTACCTACAGACATTACCTATCACCATTCCATTATCCTTCTTTAAGACAATTGCACAACTGCAGACAAAATTCATCTGGAGTAACTCGAAACCACGTCTAGCGAGATCAATCCTGTATAGACGCAAAAAAGATGGTGGTGTGAATCTCCCAAATATCAAACTGTATTACATAGCCACCCACCTCACGCGGGTAATAGATTGGTGCAGGCATGGTACAAATAAATTGTGGGTACAAATCGAACAGGATTTTACTCCTTTCAGACTTCAGACATTACCCTGGGTGTCACTTCGAAAAGAAGAGTTATTATATGACCATCCGACAATTGGGTCTACTCTCAAGATTTGTGATCACACGTTAGTTAGATCCTTAATGATACCATCTGCCTCTGTCTTGAGTCCGATCCTTAGTCACCCGGACTTTCGACCAAGTCTTGATGACCCCGTGTTCCAACGTTGGATAAAAGCAGGTCTGGATAGGATTGAAAAATGGAGTGAGGGAGAAGCGTGGCCAACCATTGAACAACTTAATTCAATTACCTACCCGACGGCTCTGGGTTTCTGGAGATGTGTACAACTTGTGCATTATCTTCATAGACTCCCTCCTAAGAGGACGTTTTTAAATCCTAAGACACTGTTTGAATCTCTATGCTCTACCACAGTTGACTGTAGGCATGCTTTATCACAGACATACGCGTGTTTGATTTCTCCACCGGACCTCCCGACTCCCCATTTCATGCTGCGATGGGAGACAGATCTTGGTCTCAAACTGTCTACAGAACAGAGATCTGCAATTTATTCTTTAGCTCACTCTACTTCAATAAGCTCAAAACTGCAGGAGGCAAATTATAAATTATTGACGAGATGGTATAGAGTCCCAGCTCATTTGCATAGACTCTTTCCTTCTATAGACCCGAAGTGCTGGAGGTGTGGTGGGGCGGATGGTACAATACTACACGTGTTCTGGGAGTGTGCGAAGCTCCAACCATTCTGGTCGGAGGTGAAAAAGATTACAAGGCAAGTTACGGGATACACGGATGAGTTAGATCCTGGCCTCTTCATGTTGCACCACTGTAGGATTCCACCAAACAAATATAAACATACACTGTTGAGGTTCTTAGTCATGGCTGCGAGATCTTGCATCCCGATGCTCTGGAAAAAGGAGACGTGTCCTTCTGTGGCTATGTGGATAGAGAAGGTGAACGACCTCATGCTTCTTGAGGACCTGACATCAGCTATACATGATTCATATGAGAAGTTCAGAAACACGTGGTTTAATTGGATGAGTTTCCAACAATCTGACCTGTATAAGTCTCACAGAAGCTCCTGAGGAACTTGCTCTTAAGAACTGGTTAGTAAATGGGTGCGATTGAGAGTTCCTTTTACTCCATTGAGGTTTGGTAACTTCACGAGACCCCTACCTTACCCTCCCTTCTACCCCTCTTCATACCCCCCCACCCATCCTATCCCCCGTTCTGGTCTATTCTACTCTTTTCTTTCTTTATGTGTTTCCTATCTTTTCCTTTCTTTTTTGTTTTTTTATCTTTCATTGTCATTATTATTGGTAATAGACGGGTACCTATGGAGTAGGTAATGCTTGTTTTATAATTCTGACTGGCAAACAACTCCGATGTGTTATACTAGACAGCTTGTTTTTCATGCCAGAGTTAGTTTTAATATTGCTATAGTAAATTGAATACTTTTATCAAGCTTATTGACTATTAGAAACTGATTCGTGATTCAATTAATGAGAATACATTTTATTAAGAACAGTTCTTTGTACTTGCAAGATGATTGAATCTGTAAGTTTTGGTTCTTTTTTCTATTGTTACTATAAAACGAAAAATAAAGAATTATAAAAAAAAAAAAAAAAAATAATATCTCCTCATTGAGCCCTTGTGCTAGAGTCTTCAAGTCATAGATCCATTTAGATTCCATTTTCAGGAGTTCGAGAGTTACACTCCCTCCTGATATTCGTACGAACCCCTTGAAGACCCATGATCTTAATGCAATTAGGGTTGCTATTAGGAGTAGACAAAAAGTGCCTAGCAAGTGATGTTAAAACCTTTCCTTTTTCCGAGTCAGTCCTCGAGGTATTTATCGTCGAGATATGCTGTTGCAATCTCTTTCTTAGTTCTTGCGTGGTCTGTCCTACATAGATCTTATTGCAGCCACATATTATTGCATACACAAGATTTTTTGATTTACAATTAAAGAAGAAATTGGATCTCAATTCAAAGGGAAAAAAGAATTATTATTACCGTTAATTTGGTTTCTAGGATACCTTCCACGACAGCATAGGAGGTTACCTCACCATGCCCTAATAGGGACAGGAAACACAAGAGAGGTGAAAAGGCCCCTCCCACCTCCCATTAGCCAGTGTCTTACAACGAACCCATAATGCATAAGAACTAGAACACATTCCACAACAAGGAACAAAGGGAGGGAAATAAGTGCTGTCGTGGAAGGTTTCCTAGAAACAGAATTAACGGTAAGAATAACTCTTTTTTCTCTAGTCACCTTCCACGACAGCATAGGAGGAATGCCCACGAATCCTAACCTAGGGAGGGACAACAGCTTGCAGGACCTTTCGGCCAAAGGCCAAGCCCCTGCCAGCCATAACATTCAAACGATAGTGTTTGGTGAAGGTATGCAGAGAAGACCACGTAGCCGCTTTGCAGAGCTGCTCAGCCCACGAGACAGAAGTGGGCCGAGTAGAATGGGGCGTGAAACCAGTAGGGGCCGAGAGGCCTTGACCAAGATAGGCATCCGTAATTGCCTTCTTTATCCAATTGGCAATAGTGCTTTTAGCCACCTTCTGGCCCTTGTTGTGACCAAAGGGCTGAATGAACAAATTCTGGTCGATAAGCCATGGAGCAGTTACCTCCAGGTAGTGCAACACCAGGCGACGGACATCCAGAGAATGAAACTCCACCTCTTTCGCAGACTTAGGATGTTGACAGAAGGATGGCAGAACGATCGACTGAGATCGATGGAACTCCGACACCACCTTCTGCAGGAAAGACGGATCCAACTGGAAAACGATGCTGTCATCACAAACCGTCAAATATTGTTCGCGGATGGACAAAGCCTGAAGCTCACCAATTCTCCTCGCAGAAGTAATTGCCACTAGAAAGGCGAGCTTGTGAGACAAAGACCTCATGGTGCAAGCATTCAGAGGCTCATAAGGAGAACGAGTCAGGCCCGTAAGCACAATATTCAGATCCCACGAGGGGGAGACACTCCTCTAACAGGGACATCGTCTTGAAGCCGCCACCATGAACCGCTTGACGCAACGATGATCCGCCAGCTTCACATCAAACACAGAACTCAGGGCTCCGACTTGCACCTTAAGTGTGCTAGGCTTAAGTCCCATATCCAAACCTTGCTGCAAGAAATCCAAAATTTGCGAGATATTGGGAACAAAAGGATCAGGCACCCAGGGACTGCACCAGGAGGAGAACTTCCAAATCTTATTGTAGATGGAATTAGTAAGCGGCTTACGGCAATCTTGCAAGGTGGCAATAACTCGATCCGAAAGGCCCTGGGCCTTCAGCACTCGGGCTTCAGAAGCCAGGCAGCCAAACTGAGGTTTTGTGGAGCCGGATGAAAGAACGGACCCTGCGAGAGTAGGCTCGGGTCCTCCCCCAGATGCACTGGACCGTCCAACTTGAGAGACATGACCAGATTGAACCAACTTCTCTTCGGCCAGAGGGGGCAATCAGGATAGTAGGAACTCCCTCGTCCCTGATCTTCCTCAGAGCCCTGGCCAGAAGAGGGAAAGGAGGAAACGCGTAGGTCAGACGAAACGGCCACGCGTGGGAGAAGGCATCTACCCCGACTGCATCGTCCCTGGGGTTGAGGGAGAAGAATGTTCCAATTTTGCAATTGAGGCCGGAGGCAAATAAATCCACTTCCGGGACTCCCCAGCGCGCCACCAAGCTGCAAAAAACCGCCTGGTCTAGACCCCACTCCCCCGGATGGAGATCCTTGCGGCTTAAATAATCTGCCTGCGAATTTAACTATCCTTTGAGATGGACTGCTGAGAGAGACTGAAGAGATCTCTCGGCCCAGAGGAAGATGCGGCTGGAGATCACCTTCAGGTCGCGAGACCGAGTGCTGCCCTGATGGCGAAGATGGGCCACTGTAGTCACATTGTCTGAATACACTAAGACATGCGAACCCTGGACCAGGTCCTGTGCAGCCAGGAGAGCCTCTTCTACTGCCTTGAGCTCGCGGAAGTTGGAGGACCGAGAGCTTATCAGGGGACCCCAGAGACCCTGAAACTGGGACCCAGATACCACCGCCCCCCAGCCCCGCTGGCTGGCATCAGTCATTACGGTAACAAGAGGACTCCAAGACCATAACACTCCCTTGGCTAGATTCACAGGGAACAACCACCACCCGAGGGAGGACACCACCCTCCCTGACAAGCAAATTCTCTTGTTGAGGGAGGAGGGGAGCCGATTCCAATGCAACAGAATGTGGTCCTGAAGGCACCTGGAATGTGCCTGGGCCCACATAACCGAAGGGATGCAAGCCGTCATAGACCCCAGGACCGACATGGACGCCCGGACTGCAGGGGACAGCTGAGCCCGAAGGGCAGAAATTTTCGAAGTGAGGGACGCTTTGTGATCTTCCGGAAGAAAGGACATCTGTCTGTCCGAGTCCAGAAGAACCCCCAGGAATCTCCTGACTGAGGAGGGGAGAAGCTGAGATTTCTGCAGATTTGGGAGCCATCCCAAAGACTGCAGAGCGGTCCACATCTGACGTGTGGGCCTCCGCTGAAGGCGAGACCAGAAGGAGGTCGTCCAAGTATGGTATCAGACAGACGCCTTGCTGTCTTAGAAAAGCCACCACCTCTCCCATGATTTTGGTAAATATTCGAGGAGCAGAGGAGATACCGAAAGGGAGAACGTTGAACTGGAAGTGGTGAATCCCTCCTTGGTAAGACACCGCAAACCTTAGGTACTTCCTGTACCTGGGATGAATGGGCACATGGAAGTAGGCATCCTTCAAGTCTATGGTGGCCATCTGGTAGTGGGGCCCTATTAATGGGACCACAGACCTGATTGATTCCATTTTGAATCTGCGGTAGCGGACATGTCGGTTGAGCTGCTTCAGATTGATTATAATCCGGGCAGCCCCCGACGGCTTCTTCACCATGAAGAGTTGGGAGTAATGTCTGCTGCCGAGTTCCGACTCCGGAACCCTGGAGATTACGTCGGAAGCTAAGAGGTCCAGAAGGTTGGAGAACAGGAGATCCTGAGATCCCCGAGAGGGCAGGGTAGTGACCCGAAGACCAGGTGGGGGAGGAGATACAAACTCGATCAGGAGACCCTCCGATATGATGTTGAGTACCCATTGGCAGTTGGTAATGCAGCGCCAGTTGGGAAGAAAGGCGGTGAGTCTTCCCCCCACCTGAACCGAGTCACTGTTTGTCCTGCTGAGGACGCTGTTGGGAAGGAACCAGGATGTTCTTCCCTCTACCTTTTGGGTAGGAACCACGACTTTTTCGCAACCCGTTGTGTCGGGGAGAGCCTTCTTATCCGAGGCCTTGGCTAGGATGTCATCCAGGGCCGGCCCAAAAACCAAATCCCCCTTAAAGGGAATGGAACAGAGGCGCATCTTAGAGGTGGAATCCCCACTCCACATCTTTAACCAGAGAGCACGTCTAGCCGAGTTGGACAGGACGGAGGTAAAAGCGGCCATGCGCACCCACTCCGCAGAGGCGTCAGCCAGAAAACCAGTAGCCTTTTTCAACAAAGGCAAGGAATCAAGAAGCTCCTCCCTCGGCGTACCCTGGGTGATATGGCACTCTATCTGATCCAACCACCTGAGGATCGAACGGGAAACGCAAGTGGAAGCAATATTCACCTGCAAGGTAGATGAGGACGCCTCCCAAGAGCGCTTCATCAGACCCTCAATTTTCCTATCCATCTGATCCTTCAGTGGGAAGTATCCTCAAAAGGGAGGGTGGTTTTTTTAGCCACCCTTGTGACCTGAACATCCACCTTTGGGACATCCCAAGTAAACGGGGTGTCCTCCAGGGGAAACCTATTCTTCATAGCACTCTTAACCCTCTTTTCAGGAAATTCCCACTCCTGAACAATGAGATCTGAATGTTGAGATGGACAGGAAATCCCACCGGCTTGACCGGACGAAGCCCAGCAAACATAGCATCCTGGACAGAGTGGATGACCTGTTCCTCCTCCAGACCCATAGTGGTACGTACTGCACTAATGAGCTCAGCCAAATCTCTGAGGAGAACAAAATCTGCTAGGGTCAGAGGGCATGGAGGAAGAACCATCATCCCTATTATCCTTGTCTAAGTCTATCTGGCCGTCAGAGTCAGATTGGTCCTGCTGCCGCTTCCGCTTCTTCGAAGGAGGGCCCGGGACCGGGATGGGAGCAGCCGGAGTCAGGGAAGCTAAAGAGGCCTGGATTTCATGTTTTACCATGGAGCGTAATTCCTCTAAGGAGGGATGTTCAGCCCGAACCACACGATCAATACAATCCTGGCATAGTTTCTTCTCGCAAGGGGAAGGAAACTTCTTAGTGCAGACAGGGCATCTCTTCCCACTGGGTTTTTTAATGGCCGGCTTCTCTCCCTATAAATAAAGAGAGAGGGTGCCATAAGAATCAGCCTGAATACAGGCACACGAACCCCCCCTCGGCACAGACTTACTGTGGCTGGGGCAGAGCTGGTCTCGGCAGCTAAATCAGCCATCCTGTCAGTAGAACAGCTTACCTTAACTATCGCCTTCAGGGCAGCTTAAATGCCTAACCTGCCCCACCGCTCCAATCAGTGTGCCCCTTCCCCCCACGCAGGGTCCCAGACAGGCCGCAGCACCAGCATAGGCATGCCCTGCACGTTGTCCCTCGATTCCGACCGCCGGAACCAGAAGCACCGCTCTCCCGGGAGAGCACGTGACCTGGAAGTGACGCCCACCGACGTCACATCCGGCCGGTGCGACAGTGCGCGTGCAGGGAGAAGCCGGCGGGCTCAGGGAGCACCGAGAGGCCGCCGGCCAGGGCGCCCAAGGACCGCATTGCCTCCAGGGAGGTTCCGGAGGACCAGGGAACGGTCCTACCACAAAAAAACAGCGGCAGGAGCAGCAGGAGGAGAGCCGCAGCACCGACCAACGCTGCCCGACAAAAATCAAAACCAGGTATGCTGCAGTCGCCGGCCCCACAGCACAGGAGAAAAACCTCTCCATGCCCCATGGGGACAGGAAAGACACTGGCTAATGGGAGGTGGGAGGGGCCTTTTAACCTCTCTTGTTTCCTGTCCCTATTAGGGCGTGGCGAGGTAATCTCCTATGCTGTCGTGGAAGGTGACTAGAGAAAATGAGGTAATGGGAAGGTTTCAGCCGAGATCATGAATGGGCAAGAAACACACGTACCACATGCAAAGGTACCCTTGATCCTAGTGCCACTAGTGCGTACAGTAGGTCGAGTAAAATGGCTATTTGTAAGGTAATCTTTTAAATTTGGTGATCTTATAGCCGTCAGTCCAGGATGTGGCGAAAGATAGGGTTTTAGCCTAGCATCTCTGGTTAGAATGTCCCAATTACGTAAAAGTATTCTATGAACATCCTTCCACTGGTTATTAAAAGGTGTAATGATGTTCATCGTTTCCTGTCTTATCTTGTGTTTCTTTTTTAGGGAACCTTCCCTAGTGATACTTTTTGAATGTTGAAAGGCTCCGGAAATCACTCGACGAGGATATCCCCGTGCCAAAAATCTATCTATCTGTCAAGGCACGAGCCTCTTCCAGAAAATGGGTCTCTTCGGTACAGTTTCTTCTGACTCGAAGAAACTGCCCTTTCGGAATACTTTGCCTCAGATGTAACGGGTGAGAACTCTCATAGTGTAGGAGACTGTTGGTTTTCTATAGAGTTTTGAAACCACTTTCTGACCATGAATACTTAAACGGAGGTCCAAGAAACTCACCGTGCAGTCCGAGATTTCACATGTCAATTTGATATTGAGGTCATTGCCGTTTAGCTTATCAATGAACTTCCGGCAATCTTGAGTAGAACCTGTCCAGAGGAAGAGTACATCGTCAATATAACGTTGCCACTGCAATACCGACTGTTGAAATTCTTCCATCCCATACACCAGTTTCCTCCCACCATCCCAAAAAGATATTAGCGTAAGATGGCGCACAACGTGCGCCCATGGCTGTTCCGGACGCCTGGTTGAAAAAGGTTCGATCGAACATAAAATAATTCCTCTACAATACCATCCTCAGTAGATCTAGGAGGAAGGAGTCATGCAACCTGTTACTATTGTACTGTTTGTCAAGGAAAAATTCGACTGCTGTTAAGCCAAGGTCATGAGAGATACTCGTGTAGAGTGATTCCACGTCCATTGAAACCAGAAGTGTTCCTGGTGGGATCTCCAAAGTTTCGATTTGTTGAATAAGGTGGGTCGAGTCACGAGTGTAAGATTTTAGGGAGACAGCAAAGGGTTGTAAATAATAGTCCAAAAATATGCAGGGCTTCTCAAAAAGGCCCCCAATCCCTGTGATGATGGGCCTACCTGGCGGTTCCTGCATGTTCTTATGAACCTTTGGTAATAGGTAATACGTCGGCACTCTCAAGAATCTGGTCGTAAGATAATCCCTTTCTTTTTCGCTAATGATTCCCATGTCTAAGGCCGTTCGGGTCAATTGGTCCAACATTTTCTTGAACACCTGTGTGTGATCAGATGGTAGTATACGGTAGTTGGTCTTATTGCTAAGTTGTCGTTTAGCTTCCTTTGTATACATGTCAATCGGCCATAAAACAATATTACCCCCCTTATCAGCCTCTTTGATCACAAATTCCTTATTCTGTTTTAGATCTCTTAATGCTTTACTTTCTGCCCTGGTCAGATTGTTGTTTCTTCCTGGTGTCAATTTCAATTTACTTACCTCATCACTAACTCTATCAAAGAAGAGTTGAATGATTGGGAATGTTGACATAGGCGGAGTAACCTGTGACGGGATCCTCCCCGGAAACCTATATGAATGTCGTAAATCCTCATCATCCTCAAGTGTCTGTAAATCCTGGAGGGCTCTCCTTTCCCCATCTGTAAAGGTGTCCAAGAGGGAAGGCTGATGGTATAAGATTTTAAATATTAATTTTCAACAAAAAGGTAAACGTCCTTTGTGAAGGTAAATTTATCTAATCCCTTTGTCGGGGAGAAGGACAGACCCTTCTGTAATAACAAGATTTCAAAATCAGAGAGTTTATATTTAGACAAATTTACAACTTGTAACTTCAAATCATCTCCCTCCGTTACCTATGTTATTTCTTCGGGATTCTGATCTCTCTCACAAATTCTGGTAACTTCCTTTTCCCCATTGCTGAAGACTCCTGTTCTGTTTCTCCGCTTCCTCCTTCCTCTTCTAGTCCGTCTTTGGACTCGCTCAGTTCCGAGGATAAAAAATCGTCCCCGATGGTAATTCTATAGGTACACATGGTGTGTCCCCGGACCCAGAGGGTTGTTGTGGTTTTTGTGGTCTATTTGGACCTGGCTTCCCACCCCTAGGGCCACGTGGGTTCCCCTGATGAGACCACCTGTACGCCTTGCCACTCTCAAAATCTTGTTTGTCTCTCAAATATTTTCTTTTCTTGTTCCCTAAAACAGTTGCCTGGTATTTATGCACTATACTTTTCATTTTTTTCTGAAATGGTTCAACTAACGTAGGGGAATCAAATGTATCCAACTTTTCTTCCTTAATTTTTATATTCTTCATTAAATTTTCTATGATCTTATAATCGTGTTGAAGCAATAGATCTATAAGGACCCCAGAGCACTTAGTAAGACCTGTTTTCCAGATATTCTTAAATGTTGGGTCAGGTTCCCAGGCAGGGAAAATCTGAACCCTAAGTCCTCTTGGGACTATCCCTAACTTCTTGTACTCCTCCAAACTTTTTATATTTAGCCAGAGCCTTGTGAAAAGCTTATGCATAGAGATTAATGATCTCGTTATGTCTGCATACTCAGCCGCCCAGTCCGCCCCACCTCGCGGCACTCCTGGTTCAGCATCAAATTTTGCAGATTCACTCAGAGCCGGCAATCTCGCATCCAAGTTCATTATAGGTGTATGATGTGTGCCTACACTCAGAAGAAACTGACCCAAAAGGGGTCCGTGCAAGAAACGATAATTTAGGAGAACCTGAGGGCACCACAATTATGTAGAAAGGGATCTACTCAAAACATGTCAAACTGTAATTTAGAAATAGGAAAGAGGCATGTTAAATTAGAGCGATCACCAATATGAAGTAAAAAATGAAACTTTATTGCAAAAACACACCATACAATTTTACATAAAAACAATGACTCACAGTATAAACACACTCGGTCAATAGTTAAATCCAACACAGTGCTCAGAATATAAATCCCCTATACTTTTAAACCAATGATGGAACAGGTTACAGTATAAATGGGCAGGTTACAATAAACCCAAGTATAAGCATTGAGCCATGGTGCAAGGTAATAATGCACAACTGTCAAAAAGTTTATACAATTTTAAGCAGTATACAAGTCCTGGAATTCAGAACCTACATTGCTTCAATAAAGCCCAATTGCAAGTTTTACAAATAATAGGAGAAATTATGCTAGCAAATTACCTGGTGGATAGTGAGTATATCAGGTGCACAAGGAGGACCCCTCTCTCAGTGGCCCCACGCGTTCCGTCACCTCAAGGTGACTTCATCAGGGGGGAGCAGCTTGTATAGTGTGCTAACACCTATATATACTATTTACATCAAGTAATTACACCTGTCAGGTGTGGAGGAAGCGAGTCTGGACCGGAAATGATGTCAGAGTACATCCAATAAAGCGTTCCATCTGCATTAATAGTAAAACGCCATGAAGGTGATCAAATATGGCCGCCGCGCATGCGCGCGAGCGTAGTGAAGCTTAGCTGACTAACCAAGTTGGCAGCTGCGCATGCGCAGTGGAATGGAAGGCGGAGTAGTGATCCAAGATGGCCACCGCGCATGCGCGCGAGCGTAATGAAGCACAACAGACTGACCAAGATGGCCGCCGCGCATGCGCGGCGGAGTAGAGTATACAGAATATGCCACTAACCGCATAGCAATTGCGGTGGTGGAAGGGGGAAGTGAGGGGTGTTTTGCGCACATATGGGGGAGAAATCCACAGGGATAGGAACTAAAAAAAGATCTAAAGCACAAAAAGCCTAATCTAATTGAATTTTCGGCTTTGGCCTTTTTTAATTGTTTTTATGTAAAATTGTATGGTGTGTTTTTTGCAATAAAGTTTCATTAACAATCACATACCACCCACAACCCAAATAAAATCTATGCTGCATTCCACAAATTCTACCAGAATTTATATAATGACAACCCACACTCCACCAAACCCAAAATTGACAAATTCCTAGTCACTATACCACTACCATCCCTAACCCCGAGCTACGCGGCAAAACTACACTCACCAATAACAGAAGAAGAGATACTGACCACCATCAAACAACTAAAAGCAGGTAAAGCACCAGGCCCGGATGGACTGACCGCATTATACTACAAAAAATTCCAGGACACACTAACAAACCACATACGCGCATATTGCAACAACTTACTCTCAGGACAAACCATGCCCCAATAATTTTACACCACACATATTGCTGTCATCTCAAAACCAAAAAAGACCCATTACTCATCAAGAACAACAGGCCCATCTCCCTATTATAGACCTTAAAATCTTCACGGCCATACTAACCAACAGAATAAATACCTGCCTCCCTAACCTTATACACAAAGACCAAGTGGGTTTCATACCTTTGAGACAAGCACCAGACAACATACGTAGGAACCTCAATATAATACACAATGCCAACAAATCCAACTCACCCCTAACTGTCCTGGCTCTAGACATAGAAAAAGCCTTTGACTCAGTTGCATGGCCATACCTATTCCAAGTTCTGAACAGATTGGGGCTACCTCAACCATTGATAAACACCCTTAAACTTCTCTACAACAACCCGATCGCGTACCTAAAACTCCCATCCACCTCCCCGAAACCAATACTCATAAAAAGAGGCACGAGGCAGGGATTCCCCCTATCACCGGCCTTATTTGCTATGATCATGGAACCCCTAGCCCAAAAGATACGATCCCATCCAGATATCACAGGCTCAAAAATAGGGAAACACACCTATAAAGTAAGCCTCTTCGCAGACGACCTACTACTGACCCTAACAAACACCCATATATCGCTTCCAAACTTGATAGCCATCCTCACACAATTCGAGGAGATTTCAGGACTGAAAGTAAACGTGGATAAATCAGAAATAATGTTTTTTAACACCTCAGCCAATGACCGAAACCGAATTCTATCCAACTTTAAGTTTACACACAAAGAGCACTACATTCTCTATCTCGGAACCAACCTAACATCACATAAAAACACCCTATACAAATATAACTACAGCCCCATATTGCAAAAACTAGAACAGAATCTAAACAAATGGTCAACCCCAACGCTCTCCTTTTTAGGGAGAGTTCACACGATAAAGATGGTCACACTACCCCAATTCCTATATCTCTTCCGCTCACTACCAATACCAAAGTCCATATTCAAAACGATCCACTCCCAAATCAACCGATTCATATGAATCATAAGAGACCACGCATATCCATGCAGACTTTACATAAACACAAAGGAAAAGGAGGTGCATCGCTGCCAAACTTCATACACTACTACAGGGCAGCACAAATGGCAACAATACATGCAGAGCAGAACATTCCCCTAGGGATCCACATAGAGAACTCACAACTACCCCCAACTACCCCCATACACCTTGAGAGGTCTCCTCTGGGCCACGGGAAGCTCTACCAAAAAACTTAAACACGTACTCACCATACACCCTCCACACCCTACAACTATGGAGATCCATAAGATTCCAATAGTCCCTCCAATCCCACCCGTCACCACTATTGGAGCTATTTAACAACCCAATGTTTCAACCCCGAGTCTCCTCCAAAAACCACACATGGTGGGAACAAAACAATGTACAGACTACAACATCTCCTTAACCACTCGACACTTATGCCCAAGCACGCACTCATTACGAGATATAAAATCCCGCCCACAGAAACCTTAAGACTAGAGCAAATATACCACTTCATACATTCCATACTCAAAACTATAACACACCCAAAAGTGACAGCATTTGAACTCAAATGCATGCAAGACCCCCTGGGAAAAGGATCAATATCCCAAATATACACCACGCTTAACCACCCAAAGGATAATTGTAAGCTAAAAGCTATGGAGCAATGGGAACTAGACCTGGTAATCATGCTCACACCAGAAAAATGGTACAGATGTCAAGAAAGCATCATGAAGGGAAGCCATCAGGTATCACTAACGGAAACGTCCTTTAAGCTTCTCCACAGGAGCACCGTGTCCCCAGCCTCCTACACAACATATACAGCTCCAAGCCTGACAGATGCTTCAGAGGCTGTGGCACAGTAGGGGACACACTCCACACATGATGGACATGCCCCATCGTAAAATCCCTTTGGAATGATGTCAAAAGTCAATCGACTTCACTCTAGATGACAAACTCACACTCACTCCACCAGCACTACTGTTTGGGGACAAACCACCTAATGTGAGTAACAACGCATATCGGCTACTCACCTACATACCCATGGCCACCAAAAACCCATAGCCAAACAATGGAACACGGATTTGGTATCACTAGAGCAAGTAAAGCGCCGTATCCACTCCATAATGCTCTTTGAGAAAATAGAGGCAACCAGAAATGACACCAACGACCTCTTCAGGGCTATATGGGAACCCTGGATAACCAAAAACGAAGACCACGACCTTCACAGAGTAATGTCACTATCAACGTAAAACACACAATAACACTAAGCTCTATAAAGAAAGTGAAGCACCTTGATAACCAGATCAATGAACAACCCATACATACCCACACTCCATCCCATAGAATTCCCCCCCCCCAAAAAAAAAGCTAACCCCTATTGAACTCCTACTGAAATGCCGCTTCCCCGCTACTCAAGATACTTCCTTCTCTTTTTTTTCATTTTATCTTAATTTTCTTGTATTACTCTCTCTTCTCTTAACATTAACACCACATTATAAAGAATATAACAACGCCTTGCTATATGAACCTGAACCCCCCTGCGAGGGGGCAGTTTCATTTGTCTTATTTGATTTATTTCCTATTTTTTTCTCACATTGCATTGATTAACAATTGTTTGTACGCATCTACTTTTCTTCTGTCACAATAAAATTTTGTTGAAACTAAACATAGGAACGCAGTGCGCTGCATTTGCAAACGCCAGGGTGAAACCGGCCATAGATCGGTGCATAGCGGGAGAGAGAGCAGCTGTTTGTGAGCGGGGCTACTCTGCTTCCGCTCACAGACAGCTGTGGGCCCTCTCACTGCTTCAGGGCCCCGACACCTGCCCGGTTATGCCACGTGCTGGCGCAGAGCCTGCATGGAATGACCCTATACTCACACATACTAGACACAGCCCCTCTGTTACACAGTATACTCATATGCAAATAAAGTCTGTGGAGCTTCGTTTTAGGAGTCTCAACAAAGGACTAGCCAGATATCCCTCCAGGGAAGGACCTAGAAATGAGGTGGCTCTTTGAGGAGACCACCATACCCACCATATTAAGTGGCCCTTTGAGTCAATATCCAGCTCTTTACAAGCTTAAAGATATGACAAGGGAACACCAAGGCCAGGTATCCATTAACAGATAGCTGTTTCGGGGTGTTGCCCCTCATCAGTGCGGAGTAGGATTCTGGCTAGGTGGGGGCAATGCCTAGTAGACCAACAAAACGAAGCAATCGCTGATCTCAGGGAGACCAGTCCAAGAAAACACTGTGGGCAGCCGGCTAAAGCGCTCAACATCGTGAATTCCTAGGCACATTGCCCCTTGGGAATTACGAATATACAAATAGTGTGTGGAGCCTCATTTTAGGAGTCTCAAACAGGGCTGTGGAGTCGGAGTCAGAGCCGTGGAGTCGCTGCCCATTTTGGTGGAGTCAGAGTTGGAGTCGGTAGAAAATGTTCCGACTCCTAAAATATATAACAGTAGTTCAATGCAGAATGTGCTGAATATTATTATTATGATTTATTATTATGTTCTATCTAAATATCTTGATTATTATGTCATTATAATGGTTAAAGCCTAATGTTACCATTGATCTACAATAATTTTATCACTTAAAAAGAGCCATGACTGAAGGAGTCGGAGTCGGAGTCGGAGTCAAAGGAGTCGGAGTTGGAGTCGGAGCCAGGGAAATTCAGGAGTCGGAGTCGGTTTGATTTACCGACTCCACAGCCCTGGTCTCAACACAGGACTAGCCAGATATCCCTCCAGGGAAGGCCCTAGACATGGACTGGCTTTTTGAGGAGACCTCCATATTAAGTGGCCACACACATATTATACTCACACATACTACACACAGCCCCTCTGTAACAGATTATATCCACACACAACCACTCATCTGTGACACATATATAACATTTTAACACATACTACACATAGCTCCTCCTATGACACATTATACACACACTATACACAGCCACTCTGATATTATACTCATGCACACACCATACACAGCCCCTTTATGACATATTATACTCACACACTACACACATCCCCTGTGACACATTATGCTCACACAAACTACACACAGCCCGTGTGACACATTACACACACACTATACACAGCTCTTCTGTGACACATTATACCCCCCCACACACTATACACAGCCCGTGACACATTATACCCACACAAATACTGTACACAGCCCCTCTGACACATTATACACTAGCCCCTCTGTGACATTATACTCACACACACACCATACACAGACCCTCTGACATAATATACGCACAAAGTACACAGCCCCTCTATGACACATTATACACACACACTATACACAGCCCCTCTGTGACACATTATACACACACACTACACAGCCTGTCTGTGACACATATACCGCACACATTCAGCCTCTATGACACATTTACCCAACATACACAGCCTGTCTGTGACACATTATACTCGCACACACACCTGTCTGTGACACATTATACCCGCACACACACAGCCCTCTGACACATCATACATGCACACACACAGCCCTCTGTGACACATTATACCGCACACACACAGCCCCTCTGTGACACATTATACACACACGCTACACACTGCTCCTCTTGACATATTATACCGCACACACACAGCTCCTCTGTGACACATTATACCCGCACACACACAGCTCCTCTGTGACACATTATACCGCACACACACAGCCCTCTGTGACACATTATACTCGCACACACAGCCCTCTGTGACACATTATACCCGCAACACAGCCCTGAGACAGATTATATACACACACAGCCCCTCTGTGACACATTATACCCACACACATACAGTCCCTCTATGACACATTATACACACACACTATACACAGCCCTCTGTGACACATTATACCCCCCACACACACTATCACAGCCATGACACATTATACCCCACAAATACTGTACACAGCCCCTCTGACACATACACACATTATACACTAGCCCTCTGTGACATTATACTCACACACACACACCATACACAGACCTCTGACATAATATACGCACAAAGTACACAGCCCCTCTATGACACATTATACACACACACATACACAGCCCCTCTGTGACACATTATACACACACACTACACAGCCTGTCTGTGACACATTATACCCGCACACATTCAGCCCCTCTATGACACATTATACCCACACACTACACAGCCTGTCTGTGACACATTATACTCGCACACACAAGCCTGTCTGTGACACATTATACCCGCACACATACAGCCCCTCTATGGCACATTATACCCACACACTACACACAGCCCTCTGTGACACATTATACTCGCGCACACACACAGCCCCTCTGACACATTATACTCCACAGACACAGCCCCTCTGACACATCATACATGCACACACACACAGCCCCTCTGTGACACATTATACCCGCACACACACGGCCCCTCTGTGACACATTATACACACACACTACACACATGCCCTCTGTGACATATTATACCCGCACACACACAGCTCCTCTGTGACACATTATACTCGCACACACACAGCCCCTGAGACAGATTATATACACACACACAGCCCCTCTGTGACACATTATGCCCACACACATACAATCCCTCTATGGACACATTATACACACACACTATACACAGCCCCTCTGTGACACATTATACCCCACACATACAGCCCCTCTATGACACATTATACACACACACATATACACAGCCCCTCTGTGACACATTATACCACACACATACAGTCCCTCTATGACACATTATACACACACACTATACACAGCCCCTCTGTGACACATTATACCCGCACACACACAGCCCCTCTGTGACACATTATACCCGCACACACACAGCCCCTCTGTGACACATTATACACACACACTATACACAGCCCCTCTGTGACACATTATACCCGCACACACACAGCCCCTCTGTGACACATTATACCCGCACACATACAGCCCCTCTATGACACATTATACACACACACACTACACACAGCCTCTGTGTGACACATTATACCCACACACACACAGCCTCTGTGTGACACATTATATACACACATTATACACACTATACACAGCCCCTGTGTGACACATTATACACACTATACACAGCTCCTCTGACACATTATATACACACACACTACACAGCCTGTCTGTGACACATTATACCCGCACACATTCAGCCCCTCTATGACACATTATACCCACACACACACAGCCTCTGTGTGACACATTATATACACACATTATACACACTATACACAGCCCCTGTGTGACACATTATACACAGCTCCTCTGACACATTATATACACACACATTATACACACACACACACACTATACACATCCCCTGTGTGACACATTATACACACTATACACAGCCCCTCTGTGACACATTATATACACACACAGTGTCAGGATCACCGAGCTCCAGACTTTCCGGCTCCCTCTGGAGGATACTCGTATGGTATCACACTTCCTGTTTCCGTTACAATCGCTCCTCCCACAGAGATGTGGCGTCACATGACCGTGACGTCACCGGAGGGCCCTTACCTTGCTGGATTTAGAGTCCAGCATCCAAAGGGAAGCAGAGAGGTACTGCGGCGGGGACAGGGCTCCGCTCACATTGAGATTAGGCGACTGGGGAGCGGGACATGTGGGTACAACACTACCGGCGCTATAGGCGCGTGCTCAGCGTGTGTAGGGAGGTCACGTGATGCTGGCTAGAAGAGGCTGAGGAGTGACTGCGGCCGGACCTGAGCACCCCGCTGACCATGCGCTACATCACTGAATGCACGTGTCAGCCAATAGTGTGTGTTTTCAACCGGTTTAAGGAAGTGCATCAATACGAGACAGCAGCTTCATCCGGGGACAAAGGCCTGGACTGACCTGTGCTCCGGGGCGGGTCCACAGGCGGGGTCAGGGGCTGGGCTCAGAGGAAGGCTCGGGGGCTGGTCTCGCAGGAAGGCTCAGGGGCAGGCTCACATGAAGGCTCAGGGGCTGGACTCAGAGGAAGACTCGGGCTGGCTCACAGGAAGGCTCGGGGGCCAGGCTCAGGGGCTGGGCTCACATGAAGCTCAGGGGCTGGTCTCACAGGAAGGCTCGGGGGCCAGGCTCAGGGGCTGGGCTCACAGGAAGGCTCAGGGGCTGGGCTCACAGGAAGACTCGGGGGCCAGGCTCAGGGCTGGGCTCACACGAAGGCTTGGGGGCCAGGCTCAGGGACTGGGCTCACAGGAAGGCTCGGGGGCCAGGCTCAGGGACTGGGCTCACAGGAAGGCTCGGGGGCTGGTCTCACAGGAAGGCTCGGGGGCCAGGCTCAGGGGCTGGGCTCACAGGAAGACTCAGGGCTGGGCTCACACGAAGGCTGGGGCCAGGCTCAGGGACTGGGCTCACAGGAAGGCTCGGGGGCCAGGCTCAGGGGACTTGGCTCAAGGAAGGCTCGGGGCGTGGTCTCACAGGAAGGCTCGGGGGCCAGGCTCAGGGCTGGCTCACAGGAAGCTCAGGGGCTGGCTCACGAAGATGGGCAGCTCAGGGGCTGGGCTCAAGGAAGGCTCGGGGCCAGGCTCAGGGGCTGGGCTCACAGAAGGCTGGGGGCAGCTCAGGGAGGGCTCACAGGAAGGCTCGGGGGCAGGCTCAGGGACTGGGCTCACAGGAAGGCTCGGGGCCAGGCTCAGGGGCTGGGCTCACAGGAAGGCTCGAGGGCCAGGCTCAGGGCTGGGCTCACACGAAGGCTTGGGGGCCAGGCTCAGGGCTGAGCTCACAGAAAGGCTCGGGGCCGGCTCAGAGGCTGGGCTCACAGGAAGGCTTGGGGGCCAGGCTCAGGGGCTGGGCTACGGAGGCTTGGGCAGGCTCAGGGCTGGGCTCAAGGAAGCTCAGGGCTGGGCTCAGAGGAAGGCTCGGGGGCCAGGCTCAGGGGCTGGGCTCACACGAAGGCTTGGGGGCCAGGCTCAGGGCTGGGCTCACAGGAAGGCTCGGAGGCCAGGCTCAGGGCTGGGCTCACAGGAAGGCTCGGGGGCCAGGCTCAGGGGCTGGGCTCACAGGAAGGCTCGGGGCCAGGCTCAGGGCTGGGCTCACACGAAGGCTTGGGGCCGGGCTCAGGGCTGAGCTCACAGAAGGCTCGGGGGCCAGGCTCAGAGGCTGGGCTCACAGGAAGGCTCGGGGGCCAGGCTCAGGGGCTGGGCTCACAGGAAGGCTTGGGGGCCAGGCTCAGGGGCTGGGCTCACAGGAAGGCTTCGGGGGCCAGGCTCAGGGCTGGGCTCTGAAGGCTCAGGGCTGGGCTCACAGAGCTCGGGGCCAGGCTCAGGGACTGGGCTCACACGAAGGCTTGGGGGCCAGGCTCAGGGCTGGGCTCACAGGAAGGCTCAGGGGCTGGGCTCACAGGAAGACTCAGGGGCCAGCTCAGGGATGGGCTCCACGAAGGCTTGGGGGCCAGGCTCAGGGGCTGTCACAGGAAGGCTCGGGGCCAGGCTCAGGGGCTGGGCTCACACGAAGGCTTGGGGGCCAGGCTCAGGGGCTGAGCTCACAGAAAGGCTCGGGGCCAGGCTCAGAGCTGGGCTCACAGGAAGGCTTGGGGGCCAGGCTCAGGGCTGGGCTCACAGGAAGGCTCAGGGCTGGGTCACAGGAAGACTCAGGGGCTGGGCTCACAGGAAGGCTCGGGGGCCAGGCTCAGGGGCTGGGCTCACAGGAAGGCTCAGGGGCTGGGCTCACAGGAAGGCTCGGGGGCCAGGCTCAGGGCTGGGCTCACAGAAGCTCGGGGGCCAGGCTCAGGGGCTGGGCTCACACGAAGGCTTGGGGGCCAGGCTCAGGGACTGGGCTCACAGGAAGGCTCGGGGGCCAGGCTCAGGGGCTGGGCTCACAGGAAGGCTCGGGGCCAGGCTCAGGGGCTGGGCTCACACGAAGGCTTGGGGGCCAGGCTCAGGGGCTGAGCTCACAGAAAGGCTCGGGGGCCAGGCTCAGAGGCTGGGCTCACACGAAGGCTTGGGGGCCAGGCTCAGGGGCTGAGCTCACAGAAAGGCTCGGGGGCCAGGCTCAGAGGCTGGGCTCACAGGAAGGCTTGGGGGCCAGGCTCAGGGACTGGGCTCACAGGAAGGCTTGGGGGCCAGGCTCAGGGACTGGGCTCACACGAAGGCTTGGGGGCCAGGCTCAGGGGCTGGGCTCACAGGAAGGCTCAGGGGCTGGGCTCACAGGAAGACTCAGGGGCCAGGCTCAGGGACTGGGCTCACACGAAGGCTTGGGGGCCAGGCTCAGGGGTGGGCTCACAGGAAGGCTCGGGGGCCAGGCTCAGGGGCTGGGCTCACACGAAGGCTTGGGGGCCAGGCTCAGGGGCTGAGCTCACAGAAAGGCTCGGGGGCCAGGCTCAGAGGCTGGGCTCACAGGAAGGCTTGGGGGCCAGGCTCAGGGGCTGGGCTCACAGGAAGGCTCAGGGGCTGGGCTCACAGGAAGACTCAGGGGCTGGGCTCACAGGAAGGCTCGGGGCCAGGCTCAGGGGCTGGGCTCACAGGAAGGCTCAGGGGCTGGGCTCACAGGAAGGCTCGGGGGGCCAGGCTCAGGGGCTGGGCTCACAGGAAGGCTCGGGGGCCAGGCTCAGGGGCTGGGCTCACACGAAGGCTTGGGGCCAGGCTCAGGGGCTGGGCTCACAGGAAGGCTCGGGGGCCAGGCTCAGGGGCTGGGCTCACAGGAAGGCTCGGGGGCCAGGCTCAGGGGCTGGGCTCACACGAAGGCTTGGGGGCCAGGCTCAGGGGCTGAGCTCACAGAAAGGCTCGGGGGCCAGGCTCAGAGGCTGGGCTCACACGAAGGCTTGGGGGCCAGGCTCAGGGGCTGGGCTCACACGAAGGCTTGGGGCCAGGCTCAGGGGCTGGGCTCACAGGAAGGCTCAGGGGCTGGGCTCACAGGAAGGCTCAGGGGCTGGGCTCACAGGAAGGCTCGGGGGGCCAGGCTCAGGGGCTGGGCTCACAGGAAGGTTCGGGGGGCCAGGCTCAGGGGCTGGGCTCACAGGAAGGCTCGGGGGCCAGGCTCAGGGGCTGGGCTCACAGGAAGGTTCGGGGGGCCAGGCTCAGGGGCTGGGCTCACACGAAGGCTTGGGGGCTAGGCTCAGGGGCTGGGCTCACAGGAAGGCTCAGGGGCTGGGCTCACAGGAAGACTCGGGGGCCAGGCTCAGGGACTGGGCTCACAGGAAGGCTCGGGGGCCAGGCTCAGGGGCTGGGCTCACAGGAAGGCTCGGGGGCCAGGCTCAGGGGCTGGGCTCACAGGAAGGCTCAGGGGCTGGGCTCACAGGAAGGCTCGGGGGCCAGGCTCAGGGACTGGGCTCACAGGAAGGCTCGGGGGCCAGGCTCAGGGACTGGGCTCACAGGAAGGCTCGGGGGCCAGGCTCAGGGACTGGGCTCACAGGAAGGCTCGGGGGCCAGGCTCAGGGGCTGGGCTCCCAGACTGGCTCGGGGGCTAGGCTCAAGGGCTGGGCTCACAGACTGGCTCGAGGGCCGGGCTCAGAGGCAGGCTCACAGGAAGGCTCGGGGTCATAGGCGGGTTCAGGTGCCAACCTCACAGGTGGGTTCAGGGAGCTGGACTCACAGGTGGTCTCAGGGGGCCAGGCTCACAGATAGGCTTGGTGGCTGTTTCCTGCCATCATCATAGGCCCCGTGATGAGATCACAGGGCCTCGATGCATTGCCATGACAGCCTAGAGTCAGCTGATGACCCGAATGCTGTCCTGATTCACTTCCTCCCAGTGATGCCTGTTTGGTGTCACTGACAGAGTGTGATCGTTTGTGCTGAAGCACTACACAAGAGATCGCATAGTGCATTGCTAAAGTGCCCTAAGGGGCCATGTAGATTAAAGAGAAAGTTAAAAAAAAAAAAAAGGTTTAAATATATGGAAAAAAAAAAAGTTCAAATCTCCCCTCTTTTGCCCCATTGAAAATAAAACTATAAAAAGTACACATATGTGGCATAACCGTGTTCAGAAATGCTTGAACTATCAAAATATAAAATCGATCAGATCTATAAACTGCGTAACGGACATGTAACAAACCGAGGCATCATATCACCATGTCCATTGCTGACCATGACGAATAAAAAAATTTTTTTACAATTTTACCATACTTGGAATTTTTACCCCATTTTGCTGTCTACTATAGGATAAAGTGAATGATTTGATTCAAAAGTACAATTCATCCCGCAAAAAAACAAGTCCTCATTTCTGTATCGATGGAAAAAAAAGTTATGAATCTTGGAAGAAGGGAAGGAAAAACAGAAAATGACTGGGGGGTGAAGGGGTTCAAAAAAATCGTTCCGTTAGTTGCTGCTTACTGTTTCGGCTTGCTTAGATCTTTTTACATTCTCTCTCCTCCAGTATTAGCTATCCCTCCTAGCTTTGTGTCATCAGCAAATTTAATCAATTAACCTTCAATTCTTTCATCCAAATCATTAATAAAGATGTTGACGAACACTGGGCACAGGACATAGCCCTGTGGTATCCCTTTTGTAACATTCTTCCAACTGGATGTACAGCCATTTATGACCACTTTTTGGGTCCGATCACTAAGGTGCCTTTTACATCGCCATTTTTGCTGATGTGCGGCAGATCCAACAGGTGGCGCTGCATATGTCGGATTGGCCCACTTGTGTCCTCGATCCGGCAAGCTCCATGCATTGTCTATGGGGCTTGCAGTCCGGTGCGGCAAGTGCAGTTACACTGGATCCGGCACTTGTGGCTGTGAAAAATAAAGCTGCAAGCAGTGTTTTTTTTTTTCCACGACCGCAAGTGCCGCACTGGACTGCAAGCCCCATAGACAATTCATGGGGCTTGCCGGATCCGGGCCGCAAGTCGGCCAATCCAGCAGACGCAGCGTCACCTGCTGGATCTGCCGCACATCAGCAAAAACGCTGATGTGAAAGGGCCCTAAGCCAGTTATGATTCCATCTAACAGTTGCCTTGTCCATTCCATACTTAGGCTGGTTTCACATTAGCGTTCAGAGCGCATCAGTATGCATGGAGAAACGCAAACGGATGGCCAAATGGATACTGACTCATGTCAGTGCTGCGCATTTACTATGGATCCGTAGCCTCAAAAATCCCCAGAGAAACCAATGAAATCAGTGGCCGGACGAGAGAGAGAGAGACACACACACACTATGGAATGGACCTAAACACTAGTGTGAAACCATTCTTAGGGTATGTGCCCACTGGAAGTTTTAAAGTCGTTTTATCAGCGAAAAACGTCGACGTTTTATCATAGGTTTTATTTAAATTTATGTTAATCCTAACCAGCGGTTGGCTTAACATGCTAGTCAATGGATTTTAGAAAACGCTGTGCACATGAGAACGTTTTTATTTGTCTCCTTTCCACTTTCTTCACCGGTTTTGCACCGGTTTTCAAAGATAGAGCAGGTGAATTCTTTTCAGCGTTTTTCCAGCAGTTCCAGCTTACAAGTGCACAAAAACCGGCTTTAAAACGTTAAGAAAAACCGCCGGAAAACCGCCGATAAAACGCTGTACAAACGCTATAAAACCGAGCAAAAAACGAGCAAAAAACGAGGGACACTGCTGAGCACAGAAAACTCAGTTTCTGCAATTCTCCACAGGTTTTCTGACAGTCTGCAATGATGCAGAACCGTCCAGCGGGCACATACCCTTAGGCCCCTTTCACACCAGCATTTCTGTCCAGATCCGGACAGAAAACCACATTTGCCGTCTAACGGCGGCACTTGCGGTGCACTTGTGGCAAGCCCCAGGCATTCTCTATGGGGCTTGTGGCAAGTGCGGTATTGCTGCGATCCGGCAGTTGCGCCTGCAAAAAAAAAACGCAGCTGACCGTTTTCTTTTTGCGGCTGCAACTGCCAGATCGCAGCAATACCGCACCTGCTGCAAGTGTAGCTGTTAGGCCGGCTTCACACCACGGTGTGATCAGGTCTGGGGCTGTCCGATGTGAATCGGACAGCCCCGAACTCAATTTGCAAACAGAACCGGAGGGCAAATATGTTTGAAGCCGGCTTCCGAAGATCGCAGCTGCTGAATTTTCAAAATTGCGGCTAGCGAGGAGCTAGTCATGGTCCTGAAAGCTCAGCAGGGGACAGCTGGTGGTGCTGAAGTTTAGCAGCGCTCGCTGTTTATGTATATGTTTGTGTGTCTATACGTATGAGTGTATGTGTGTTTACATGTGTGTCTACATGTATGTGTGGGTGTGACTGTATACGTGTGTGTATACCTGTGTGTGTCTTTATAAGTCTATATCTGTGTGTATGTCTGTGTCTACATATGTCTGTCTACATGTGTGTGTCTGTATACTAGTGTGTCTGTGTGTACATGTGTGTGTCTGTACTTATGTGCGTATACATGTCTGTATATGTGTGTACATATGTGCATCTATACATGTGTATATGTGTGTCTGTATGTTTGTGTATACATGTATGTGTGTGCATGTGTATCTGTATACATGTGTGCATATACCTGTGTGTATACATGTGTCTGTGTGTACATACATGTATACATGTGTGCGTATATCTGTGTGTTTATGTACATGTGTGTGTCTGTATACGTGTGTGTACATGTGTGCATGTATACCTGTGTGTGTGTGTGTGTGTACATGTGTCTGTATACATGTATATGTGTGTATACATGCATCTGTGTACATGTGTGTCTGTATACATGTATTTGTGTGTATACATGCATCTGTGTACATGTGTTTGTCTGTATACATGTATACATGTGTGCGTATACCTGTATGTGTACATGTGTTTGTCTGTATACATGTGTGCGTATACCTGCATGTGTACATGTGTTTGTCTACATGTGTATGTCTGTATACATGTGTGCGTATACCTGTGTGACCGTGGAAGCGCACGCTGGGCGAAATGGAGCCGTCGTCACCTCAGCTATACATCCCCCCTCCCTGCACCATGTGAATATTGCACCCTGAATAAAAGCACAGCAACAGACCGGTGAGTGCCGTCTTCCTTATTTCAAGACTATATTGTATGTTGCCTAGTGACGGGCACCACCTGGCCGAACACCGGTCGCTCCAGAGCGTTCTCTCCGATAAGCCGGCAGCATTGGTGCCCCTGTTCCTTCTGTGTTTTGATTGCGTATACCTGTGTGTATCTGTTTGTGTACATGTGTGTGTATACATGTCTGTGTACATGTGTGTCTGTATACATATCTGCGTGTACATGTGTATTTGTATACGTGTGTATGTATACATCTGTATGTCTGTATGTATACGTCTATACGTGTGTGTTTGTCATGTGTATGTGTATGTTTACATGTGTGGTAAGTGCATGGTGGGGGTAGAGATGGCCACAGAGAACATCCCTATTGTGCCCTCACTGTCTTCCCGATGCGATCCCTATATTTCTATATTCTAGAATACCTGATGCGTTAGAATCAGGCCACCATCTAGTATATTATATAGAGTCATTACAAACAGGGTGATCTATATCAAGGTTTTATTTATGTTAATGTTGATGATTATGGCTTACAGCCAATTAAAACCCAAGGGTCACTATTAAAACTAAAGTAGGGAAGATGAAGGGTCTGAAAGATAAAATATGACCTAAATAAGTATCAGAGGCTTCGTCTTGTGTGGTTGTGAGTCACAATCACTATAAAAGCATATAATGGCTGTTGCAGCCCCCAGTGGAGCATATAAAGTAGGGAGGATGAAGGGTTAAAAACTACACTGCCATGTTCCACAAGGCATTAAAGGGTGAATATAATATTGATTTATTAGTCAACGCTTTTCAGGGCTCCCTGGCCCCTTCCTCAGGACAAATCAATATCATATTGCCATGTTTCAGGGTGTTCCAGGGAGACCTGAAATGCATTGACTAATAAATTAATATTATATTCACCCTGTGATGTCTTAAGGAATACTGCAGCGCGGTGTTTAACCCTTCATCCTCCCTATTTTATTTTTCTGAGATAACGACCTTTACGTTTTTATTGGTTGTAAGCCATAATCATTAACATTAGCAGAAATGGGGATCGGGTTGTGACATCACGGCAGGTCCTATAAGTACCAAGACCTTGCTGGAAGCAGCGGCGGATTGCTGACAGGTGAACATACATATTTGTTATTTTTAATTCTTTCTTTTACTTAATTTCACTTATGCAATGTATATTATATTATAGGGTTAGGAGCAATTTTAGTGTACTGAGCATGCTCAGTACACTAAAATTGGGTCCGAGGAACGATCAGCTGTTTCCTCGGACCCGCGCTTATAGGCCCCCATGTTAAAGGCTGAGGATTGGATCGGATTTGGCAGTCTCCTATTTTGGGTACAGCAAAAAATCAGACACAAATCGGATCCCACAAAATCGGATGGCAATTAGGCCAAATCCGATCCGACCCCCATAGGATAACATAGGGGCCAAATCGGATCAGTGGCTGTCCGTTTTACAACGGACAGCCATGAATCCAACAAAAGCGTGATGTGAAAGCAGCCTTAGGGCCACGTCAGACACACAGATATCTGTGCAGATATTGTTCACAGATCTCTGGCTGCAGTGAAATCATGGACACATTGTTACATTTGTACACGGCCACAAAATGGAACAATGTGTCCATGATTTCACTGCAGCCAGAGATCTGTGAACAATATCTGCACAATTATCTGTGTGTGTGATGTGGCCCTTAGTGAGAGCCTCTGGATTGAAAGTTTCTCACTGGGGGGAATAAAGCAATGTGTTGTATGCTGTGAAAGCACAAAAGCCCATGACTTACTGACTTACATTATGCTTGGTATTTGAGGTGAATACCTGAGTAGTAAAATGTATTCTGCTAAAATATTCCAAATATTTCACTATTTACTCATTGCTAGTTACCACACTTTTCAAGCAAAGGAAATTCAGTACCACTTGTATTATGCAAGGAACTATAGTCTCGGATCCACTTGGAAGTTCATGCTTCAATGAGGGAGGATCAGCTGCTCAGCTCAAGAAAAAGTTATGGTGGGTTTACACACACCAATCATTGTATCCAATATCTGAACCAATCTCTGGTTGCAGTGAAATCATGGATACATTGCTCCATGTTGTACACAGCCACAAAATGGAACTATGTGTCCATGATTTCACTGCAACCAGAGATCTGTTCAGATATTGGATAGGCGGCCGTCACACGGTGAGATATCCTTAGCGATATTGTAAGCGATCACGTGCACGCGCAATCGCTTACAATATCGCTCACATCGCTGGTGAGATGTCACACAGACAGACTCACCAGCGATGCGGAGCCACGATCTCGCTCGTTACTATGGTACACATCGGGTAAATAGGCGCCGCGCGTCGCTTAGTAACCCGACGTGTACCATAGTTACCATCTCCCAGCATAGGCGCGGTCGCTGGGAGATGGATCATCGTGGTGTCATACACCACGATGATGCAGATCGTTGCATCGTTCATCGCTAGATCTGAGAACCGAACCTCAGATCAGCGATGTCACGATCAAGCGATTTACCATCGTAAATCGCTTGATTACATGCAACGATATCTTGCCCGATATCGCTTAAGCGATCAAAAAGGAGATGGCTTAAACGATATCGGGCAAGATATCGTTCCGTGTGACGGCCCCCATACAATGATTGGTGTGTGTAAACCCACCATTATAGTGCAATCCAAATAGTCTAAACAGAGAATTAACAGCACACAAGATGCTAAAATCCAGGTTTATTCAAATCCAAAGCTTAAAAAGCACATCAGGTAGGAAGCTGGTCACATAGAAAGGGTACAACAAACTGTTTAACGTATATCACGCTTCTGCCGGCCCTGCCTGCTGAATGACGTGGAGCTACTTCCATAAATATGTAACACGCATCATGCTATAACCATATGATATACAGATTAAGCACAAATATACCCAATTTTCAATAATTTACAGAAAACTCTTTTACAACAAAACTGAAAGTTCATTTTAGAATTGAATCCCCTTATTCTTTGCGATTCAGTGCGCAGAATCCACTTGACCTCTCGCTGCCGTAACAGTGCAAATCACCTCCGCGCTCTGGAAGGGACATTCGCTCAAGACCTGCAAACAAAACTCAAGACATCCGGATCAGCATTTGTGAGTTTCTTTGACATATATATTTGATTATCCTATGTTAGTAGCAATAGATCTGCGGTGCTCCCTAAAACGCACAAAGGCAGGATAGTATCCCGATGTAGAAAAAGCCACAAGGACAAAATACACCTTTTACAACAAATGGGGTCCTACATGAGGTAAATTAATTTACCAAATGTGTAAGACGTCCGATTCTTACAGGATTAGTTGTGTGGAAATGGCAAAAGGGACAACTTCCACATCTGAAGTTGCCTTTGCCAATAGAAGTCATTTTCTATAACCAATTTTTATTGTATAATGTTATTCTATTCTTCACTACTTTATCCTTTATATTTCGGAACCTTTTATAAGTGACCAAAGGTTTTGTAAGGGCCACTCCCCAGAGATCTCTATCACTTTCTATCCTTTAATCCCCGTCATACTAAGCGAGATCGCTGCTAAGTCACAAATTTGGTGACGCAACAGCGACCTCGCCACCGATCTCGCTATGTTTGACACTTAGCAGCGACCAGGCCCAAACTGTGAGATCACTGGTCATGTCAGAGCCGCCTGGACCATTTTTTGATTGTTGGGGTCCCGCTGGGCAGCATGCATCGCTGTGTTTGACAGGGACAACGACCTGAATACTACAGGTCTGAGAAACAGGGTCCCAACGACCTCTGTATCATTCCGGATGGTTGTTGCGTCGCTGGTGAGATCTCTGTTTGACATCTCACCAGCGATCCCAACAGCGACGCACCAGCGATCCCTACCAGGTCGTATCGCTGTTGTGATCGCTCGTGCGTCGCCAAGTGTGGAGGTACCCTTAGGTTTCAATGAACAGATAAGCTATGCTTGATTTATCTAATTCTAGGACTAACTGCTGGATTCTACCAACTGTGGGTTACTTTGAATGACCTTGAATTGGTTAATCCCTAAATATACCTGGGCTTTGTCTAAGGTTTGAAGGATTAAAAAACTGCTTAATTGTGGTAATACACATCAATCTAGCATCCCCTTTTCCAGCCCTCTGTATAGTAGCCATATTAGTGTTTTTTGATGTTTAATTATGTATTGAACTGTTGTGACCGTTCTCTATGGTTACCGGTCATGTGATTGTGTCAGGTGATTGCACTATCATCACTTCCGGTGTGCAATTGCCGGAGTGATGATGCGGCACATGACGTCCGCGTAATTTCCGGCGCAACCTCCTGTAATGCGGTGTGTTGCCGATCGCGTCCATAGTGACGTTACGGTGGCGTCCATGGTGACGCTACGCCACTTCCTGCTTTGGGAGATCATGTGACCATGGGGTGTGACGTTATATATGACTGGCTCCACT
Source organism: Allobates femoralis (assembly GCA_033576535.1). NCBI lineage: Eukaryota > Metazoa > Chordata > Amphibia > Anura > Aromobatidae > Allobates > Allobates femoralis. The sequence goes on along the minus strand of JARQOC010000006.1, from coordinate 192,303,375 downwards.
TTCTGATTATGGAACTTTATATTGAATGAGCGGTTTGTACTAGTTATTGTGCACTGATGAACACAACGTTATGGTGATTATATGAGGGTTGGTAAGGCAGAGTAAATGATGTGAACAATAATTTGATGAGTCACCAAAGTGGATACGTAATGAAAGTGTCCCTCTATATGTACACATGTATATCTGAGAGGTGTGCATGTAAACAAATGGGTGTGCCTCACTGACTAAACTGATGATTAGATAATGCAGGACAGGTGATGTGACTTTAATGGCTATATAAAGCTGACCATTACCATTTGCCCGCCCCTCACTTCTAACCCATAATGACATATGAATGCAGCTCTAACTTTTCCAGTCTGTAATATTGATCTCCTGAAGTGTCCTGATACAAAACACGTTGGGATATGGACTTTAGGGATATAATTAGGGTGCATGGTTAGTGAGAAGCTGTGGACTGCCCTTGTAAGGGTGGGAGTTTTTTGTTTGAGGGCCAGTATGTTTATTATTTCTCCTTTGCCTCATTGAGGGACACAGGACAATGGGTTATGCTATTCTGCCACTAGGAGGTGACACTAAAGGTGGGGTCACACGCGGCGATCTGGCCTGCGATGTCGGAAGCGATGCGCGGGTGCACGCTCGCTTCCGACATCGCAGGCCAGCTGTCACACGGCACGACGTTGCCGGTGACGCGGAGGCGATGTGGGCGGAGCCATCGCTCGCTGGGCTGGGCTCAGCCCAGCGAGCGATGGCTCAGTAACGCTGCGATATAGGCTGGATCGCGCCGCCAACAGTGTCAGACGGCGCGATCCAGCCTAATCGCTGGTCACAGGTTGACAGGTTTATGAACATGTTCATAAACCTGTCAACCTGCGACCAGCGATAATTTGCAGTTGCGTCGCGCTGTCACACAGCTCGACGCACTTGCAATATCGCCCGCAATCAAAACAAGCACAGTGGCTCCTTCCTGCAGTATACAACTCCCTGACTGGCACAGTCTAGCCAGTTTGTTGCTTAGTGTCTTAGGAGGCAAGACACTGTTCGTTTTGTAGGTTTGTTATTTTATCCTATTTTTGTGTCGCGCTCCCCGGGCGCCTCAGTTGGGGTTCTGGGTTGTAGCTGATGTGATCGGACCGCTGCACCTTCCCTTCACGGACCCCACAGTTGGGACTCCGTGTTACAGTGATGGCAGGCTCTTGCAGCATCCCTCCCCAGACCCCACAGTTGGGACTCTGGGTTGTAGGAGGTATCCCCCCTGGGCCACCAGCGTGTTTTTGATTTTTCCTGGCCATGGCAGCTTGGATTCAGCTACGGGGGATGACTGGTCCACCTTCCTGTCCCTTCGGGACTGAAGGATGATGAGCCATAAGGTATGAGGCAGCGCTGTGTGTCCCCTGTCGCGTCCTGTGTTTGTGGCGTTTTTTTTCCGGTGCTCCGCGTCGGACCCCTGTTGACAGGCAGCAGGCCCTATTAATTTAGTCCCCGGCTTCGGCCTACTACTGGAGGTTCCCTCCTCTAGTGATGCTGCCTTGCCTCGGGACCACCCCGGCCATCGTTGCTGGCCAGTAGCAGCAAGGGGTGGGTGGCTCTGCAAGGCATCATGGGAGGGAGGCGCAGCAGTTAACGCCGCAATAGCCCCAGGCAGCGGTGATACAGCAGCACTGCTGCTCCCTTCTCATATACTACCCCCTGAACTGTGGTGTGTAGTCTGAGCGCAGTGGAGGAAAGCTGCATGATGCCGGGCAGCAAGGGCAAGAAGGCACCAAAAGCCTTTACTGTTTACTATGCTTTTTGCACAGCTTGCAAAGCTGAGCTGACCTGTGTGTGCTCGACCCCGCTCTGCCAGGCCTGTGCCTCTGCCCCCCCTCAGCCTAGTGTCTCTGACTCCAGTCAGGCAAACACTGAAGTAGAGGTGACTGTTGCCAGACCTGCTACCCCAGAATGTGCAGTTACTCTCTCGCAATCTGTGAGCCAGGCTATACAGCAGCTCTCCGACACACTGCTCCGGGTGGTGCAACCACATCCGGACCAGCAGGTCCAATTGGAGGGGGGTTCTGACCATGAGGAGTCTCAGTCGAGTACCTCGCTTCCCCTTGGTCAGGTGGGTAGGAAGAGGTCCCGGACGGGCTCTTCCTCAGCCCTATCTCAGGGCTCTGTGACCTCCCATACGCGGAGTAGGTCTCATGATTCTCACTCTTTGGGTGAACTTCATGAATCTGAGGTGGATCTGGATCACGGTGAATCCTTTGACTCCACATCCTCTGATACTCTGGCCATGATGGACGACCTGGTGTCGACCGTTAATCAGGCCCTGTCGGTGGCAGATCCAGCCCCGGTGTCAGTCTCAGATCATGAGACCCAAGAGACCTCAGAAGTTTTTTTCGGATCATTCTGAGATCCAAGAGGTCCTTCTAAAGCACTGGGCTCACCCAGATAAGAGATTTGGTAATCAGAAGGTGATTGCAGCCCGTTACCCCTTTCTGCTGACAGTGGCAAAAGCGTGGCTTGAGTTCCCGACAGTGGACCCTCCGGTGTCCCGTTTGGCATCTAAGACTCTGATCTCCCTTCCTGATGGTGCCTCCATTAAGGATGCAGCCGACCGCCAGTTGGAACAACTGTCTAAGTCGGTGTTTGAGGCCTCAGGAGCCTCTTTGTCCCCTTCCTTCGCCTCTATGTGGGTGGCGAAGGCTATTATGACCTGGGCTGGGGATTAACACTCCGCCTTAAGTCATCATGACGCTGATCCTGAGTTACTGGATCTGGCGACTCAGATTTCTGTGGCTGGGAAGTTTCTGATTCACTCTTCCCACGATGCAGCTAATTGCACTGCAGTGGCCGGTTCTAATTCTATCGCGATACGCCGGGCCCTCTGGCTTCGGGAGTGGAAGGCGGATTCGGCCTCCAAGAAGTCCCTCACGGGCATGCCATATGTAGGGGATCGCTTATTCGGTGAAAAGTTGTATACGATGATCTCAGACGCCACGGGTGGTAAAAGCACCTCGCTTCCTCAGCAGACGGCAAGGCGTAGGTTTCCCAAGGGTCAGTAGACGAGATTCCGGTTATTTCGGAATTCGTCTGGGTGGTCGGTTTCCCATCCGCCTCCCCAGAATCGGGCGTCACACACGGACAGGGCTTTCCATACGCCCAATAAATCGGGTTCTTCCTGGCAGTCCCAGAATAAACAACCTAAATCCAAGGACTCCGGGTCTCAGAGATTCCCCTCCTCATGATCGTCACTTCCGGAAGACACCTCCCAAGTGGGCGGCCGACTTTCCCACTTTCGTCATGCCTGGCTCGCTGCTACTGACGACCAGTGGGTTCGGGAATTGGTGTCTTCCGGATACAACATAGAGTTTCATACTCACCCCCCACCCCCCAGAAGATTTGTTCTCTCTCGCCCCTCAAGAATGCCGGGAAAGGCACATGCCTTCTCCCAGGCAGTCGAGTCTCTGAGGCGGGCAGGAGTCATTGTGCCAGTCCCTCTAAACGAGCGTTTTCAGGGGTTCTATTCGAATCTGTTCATTGTGCCCAAAAAGGACGGTTCTTTTCGTCCCATTCTGGATCTAAAGCGTTTGAACAGATTAGTGCGAGTCCGATGATTCAGGATGGAGAGTCTCCGGTCCGTCATTGCGTCCATGCACAAAGGGGAGTTTCTCGCCTCCATAGATATCAAGGACGCTTATCTTCACATCCCGAAATCTGGCCCTCATCAGAGGTTCCTGCGGTTTGCGGTGGGCGAGGATCATTATCAGTTTGTTGCCCTACCCTTCGGGTTGGCAACTGCCCCACGCATGTTTACCAAGGTCATGGCCACGGTCATGACCGTTCTACACGGTCGGGGGGTGGTGGTTTTTCCCTATCTGAACGACCTATTGGTCAAAGATCGGTCGTTCAAGGACTCCGAGGACAGTGTTCGCATTACGATGGACACGCTGTCTCGGCTGGGTTGGATTTTCAACCTGCCGAAATCCTCCCCGGTTCCGAGCCGTAGACTCACGTTCCTGGGGATGGTCCTGGACACAGCTCAGGGTCTGGTACTTCTTCCTCAGGACAAGGTTCGGTCTCTGCAGGGTGCGGTTCGCACGTTGCTAGGCCCCCTTCCGCATTCCCTTCAGTTTGCAATGCGCGTTTTGGGGAAGATGGTGGCGGCAATGGAGGCAGTGCCGTTTGCGCAGCTGCATCTCCGGCCATTACAACTGGATCTGTTTTCGGCATGGAACGCAGCCCTTTCACTCTTCACCACCTATTTCATCCGTCAGTGACAACGAGGAGATCTCTTCGGTGGTGGTTGGCCCCGTCGTCCCTCTCACGGGGGAGATCCTTCCTACCAGTGCGGTGGACATTTCTGACCACCGACGCCAGTCTTCTCGGCTGGGGGGCAGTGTTCCAGAGTTATACGGCTCAGGGTTGGTGGACTCGTCAGGAGTCCTCTCTGCCCATAAATCTTCTGGAGATTCGGGCCATCCACTTGGCGTTGAAGAGTTTCCAGCATTCCCTGATGGGTTGTCATGTCTGTGTCCAATCGGACAATGCCACGGCGGTGGCTTACATCAACCAACTGGGCGGGACGCACTGCACAGCAACAATGCGAGAAGTGGAACCAATTCTACATTGGGCCGAGTCCTCGGGAGTCGTACTGGCGGCGGTGAACATCCCGGGGGTCGAGAACTGGGCGGCGGATTGTCTCAGCCGTAAAAGGCTCGCATCCGGGGAATGGGCTCTTCACCCGGATGTGTTTGCGCAGATATACAGGCGCTTCGGGACTCCAGATGTGGACCTCATGGTGTCACGGATGAATGTCCAGGTTCCCAACTTCTTTGCTCGGTCCCCCGATCCCAGGGCTCTGGGATCAGATGCCCTGGTTCAGGACTGGAAGCAGTTTCGCCTCCCGTACATTTTTCCACCTCTGGCCCTCCTTCCCAGAGTGGTCCAGATGATCAGGTCAGAGAGAGTGGAGGTGATATTGATAGCACCCAACTGGCCCAGAAGGTCGTGGTATGCCGATCCAGTTCAGCTCGTTGCAGACGCTCCTTGGCAGTTGCCGGTCCGTCCGGATCTTCTGTGTCAAGGTCCGATTTGACATCAGAATTCCGGGGCTCTGCGTTTGATGGCGTGGCCCTTGAGGCCAGAATTCTAACTCAGGCAGGGTTCTCGGAAGGAGTTGCACACACTATGGCGTGTGCAAGGAAGCCTGTCTCCGCCCGGATATATCATAGAACCTGGAGGATGTTCTTTCTTTGGTGTGAGTCAGCGCAGGTTCCTCCCTTGCGCTTCTCCCTCCTGGTGGTTCTGGGGTTTCTCCAGTCGGGATTGGATAAGGGTCTTTCCTTCAGTTCCCTTAAGGGTCAGGTTTCAGCTCTGTCGGTGCTGTTTCAGCGCAGATTGGCTTCAAAGTTTCAGGTCCGTACCTTCTTACAAGGCGTATAGGAGCCCCTTGGAGGCCTGGGATTTGAACCTGGTTCTGGAAAGTCTCCAGAAGCCACCGTTTGAACCTCTCAGAGAGGTTTCGTTGCGCCTTCTTTCCCAGAAGGTAGTGTTTCTGGTGGCAATCACTGCGAATCGAAGAGTGTCTGAGTTGGCGGCGCTTTCTTGCAAGGCACCGTTTCTTTCTTTCCACCAGGACAAGGTGGTACTGCGGACGGAACCGTCTTTCACTCCTACGGTGGTGTCCTCTTTTCATTTGAATGAGGACATTATTCTACCTTCCTTTTGTCCGGCTCCTGTGCATCGTTTTGAGAAAGCTTTGCACACTCTGGACCTGGTTCGTGCTCTTCGGATTTAAGTGTCTTGGACAGCGCCGTTCAGGAAGTCGGACACGCTGTTCATCCATCCTGAGGGTCACCATAAGGGGATGGCCGCTTGCTAGGTGGATTAAACTGACCATTCAGGAAGCATACTCTTTTTTCAATTGACAGTTCCTTCAGGTTTGCATGCTCATTCCACTCGTGCGGTGGGTGCCTCCTGGGCTATTAGGCACCAGGCTACACCTGAACAGGTGTGCAAGGCGGCGACTTGGTCCAGTCTGCACACCTTTACAAGGCATTATCAAGTGCATACTCAGGCCTTGGCAGATGCGAGTCTGGGTAGACACATCCTACAGGCAGCGGCTGCAAGCTTGTAGACTGTGTTGTTAAGTTGGGATGTTTATTGTTCCCACCCAGGGACTGCTTTAGGACGTCCCATCGTCCTGTGTCCCCCAATGAGGCGAAGGAGAAAAGGAGAATCTTGTGTACTCACCGTAAATTCCTTTTCTCTTAGCCTCTCATTGGGGGACACAGCTCCCTCCCGGTGTGCAGCCGCACGCAGTTCTCGCTGCTGATAAGTCAGGACCACGGTACCGCAGTCCTGACCTGTCAGCGGCTGCAGCTGCGTGCGCTTCACACCGGACCAGAGGGCACATTAGCGCTTCGGTTCTGTGTGCTGATCCAGTCCGCAGCTGTCAGGGTCATCCCGGACAGCCCGGACCGGATCACGCCACAGTGTGAAGGCACTCTTACCTGTTTTGTGTTTGTCTACTATTGCTTTGTCTTGTTGATGAGTATCCAAACTCCGTTTTAAGCATCTACTCTATAATTGCTGTAGGCAAAATCGTGTCGGACCCCGAAATCGCCGTGGCTTTGTCACTATGTGACGTCACCACGGCGAAGCATTGGCCGCGTAGCGGCCAATGCGAGTCGCTAGCTTTGTGCGAGCAATGGCCGAAAATCGAACCAGAGGCTCGGCCACAACCTTAGCGATTTACCGCTCAGGTAGTGCGAGCAATGGCCGCGAGGCCATTGCGAGTCGCTGCCTGAGCCGCAACTCGCTCCCGGGGACCATGGAGCGGAGGCGGCACAGCCCCGGGGATCTTCTGTCTTCTATCCGCCAACTTCCAGCTCCGACGTCCTCTTCACTTATCATTAAGATAGAATGGACGACAAATCCACCATTCTATCTCAATGAGATGTGAGGGGCTCTTCTGATTGGTCGCTGTCTACTGCCCTCAGCCAATCAGAAGAGCCCCTCATTTCCCATTGAAATACATTAGCGGTGTGTCGGCGATTTTATGGCACAGCCACCTCCGCTCCCCGCTACCCACAATTCGCCCACACCCCCATGTCCGCACAGCCCCCCCCATGTCCGCACAGCCCCCCCCATGTCCGCACAGCCCCCCCCCATGTCCGCACAGCCCCCCCATGTACGCACAGCCCCCCCATGTACGCACAGCCCCCCCCATGTCCGCAAAGCCCCCCCATGTCCGCACAGCCCTCCCATGTCCTCACAGCCCCCCCATGTCCGCACAGCCCCCCCCATGTCCACACAGCCACCCCCATGTCCGCACAGCCACCCCCATGTCGTCCACACAGCCCCCCCATGTCCGCACAGCCCCCCCCATGTCCACACAGCCACCCCCATGTCCGCACAGCCACCCCCATGTCGTCCACACAGCCCCCCCATGTCCGCACAGCCACCCCATGTCCGCACACCCACCCCGCAATGTCCGCACAGCCACCCCGCACCTAAGCTCCTACCCCTAACTCCGCCGCCCCTAAGTCCCTACCCTCTAAGCCCCGCCGCATCCTAAGCCCCGACCCGCCGCACCTAAGCCCCTACCCCCCCGCCGCACCTAAGCCCCTACCCCCTAAGCCCCGCCGCACCTAAGCCCCTACCGTCCGCCGCCAAGCCCCGACCCGCCGCACCTAAGCCCCTACCCCCTAAGCCCCGCCGCACCTAAGCCCCTACCCCCTAAAACCAGCCGCACCTAAGCCCCTACCCCCTAAGCCCCGCCGCACGTAAGCCCCTACCCTCTAAGCCCCGCCGCACCTAAGCCCCTACCCCTAAGCCCCGCCGCACCTAAGCCCCGACCCGCCGCACCTAAGCCCCACACCGCCGCACCTAAGCCCCTACCCCCTAAGTCCGCCGCACCCCTACACCCTAGGCCCCGACCCGCCGCACCTATGCCCCTACCCCCTAAGCCCCGCCGCACCTAAGCCCCTACCCTCTAAGCCCCGCCGCACCTAAGCCCCTACCCCCTAAGACCCGCCGCACCTAAGCCCCGACCCGACGCACCTAAGACCCGCCGCACCTAAGCCCCTACCGTCCGCCGCCAAGCCCCACCCGCCGCACCTAAGCCCCTACCCCCTAAGTCCGCCGCACCCCTACACCCTAAGCCCCGACCCGCCGCACCTATGCCCCTACCCCCTAAGCCTCGCCGCACCTAAGCCCCTACCCTCTAAGCCCCGCCGCACCTAAGCCCCTACCCCCTAAGACCCGCCACACCTAAGCCCCTACCCCCTAAGACCCGCCGCACCTAAGCCCCGACCCGCCGCACCTAATCCCCTACCCCCTAAGCCGCGCCGCACCTAAAAGCCCCGCCGCACCTAAGCCCCTACCCCTAAGCCCTGCCGCACCTAAGCCCCGACCCGCCGCACCTAAGCCCCTACCCCCTAAGCCCCGCCGCACCTAAAAGCCCCGCCGCACCTAAGCCCCTATCCCCTAAGCCCTGCCGCACCTAAGCCCCTACCGTCCGCCGCCGCCCCGCCGCACCTAAGCCCCTACCCCCTAAGCCCCGCGCCTCCTAAGCTCCCGCCGCTTTCCCCCGCCGCTTTCCCCCGCCGCTGTCGCTAACACCTAAAGCCCTACACCCGAAGCCCCCGCCGTCCCCTAACCTAACGTCCCCGTCGATCACTTACATGCCTTCTTAGTCATCTGATCGTCCGTCCGATCCACAAGTCCTCCGTCCGGCCAGGCGTCCTCTTCCTCCGGTCCCGGGGGTCTTCTCTCTTCTTTCCGCCATCTCCGCCTCTTCGTCCGGCCCCGGGGATCTTCTGTCTTCTTTCCGCCAACTTCCAGCTCCGACGTCCTCTTCACTTATCATTAAGATAGAATGGACGACAAATCCACCATTCTATCTCAATGAGATGTGAGGGGCTCTTCTGATTGGTCGCTGTCTACTGCCCTCAGCCAATCAGAAGAGCCCCTCATTTCCCATTGAAATACATTAGCGGTGTGTCGGCGATTTTATGGCCGCCCACCTGGTTCTATTTGTCGGCCCTAAAATCGCGGACACACCGCTAATGCATGTCTATGGGCAGTGAGCTCGAATTCTGATTGGTCGGCGTCACCAAAGAGCGACCAATCAGAAATCAGGATGACTGCCCATAGACATGCATTAGCGGTGTGTCCGCGATTTTAGGGCCGACAAATAGAACCAGGTGGCCGGCCATAAAATCGCCGACACACCGCTAATGTATGTCAATGGGAAATGACGGGCTCTTCTGATTGGTCGCTGTCTACTGCCCTCAGCCAATCAGAAGAGCGCATCAACAAATAAATTTAATAATAAAAAAAATAATTAAAAAATAATTAAAAAATAATAAAAAAATAAATAAAAAATAATAAATAATTAAATAAAAATAATAATAAAAAAATTAAATATATGCTAATAATATCAGCCCTTTCAGCGGACCTGAAAGAGAACTGGGTCTCAGCCTCAGGCTCACTTTAAATAAATAATAAATTTAATAATAAAAAAAATAATTAAAAAATAATTAAAAAATAATAAAAAAATAAATAAAAAATAATAAATAATTAAATAAAAATAATAATAAAAAAAATAAATATATGCTAATAATATCAGCCCTTTCAGCGGACCTGAAAGAGAACTGGGTCTCTGCCTCAGGCTCACTTTAAATAAATAATAAATGTAATAATAAAAAAAATAATTAAAAAATAATTAAAAAATAATAAAAAAATAAATAAAAAATAATAAATAATTAAATAAAAAATAATAATAAAAAAATTAAATATATGCTAATAATATCAGCCCTTTCAGCGGACCTGAAAGAGAACTGGGTCTCAGCCTCAGGCTCACTTTAAATAAATAATAAATTTAATAATAAAAAAAATAATTAAAAAATAATTAAAAAATAATAAAAAAATAAATAAAAAATAATAAATAATTAAATAAAAATAATAATAAAAAAAATAAATATATGCTAATAATATCAGCCCTTTCAGCGGACCTGAAAGAGAACTGGGTCTCTGCCTCAGGCTCACTTTAAATAAATAATAAATTTAATAATAAAAAAAATAATTAAAAAATAATTAAAAAATAATAAAAAAATAAATAAAAAATAATAAATTATTAAATAAAAATAATAATAAAAAAATTAAATAGATGCTAATAATATCAGCCCTTTCAGCGGACCTGAAGGAGAACTGGGTCTCAGCCTCAGGCTCACTTTAAATAAATAATAAATTTAATAATAAAAAAAATAATTAAAAAATAATTAAAAAATAATAAAAAATAATAAATAATTAAATAAAAATAATAATAAAAAAATTAATATATGCTAATAATATCAGCCCTTTCAGTGGACCTGAAGGAGAACTGGCTCTCAGCCTCAGGCTCACTTTAAATAAATAATAAATTTAATAATAAAAAAATAATTAAAAAATAATAAAAAAATAAATAAAAAATAATAAATAATTAAATAAAAATAATAATAAAAAAAATAAATATATGCTAATAATATCAGCCCTTTCAGCGGACCTGAAAGAGAACTGGGTCTCTGCCTCAGGCTCACTTTAAATAAATCATAAATTTAATAATAAAAAAATAATAAAAAAAATAAATAAAAAATAATAAATAATTAAATAAAAAATAATAATAAAAAAATAAATAAATGCTATTAATTGTATTATTAATTTTATTAATGCTATTAATAATGCTATTACTGCTAATAATAATGCTATTAATGCTAATAATTATGCTATTAATGCTAATATTTATGTTATTAATGCTAATAATTATGCTATTAATGCTAATAATTATGGTATTAATGGTAATAATAATGCTATTATATGCAAATATATATGCTATTAATTTCTATTATTAATGCTATTAATAATGCTAATTATTATGCTATTAATGATAATTAATTAGGCTATTAATGGTAATAAGAATGCTTATTAATGCAATAATATATTGCTTATTAAATGCTATTATTAATGCTTATTAATATTATAATAATATATACTATTCATGCTAATAATTATGCTATTAATGGTAATAATAATGCTATTAATGCAAATAATATTGCTAATTAATGCTAATATTATTATGCTATTAATGCTAATAATTATGCTATTAATGCTAATAATTTATACTATTAATGCTAATAATTATGCTATTAATGCTAATATTTATGCTATTAATGCTAATAATTATGCTATTAATGTAATCATAATGGTATTAATGCAAATATATTGCTATTAATGCTATTAATGCTAATAATTATGCTATTAATGTTAATAATTATGCTATTAATGCTAATAATTATGCTATTAATGGTAATAATAATGCTATTAATGCAAATAATATTGCTATTAATGCTAATATTTATGCTATTAATGCTAATAATTATGCTATTAATGCTAATATTTATGTTATTAATGTAATAATTATGCTATTAATGCTAATAATTATGGTATTAATGGTAATAATAATGCTATTAATGCAAATAATATTGCTATTAATTCTATTATTAATGCTATTAATGCTAATTATTATGCTATTAATGCTAATAATTAGGCTATTAATGGTAATAAGAATGCTATTAATGCAAATAATATTGCTATTAATGCTATTATTAATGGTATTAATATTAATAATTATGCTATTCATGCTAATAATTATGCTATTAATGGTAATAATAATGCTATTAATGCAAATAATATTGCTATTAATGCTAATATTTATGCTATTAATGCTAACAATTATGCTATTAATGCTAATATTTATACTATTAATGCTAATAATTATACTATTAATGCTAATAATTATGCTATTAATGCTAATATTTATGCAATTAATGCTAATAATTATGCTATTAATGGTAATAATAATGCTATTAATGCAAATAATATTGCTATTAATGCTAATATTTATGCTAATAATTATGCTATTATTGCTAATATTTATACTATTAATGCTAATAATTATGCTATTAATGCTAATATTTATACTATTAATGCTAATAATTATGCTATTAATGCTAATATTTATGCTATTAATGCTAATAATTATGCTATTAATGGTAATCATAATGGTATTAATGCAAATAATATTGCTATTAATGCTATTAATGCTAATAATTATGCTATTAATGTTAATAATTATGCTATTAATGCTAATAATTATGCTATTCATGGTAATAATAATGCTATTAATGCAAATAATATTGCTATTAATGCTGTTATTAATGCTATTAATGTTAATAATTATGCTATTAATGCTAATATTTATGCTATTAATGCTAATAATTATGCTATTAATGCAAATAATATTGCCACGTTCTAGAATCCCGATGCATTTGCATCGGGCTCACAGCTAGTTTCTAATAAAAGATTTTTAAAGTCTTAATTTAGAAATTGATCCAATCGGTATGCTTATCCCCTTCATGACCCAGTCTATTTTGGCCTTACTGACCTGGCCATTTTTTGCAATTCTGAGCAGTGTCCCTTTATGAGGTAATAACTCTGGAACGACGCTTCAACGGATCCTGGCGATTCTGAGATTGTTTTTTCATGACATATTGGGCTTCTTGATAGTAGTAAATTTAGGTCGATAATTTTTGCGTTTATTTGTGGAAAAAATGAAAATTTGGTGAAAATTTTGCAATTTTCAAAATTTGAATTTTTATTCTGTTAAACCAGAGGGTTATGTGACACAAAATAGTTAATAAATAACATTTTCCACATGTCTACTTTACATCAGCGCAGTTTTGGAAAAAAAAAAAAAATTTGTTAGGAAGCTATAAGGGTTCAAAGTTCATCAGCAATTTCTAATTTTTCCAGCAAAATTTACAAAACCATTTTTTTAGGGACCACATCACATTTGAAGTCCCTTTGAGGGGTGTACATTACAGAAAACACCCAAAAGTGACACCATTCCAAAAACTGCACCCCTCAAGCTACTCAAAACTACATTCAAGAAGATTATTAACCCTTCAGGTGCTTCACAGGAACTAAAGCAACGTGGAAGGAAAAAATGGACATTTTAATTAAAAAAAAAAAAAAATGTTCTTTTAGCCTCAATTTTTTTCATTTTCACACAGGCAACGGGATAAAGTGGATCCAAAATTTGTTAAACAATTTCTCCCGAGTACACAGATACCTCGAATGTGATCATATACCACTGTTTATGTGCACGGTAAGGCTCGGAAGGGAAGGAGCGCCATTTTACTTTTGGAGCTAATTTTCCATTCAAAAAGTCAAATGGCGCTCCTTCCCTTCTGGGCCCTGCCGTGCGCCCAAACAGTAGTTTATGACCACATATGAGATTTCGGTGTACTCAGGAGAAATTGCCCAACAAATTTTAGGATGTATTTTATCCTGTTGCTCATGTGAAAATGACAAAATTGAGGCTAAAAGAACATTTTTGTGAAAAAAGAAAAGTACTTTTTCATTTTTGCGGATGCATTTGTGAAGCACCTGGGGTTCAAAGTGCTCACTATGCATGTAGATAAGTTTTTGGGCGGGTCAACTTTCCAAAATGGGGTCACTTGTGGGGGAGCTCCAATGTATAGGCACACAGGGGCTTTCCATACACGACATGGTGTTCGCTAACAATTCGAATGGAAAATTAACTCAAATTGATAGCGGACACAGTGTCGCGTATGGAGAGCCCCTGTGTGCCTAAACATTAAAGCTCCCCCACAAGTGACCCCATTTTGGAAACTAGACCCCCTAGGGAACTTATGTAGATATATAGTGAGCACTTTGAACCCCCAAGTGCTTCACATATTGATCTTTAAAAATGAAAAAGTACTTTTTTTTTCCCCACAATTTATTTTTTCATATTTACAGATCAATTTGTGAAGCACCTGGGGGTTGAAAGTGCTCACTATGCATCTAGATATGTTCCTTGGGTGGTCTAGTTTCCAAAATGGGTTCACTTGTGGGGGAGCTCCAATGTTTAGGCACACAGGGGCTCTCCATACATGACACGATGTACACTATCATTTGGAGCTAATTTTCCATTCAAGTTGTTAGCGGACACCATGTCGTGTTTAGAGAGCCCCTGTGTGCCTAAACATTGGAGCTCCCCCACAAGTGACCCCATTTTGGAAAATAGACCCCCCCCAAGTAACTTATCTAGATGCATAGTGATCACTTTGAACTCCCAGGTGCTTCACAAATAGATCTATAAAAATGAAAAAAGAAACTTTTTGTGAAAAAAAAAAAAATTAAAAAGTACTTTTTCATTTTTACGGATCAATTTGTGTAGCACTTGGGGGTTCAAAGTGCTCACTATGCATCTAGATCCGTTCCTTTGGGGGTCTAGTTTCCAAAATGTGGTCACTTGTGGGGAAGCTCCAATATTTAGGCACACAGTGGCTATCCAAACGCGACATGGTATCCGCTAACAATTTGAATGGAAAATTAGCTCCAATTGATAGCGGACACAGTGTTTCGTATGGAGAGCCCCTGTGTGCCTAAATATTGGAGCTCCTCCACAAGTGACCCCATTTTGGAAACTAGACCTCCCAAGGAATTTATCTAGATGCATAGTGAGCACTTTGAACCCCCAGATTCACCATTAATTTAACGTAGCCTAAGAAACTGTTTGCATGATAGGGACTTCTTAGTGTGGAAGGGGCGAGCACTTTTAAAGCACAAGGTGCTGTTTGTTGCCATGTTAAAGGTTTCTGTACAGATTTTTTCCATCCTTAATTTTTATTTCTACATCCAAAAGATTGAATTCATGAGGTGAATTTTATATTCATACTAGATGGGTGCCCGATGCACAATGCATCGGGATTCTAGCAGAGCGAGTCTCTGACTCGCAATGGCCGCTTCGCGGCCAATGCTTGGCGCTGCTAAGGCGACTCGCCATGCCCGCTGCGCGGGCATAGCGAGTCGCCTTAGAGCGACTCGCAATGGCCGCCTCGCGGCCAATGCTTCGACTCGCCATGCCCGCTGCGCGGGCATAGCGACTCGCCGGCTCGCAATGGCCGCTGCGCGGCCAATGCTTCGTTCGTATCCACATGACGACAAAGGGGCACTCGCAGCATTCGCAATTATATAATAGATTGTTCTTTTCATTAAGATTCAACAAATTCTGCAAACTCATCTTTTTGCATGAGGGATCCAATACACCTAAAGATAGAGGAGCTTTAGTATCGGTTAACTCTGGTCTACAAATAGGGAGTGAAAAACATTTTGTGGGAACCCCTTCCTAGCCATGATATACACTTACGTCATATGTGCAAAGGGGTTAGGGGAATAAAAATACAAACTTTGAAAATAATCAAAAAATTCTGATATTTTTACAAGTAAATGCACAAAATATTGACGTAAATTTACCACGATTATGAAGTTCAGCGTATTTTCAAAAAACAGTCTCAGAATCATTGGGAAACATTAAAGTGTTCCAGAGTTATTTCCACATAAAATAACACTCGTGTAAATTTTGCCCTGGTCAGGATCGTGAAAACAAGCTTGGGGCGGAGGGAGTGAAGGGTTTAAAATCCACAGTGAAAATCCTTAATAGAAGTCGACATGCTGCAGTACTGGAAATCCACACTACATGGTATTTAGGTTTAGAAATGTATGAAATCTCATCCAGTCTCCTGGTCCTTCCACTCACCCGCAGTTATTTAATGCTAGGCAAATTTGTTGTAGAAATTTGTGCAATTGAAAACCAGGTTCATTCATTCATCTGAATTGAATTGTTAGTGAATCGTCATGTGCGTTTCTTTTTGTGTACAGAATGCCAGAGGAAACTCCACCAATGGAGCAAGAACCAGAGACATTGAACTTTGCAGAGCCACAAGACCACCATGATTGGCCTGGACCATCAGCCACGTCAAGCCAGTTTAATTTTCCTAATGCTCCTGGAATGACCCAGAGAAAAGTACAGTCCATTCTCCAGATTGATCGACACCAAATCCAGGCAGTGGAAACAGAACAACAAGCCCTGGAACTGCAGGGGCTTGGGTTAGCAGTGTATGACCAAGAAGTGCTGGAGCGCGGTGTCCTGCAGCAAGTAGATAATGCCATAAATGAGGCAAACTCAACAATAAGAGAAGCTGAAGAAGAAAGTGTTCTTAAGGATGAGTTGAGGTAAGAGCTTGAAACAAAACGTTTTAGTTTTTTTCCCTATGGCAAGGATACACTATCATTTTTTGGTAAGTGGGGTTTACCAGAACCAAGTCCAGTTCTGAGCTGTTTTGGGATTCTTATCACATCCCCTTTAATGTGACTTTTCCTCTTGAATCACATGTTTTTTGGTTTCCAGAATTAAGGCCACATTTAAGGCTATGTGCACACTTGTCATTTTTGCAGCGTTAGTTAGTGATCCATTTTTAGTGCTGCGATTTTTTTAAACCACCAAAAACGGATCAGTCACTGCATTTGCCAGAAAAGTGAATGGGATTTTCAATTTGCTGTGTAGACGTCAGTGTTTTTGACTGCTCTATTAGAGATGCATAAAGTGCATCCAGAAAATAAAGATCAGGCCAATTATTGCTCCATTTTCCTGCTGCACTTCCTCCATTGACTCTTTTGTAATGAAAAAAAAAAAAAGCATCACAGACGGATTGGTATTCACACAGTCTGTTTGTGATGCTTTTTTAGTGCACACTACACCACAAACGCTTGGTCATCCAATTTCTTACCCTCCCCAGTGATCCCGCGGCGTGCTCCGGTGATGTCTTCCTTCCGGGCACTGGGTAACAGGACCTGCGAGAACTCAAAAGGATCTGGTCATGTGACTCAGTCAGGTGACCTGTTACTGTGCGATACCCGAAAGTAACCCATCTCTGAACACCGCAGACCTTGGGGAAGGTAATAAAGTGTCTGTGTCTGTTTAACCCCTTATGGAATAGTACTGCTATTTATTACTTTAGAAAAGCAAAAGTGCAGCACAAAAAAATGAGCAACCCAAACGGATGAAACCTTTGTGATGCTTTTTTTTTTAGAAAAAAAAAAAAGTGGGTCCTTTTTGGCTGTAGAAAATGAACCCAAAACATATCACAAAAAAGCAGATCAAAAATGCACTGTGTGTGTGAACAATCCCTAATAGTGTTTTCCTCTTATTCACAGTTCATGTCTCGCCTCCATAAGGCAAATCGACAAAATTATTCAGCAACTTTCACCGCATGCTGCTACGAGTAAGGAGGTCATCAGAAAGCTGGATTCTGTGAAGCGGCAGAAATATAATAAAGTTAGTAACATTTTATATTGCGTTCTTTAGTGTTTTGTCATCTGACTACGAGAGTGCACCGCTCCCCATTACAAGTTCTTATTCTTAGGGGAAGGTTCAGGATAGCGTTATTTTACACTCTTGACACTGCTGTAAGAAGAAGCCATTCCTCAGCAGTAACAGCGTGCTGCAGAGAGGTGATTGGCACCAAGAAGTAAATGTCCACTGGCGCTACAGGCCAACTGCAATGAAGTGCTTACATTCTCACGAGGAAAGCTGACTTTTAGCCACCACTTCCAGATGGCAGTGATGGTCAGTCCACAGGCATCCATCAGTAAAGACTAAATAAATAGGGCTGGGCTAGAATGGGACCACATGTTAGTAAAAAGTTATTTGCAAAGTTGCTTGTTTCTACAAGCACTTAGCCATTCCATTGTTAAAAGATTGTAATGACAGTTTAAAAGGAATCTTTTGCCAGGTTTTCTTACCTTTTCTGAGACCAACATAATGTAGAGACTAAGATCCTGACCTCAGCTATCTATAGACATAAAATAGTTGGAGCACATATAGAGAGATATCCTCTTACTTTAGCCACCAGGTGTCCCCCTTCTATGGAAATACTCACCTGGTCAGGTTGTACAAGTCACAACCAACTTTGACAGCTCTCTCCTCAGGTCACAGCAGTGCTCAGCAGGGGAAGATAAGATAAACAAACAGAAAGCACTGAGTTGAAAAGAACCACCGCGCTGACCTGCAAAGATGACGAACAGAGTAATGGTACATACTCTGTTTATTTAGCCACTGGCCTACGCGTTTCGTTGTGTAAATACAACTTCATCAGGGCATCTCTGATGAAGTTGTATTTACACAACGAAACGCATAGGCAAGTGGCTAAATAAACAGAGTATACACCATTACTCTTTCATCATTGCAGGTCAGCGTGGTGATTCTTTTCAACTCAGTGCTTTCTGTTTGTTCATCTTGACCTCAGCTATCTGTCACATACTAGCCCGCCTGCTGGAGTTTGGATAAAGTCACATTTTTAACATCAGGAGGGTATCAGAAGAATAGTAAACCTGCTGCCAGGTAGTCCAAACCCTGCCCTCTCCACTGATTGGCAGCTTTATGCCTGTGCATGCACAGAACACTGCCGGTAGTGTGAGCGGGGTTACATAAGGGGTTAGGTAACACAGTGATTGTATCAAAACTGCAGCAGGCAGCCTAGTAAGTGTTTCATTCACTGGTACCAGGTGCTCTGCCCATATATTCATATTCTGCTCTCAGATGGGCATCAAAACTTAATAACTGATTCCCTTTAATTGTTAAGAGATGTTTTCATTGTATCTGACTTTGGGATGATGGAAAAAAAATGTACACAGTTTTGAAATCAGACGGTATTTGCTACAGCCTTCACCAATTACTGGCCAATTACTTTGCCATAGATCACTGCTTCATATAAATCAGCTCATCAAGTAGATCGCTTAGCCAACAGTGGTGTCTGTTCTGGGGCTGCGTACATCTGTGATAGATCTGTAGACAAGTTATAAGAAATCATTTTATTCCAGATAATTTATGTCACTTTTTTTGTAAGCATTGCGATAATTTGCTTTGGACATTATACACTTCAGATGACGTGAACCCTTGTATTTTATTCTTTCTGCATCTCTTGTGCAGATGGAGCCACCACAGTGTAATTTTATGGTTGGTTTTAACATCTAGATAACATTGTACTACTTTATAGATGCACATGGTTATCAGAATTTATTGTGTACATTTCTGCATCTGATAGTGAAGCATTCATATTTATTGATGCTATTGTAGGATGTATCTATTGACTTTCATGAAGGGGAACTAGCATAACTCCCTGTCCCCATCGGTAACATTTATTTCAGCTTTGTGTTAATTTTAACCTCCAAGGAACAGCAGCTGAAAAAAATGAATGCTAAATTAAGACGATTAAGAGCAGCGTTGGGTGTCACCCAGGATGAGAGTGATCCTGAACAGCTTCCGCCAGAACATGTGGATGATGGTGAGCTCTCAGTGACCCTTTATGTTCTCCCGTCTGACTCGTACATCCCTCTAGTCACTGCCTTTCTTGTGAAGTGAATAAACATATCCATTCAGATGGTTTTTTTTAATTTTTCAGATGTGTTGCCCACTTCTTTGGGCAGTATGTTAATGCCATTTCAAGATAATGAATGGGAAGAGCTCATCCGCACCGGGCAGATGACACCATTTGGCACCAAGATACCACCAAAAGAGGAACGTAAACCAAGAAAGCTGATGCTAAATGAGACCTCAGATTTTGAGAAATATCTTGCTGATCAAGCACACATGGCAGCGCAGAGGAAACGTTCATCTACTCCAAAAAGAGTGCAAAAAAAGGGAATGAAAACAGAGCCTAAAAAAGATGGGAGAGTTGTCAAAACAGTAAATCAAAGTACCTCCGTATCATCCGCTGAGAAAAGGTTGAAGAAAAGAATGCGAAAATTGCAGAGCAAAGCCTTGCAGACTCAGCTTAGGACAGGAGTTCCATGTAAAAAAATAGATGTCCTATCCACAGAAATCGGTCAGGGACATGATAGTGAGGGGTCAATTTACTCTCCTGATGAGCAAGAGAAGGAGGAGGAGGACGATGAGAGAATGCATGACAGCCCAAGCTCAGATTATGAGCTCAAACCTCTAAAAAAAAGGGTTGTAAAAAGACCTCGACATCAGGGAATGGACCCAGAGTTCCTCCCAAGCTCTGATGAAGATGACGAAGAGACTCCTCGCCTGAAGAGTAAACGAAGCAGAGATGATGGGGATGCCAAGATCTACAAGCATCGAATACGGTATGTTGACATGTTGGTCTGTGGTGCTTTTAATATTCCTCAATTTCTACAAATGTAAAAGCAGGGAATGGGTTAAACAGAAAAACCATTCACCTTTTCTATCCAGTATCTTCATCTACTGTACTTGTAGAGATCATATACCATCTTCTCTGCTGAGGCCAATGACTCACTGTAGTGGTCACATGAGCCATGTGCACAGAGATTGTGAGGCTGATGTAGATTGTAGAGGAGGTACAGATTTTTTTAAAGTAGTAACCAAATTACTGCCTCTTGTTAAAGATTTTTAAAACACAGAAAACGCCTATCTTTTGTTTTCATTCACTTGGTGCGGTGGATCCTCCAAGGCCAAAGTCTAGGTGGGCATACAGGCTGTGAGCGTCGGTGCAGCAGGCAGGTGAGGCAGTGAGAGACAGATCCCAGTGGTACTGAAGACCACAAGCAAACAGTAGACTGGGGGAACAGGTGGCAGTGGTACTTGAAGCTGCAGGTAGACAGAAGAAGTTATGGCAGAGATACTGGAGTCCACATGCAGATACGAGACTCCTTGGAGACTAGAGATGAACAAACCTTTTGAAGTTTGGGTTCGGTTCAGCTAGCCGAATTGGCATATGTTCGACTAATAGTTCACCGAACTTCCGAACCCCATTAAAGTCAATGGGAGGCAAAATCGAGGGCAAAAAAAACACCTTAACCCTGCTGTTCTGTTCAGTCAGAAATAACCGAATTTGAAGTTTATTACATTTTTCATTTGTTTATGAACAACAATGTTCACATACAGTATAATAATGCAACAAATATTCAAATAAAACACAAATTAGCTAAAAATCAAGATATTTATAGGTCTCGTAAAAAATGACTGGAACATTATAAGTGTATAGTACACCCGAACAGAACACTAGGGTTAAAAGGGTGCCAAAAGCTGCCAAAGTAGCTCAAAATAGGGGTGGACACCAGGAATAGTGCCATCTATTCCTTAACATTTTTATCATGGTGCATTATGCTTGTATGGGAAAATGTCTGGCCCAGTGTTTCATGCTTCATCATTAATCAGAAACCGAGAGATGAGTGACACGTGTAGGCATGGTGCTCAGAGAGCCCTGCTAAATTCACGAAACAGACAAGAAGGTGACCCCAAGAAGTGTCGCCACATATAAAAAAAATTAGGGACAAATACCAGGAAAGGGGCATCAATTTACGTAGAATAAAAATTATATAGTATATTGATGCAGCCAGTATAACCATAGAACCAGGATCCCCCATAGATAATTAATGCATAACTT
This sequence comes from Allobates femoralis, assembly GCA_033576535.1. Classification (NCBI taxonomy): domain Eukaryota; kingdom Metazoa; phylum Chordata; class Amphibia; order Anura; family Aromobatidae; genus Allobates; species Allobates femoralis. The sequence continues at coordinate 192,282,073 of JARQOC010000006.1, read as the reverse complement.
TTAATAAATAAATTAAAAGGATACGCTAAAAATTATACCCACACCAATAAAATCCAAAAGAGAGTGGAGGATATATAATTTATTATCAATATATGTTATAGGAGTCATTGGGCATTAACCCAAATAGAAATCTTATATGACCCTACCTGTCCCATTCAATGACGGGACTCACTGTATGTGGCTTCAATATCCCTATACTCTCAATAGTGCCCGGTATGCTTAAAACATAGTGAAGGATCACCACGTCAAATGATGCATTTAGATGTTACTTAGCTTTGGTTATAAGAATTAATGAGGGAACCTCAATATAGACAGTCCAAAGTCCTGACATGCTTCCCACCTGTTTGAATAGTTTCAAACTAGCCTATGTTTCAATCTGTTTGCTTGCACGAAATTCAGGCAGCTTCCTGAATACGCATGGACAACCCCAGGACCGTGCAAACGGATGTCAGTGGATGCTAAATGCAACGTTTTTTAATGGATCCGTCATCCGTACCAGAGAGAGGGGTGGAAGGAGCTGTACCTTGCTTCTGAGCATGCTCAGTACACCAAAACTCATCAATTCACCCGGAAGTAAACGGATCCATTTTCCATAGAGTTCCATTTTACTTCATGACATTTGGTCACGGATCCATGAGCGTCTGTTTGTCTTCATATTTTTCACACAAGCTCAAAAATGCAACATTTTGCATAGTTGGGTATGTGAAAAATATGCAGACAAATGGATCCGTGACAAAATGGTGACAACTAGATGCACACGTAAGATGAATCCGTCACAAGTGAAAATCAATGGAGAAAAACAGACTAATTTCCATCTATTTCAAAATGGATAGAAACGTATTGCATAATACGCAAGTGTGAACCCAGCCTTATTTGTCACCGTGATTTATCAGAGGACACGGCATAACGCCAAAGTAGCAGGAATGGTGCCTAATAAACAAAAATGTACAAATGTAACAACACACACCAACCACCAATAAACATCTCAGCCCAAAAGAAATATCAAACTAATCAGACTAAGTTCGTCGTACCTGCAGTAAAGAAACCACCAGGATAATGCCCGGGACATCCAGTCAGGTTGAGGGTAAAATACTATTAGATCAGTTATTGTGGCCCAAAGGGTCTATCATGCAACAATCAATATAGGACAAAATGGGACCACAAGTAATTACATAAAGCTAGTGAAACAAAGCTGTCCATTTAGCCTATTCGGGCTGATAGAATTCATCATGAGTATCCAACTCGATTCGAGCTGCAGTATCTTAGTGCATCATACCCTCCATTGACAGATAGGGTTATATAAGAGTTCTATCTAGGGTTATGTCCAGTTATTCTTATACCTACTTGATAATACACTATATATCCTCCACTCTCTTTTGGATTTATTTGGGTGGGGTGTGTGTAATTTTTTAAATTTATTTATTAAACGTTCTGTATTAATTTTCCATGGGAGATTGTGGTTCTATGGTTATACTAGCTTAAAGGGGAACTCCAGGAAGAGAGAACTTTTTTTTTCCCTGTACACTGCAGTTCTAGGATCTATAGATCACTTATAAATCAATAAAATCATACCTGCTCTTTTTGTCATCCCTTTCTCAGGGGTCTGAGAATATCAGCTTCATGGTGCTGGTGAGAACAGGAAGTGTGTTGGGGACAGGTCTGCCATCAGGGTCTGATTGGCCTGACTCTTGTAAGGAGCCCGGTGGCTGGCAGTAAACAGGGGGGCCCGTCCGCAGATGCCAGGGGGCGGGGCTGTTTTACCTCAGCAGGGGGCCCAAACTGGGATCACTCCAATCAGGATAAACTGGAAGCTGAAACAGTTGGGAGTAAGCTGCAGAGGCAGCGGGAGGTCACGTAAGCCTGCTCATTAGACTCATATAATAGTCACTTCACTCCCTGCTCATTACCTCAGCACTAAATCTGGCACTGAAAGGTGATAGGGGGAGAGGTGAATATTATATTAGACTAATGAGCAGGCCCACTTGACCTCCCACTGCCTCTGCAGCCCCTTGTGATCATGTGCGGGTGGTTTTACTCACCTCACCAGCGCTCCCAGCACCGCAATGTCTGCAGCGTCCTTCTTTCTGTGTTGGACATCCAATCAAGGGACCGGTGCAGCCCACTGACGTCACCGCTGCATGCTGGTCACATGATCAGATGCCCAACACAGAGAGAAGGATGTGTGGTGCTGGGAGCTGGCGAGGTGAGTAAAATAGTTTATCTTTTTTTGTGAGTGCCAGGCCGCTAGCATGGGGGGCGTAATACAAGGATTGGAGGGGGGTAATACCAGGATGGAGGACTTAGTAGTACTAGGATGGGGCGCCTAATACAAGGATGGGGGAACCTAATAACATAATGGGGGGGCCTAATACAAGGACGGGGGAACCTAGTACCAGGATGGGGGGCCCAATACATGGATGGGGGAACATAATACCAGAATTGGGGGGCCTAATACCAGGGTGGGGGGGGGGCAAAACCAGGATAGGAGTGATTAATACCAGGATGGGTGATGATGTATCATGATCATATACCATGATGAGGGAGAGCTTTGTAACAGGGAGGGGGCATGATATTCCATGATGGAGGCTATGTAACATGATGGGCTATATGGAAAATAATAGCTTCCACATTATGCTGTATGGAGGATTATAGAGACCACATTATGTTACATGGAGGATTATAGAAGCTACATTATGGTATATGGAGGATAATAGAGACCACCACATGACGCAGTAAAACCTGGAGCCGGCCCTGTGTAAAAGCACAAGCTCAGAATAATCATATTACACTACTCAGTAATACCCATGTTTCATACTGCCTGTGGATGAAACGGCAGCAAAAGAACTCTCAAAATGTTAGTGGATTGTGTCCCATGGCAGAGCAGCTGCACTAAAACATTAAACCACCATGATTGAGAGAACATCCTTGTGGCTCCGGCCTGTTGAGCTCAGCTCACCCCATCAATGGGTAGGGACTTGGGGAGATGGGAGTAGAGATCATACATCACTGTGGCTCCTGCATAGTTCAGCCTAGTCTATGTGACCCCTAGACCTCAGCAGTGCTGTATATGCTTTCAGTGTCTCCTTCGTGATGGAAAAATATTAGAATCTGAGAGTCCTCAATGGTTGGCTTTTAATGGCTAACTGAATAGATGGTAAGAAAAAGCAAAGCAAGCTTTCAAGCCTCTGTGGCCTCTTCATCAGGCTGATAATAACACAAATTCTTATGACACACACACATACACAGGGAAGGATGATGCAGTAAATACAACAGATGATGTAAAGCAGAAAATAGTTGTCAATCTTGGGAGGGGGAGAGGAGCTGGGGAGGTAAAATCAAAGTTCCAAGATAAGAGGTACAGATTATATTATTGTTTTTTGATTAGTGGTTGGTCAAGACCTGAAAATTCCTTAATGAATGTAGAAAGCCATAAATCCATGTGAGACACACTTAATGCAGGAATGAAAGTTCATTATCAGTATATATTCCCACACTTTCTGTCGCGCTGTCATCTGAAATTACCTTTTAGAGCTAGAATTTTTATATCTAGTATTGTGTGATCAGGCCTACAGAAATGTCTAGCCACAGGTAAATCTGTCCTTCTTTCCTTTATTGTATGGCGATGAGAGTTCATCCTAGTTCTGAGTTGTTGCCTCGTCTCCCCTGTCCCAGGTAACTTCAGCTCAACCACAAGTAATGTAATGTACTTAATTATATGTACTTGATGTGTGTGCGGGAATTTACATGTAGGGGAGACGGGGCAACAACTCAGAACTAGGATGAACTCTCATCGCCATACAATAATAGAAGGAAGGATAGATTTACCTGTGTATAGACATTTCTGTAGGCCTGATCACACAATATTGGATATGAAAATACTAGTTCTAAAAGGTAACTTCAGATCACAGCGAGACAGTAGAGTGTGGGAATATAAACTGATACTGAACTTTGACACACTTAAACCAGGAATGAATGTCTCACATGGATTTATGTCTTTCTATATTCATTGAGGAATTTTCAGGTCTTGACCAACCACCAATCTGTGCCTCTTATCTCGGAACTCTGATTTTACCTCCCCAGCTCCTCTCTCCCTAACAAGACTGACTACTATTGACTGCTTTACGTCACCTGTCGTATTTACTGCATCATCCTACCCTGTATGTGTATACATGTGTGTGTCTTGAGAGTTTGTGGCATTATTAGCCTGGTGAAAAAGCCATAGAGTCTCGAAAGTTTGCTTTGCTATTTGTTACCATCTTTTCAGTTAGCCATTAAAGGGTATCAACCACTGAGGACAACATGGAAACTAGAAATGGTACAATAATGATTTTACATGTTTTTAAGAGGTGTGCCCAGGCCCTATTCAAGGGTAATGTTAGTATCATACTGAAAAATGACCTGACAGTGTCCCTTTAAATGAAAATGAACATGTGTTGGAATTGACAACCAGTGCATGCTCAGCCCCTGACACAGATGTCACTGATGATGTCTGGTTTCAGGGCAGGTAAAGCTGCTGTGGGAAGTGATTGCATCTCCAGGCCCCTGAACAACTTCCCATCTCAGGATGACAAAAGAAACGGGGCAGTGACCCCAGCATCTTGATGACATAGAGAGGAAGGGCGGAAAAATCAATTGATGTGACTAATAAAGGGGTTAGATTTTAAAATGAGCTAGTTTAAATATTGGCTGTCATGTTTCGGAAAAACTTTCAGTTTTTTTTTTCAAGTTTTATTTTTATATATATATATATATATATATATATATATATATATATATATATACTAGCTGTGAGCCCGATGCAAATGCATCGGGTGTCTAGAATACTATACTTTGTATGAGGATTACCGTAAGCGCGCCGCAAGTGTAACGACTCGCTGGCGCCGACCAATTAGAAGCGCGGCTCAGGCAGCGACTCGCAATGGCCTCGCGGCCATTGCTCGCGCTACCTGACCGGTAAATCGTTAACTTTGAGGCCGAGCCTCTGGTTCGATTTTCGGCCAGCGACTGGCAATGGCCGCTTCGCGGCCATTGCTCGTACTCAGCCTGCGCGAGCAATGGCCTCGCGGCCATTGCTCGCGCAGGCCAGCGACTCGCATTGCTCGTACTCAGCCTGCGCGAGCAATGGCCTCGCGGCCATTGCTCGCGCAGGCCAGCGACTCGCATTGGCCGCTACGCGGCCAATGCTTCGCCGTGCTGACGTCACAGAGTGACATAGCCACGGTCTTTTCGGGGACTGACACAGAAGTGCCTACGGCAATTATATAGTAGATACTGTACATTGCATATGGAGGGGTGAGGAGAGCGGAGGCTGGAGGGGAGAGCGGAGGCTGGAGGGGAGGGCAGAGGCTAGAGGGCAGAGCAGAGGCTGGAGGGGAGGGCAGAGGCTGGAGGGGAGAGCAGAGGCTGGAAGGGAGAGCAGAGGCTGGAGGGGAGAGCGGAGGCTGGAGGGGATTGGCTGGAGGCTGGAGGGGATTGGCTGGAGGCTGGAGGGGATTGGCTGGAGGCTGGAAAGGAGAGGCTGGAGGGGAAAGGCTGGAGGGGAGAGGCTGGAGGGCAGAGGCTTTAGGGCAGAGGCTGGAGGGGAGAACGGAGGCTGAAGGGCAGAGCGGAGGCTGGAGAGGAGAGCGGAGGCTGGAGGGGAGAGCGGAGGCTGGAGGGGAGAGGCTGGAGGGAGAGCGGAGGCTGGAGGGCAGAGGCTGGAGGGGAGAGCGGAGGCTGGAGGGCAGAGGCTGGAGGGGAGAGCGGAGGCTGGAGGGGAAAGGCTGGAGGGGAGAGCGAAGGCTGGAGGGCAGAGGCAGGAGGGAGAGAGCGGAGGCTGGAGGGCAGAGGCTGGAGGGGAGAACAGAGGCTAGAGGGGAGAGCAAAGGCTGGAGGGGAGAGCGGAGGCTCGAGGGGAAGGCGGAGGCTGGAGGGGAGAGCGGAGGCTGAAGGGCAGAGGCTGGAGGGGAGAGCGGAGGCTGGAGGGCAGAGGCTGGAGGGCAGAGGCTGGAGGGCAGAGGCTGGAGGGGAGAGCGGAGGCTGGAGGGGAAAGGCTGGAGGGGAGAGCGAAAGCTGGAGGGCAGAGGCTGGAGGGGAGAGCAGAGGCTGGAGGGCAGAGACTGGAAGGAGAGCGGAGGCTGGAAGGAGAGCGGAGGCTGGAGGGGAGAGCGGAGGCTGGAGGGGAGAGGCTGGAGGGGAGAGCGGAGGCTGGAGGGCAGAGGCTGGAGGGCAGAGGCTGGAGGGGAGAGCGGAGGCTGGAGGGGAGAGGCTAAAGGGGAGAGCGGAGGCTGGAGGGCAGAGGCTGGAGGGCAGAGGCTGGAGGGGAGAGCTGGAGGGCAGAGGCGGAGGGGAGAGGGGAGGCTGGAGGGGAAAGGCTGGAGGGAGAGCGGATGCTGGAGGGCAGAGGCTGGAGGGGAGAGCGGAGGCTGGAGGGGAAAGCGGAGGCTGGAGGGCAGAGCGGAGGCTGGAGGGCAGAGCGGAGGCTGGAGGGGAGAGTGGAGGCTGGAAGGGAGAGTGGAGGCTGGAGGGGAGAGCGGAGGCTGGAAAGGAGAGCGGAGGCTGGAGGGCAGAGCAGAGGCTGGAGAGGGAGAGGCTGGAGGGCAGAGGCTGGAGGGGGAGGCTGGAGGGGAGAGCGGAGGCTGGAGGGCAGAGGCTGGAGGGGAGAGGCTGGAGGGGAGAGCGGAGGCTGGAGGGGAAAGGCTGGAGGGGAGAGCGGAGGCTGGAGGGCAGAGGCTGGAGGGGAGAGGGGAGAGCGGAGGCTGGAGGGGAGAGCGGAGGCTGGAGGGGAGAGCAGAGCGGAGGCTGGAGGGGAGAGCGGAGGCTGGAGGGGAAAGCGGAGGCTGGAGGGCAGAGCGGAGGCTGGAGGGGAGAGCGGAGGCTGGAAGGGAGTGCGGAGGCTGGATGGGAGGGCAGAGGCTGGAGGGGAGAGCGGAGGCTGGAAGGGAGAGCAGAGGCTGGAGGGGAGAGCGGAGGCTGACCGGTAAATCGTTAACTTTGAGGCCGAGCCTCTGGTTCGATTTTCGGCCAGCGACTGGCAATGGCCGCTTCGCGGCCATTGCTCGTACTCAGCCTGCGCGAGCAATGGCCTCGCGGCCATTGCTCGCGCAGGCCAGCGACTCGCATTGCTCGTACTCAGCCTGCGCGAGCAATGGCCTCGCGGCCATTGCTCGCGCAGGCCAGCGACTCGCATTGGCCGCTACGCGGCCAATGCTTCGCCGTGCTGACGTCACAGAGTGACATAGCCACGGTCTTTTCGGGGACTGACACAGAAGTGCCTACGGCAATTATATAGTAGATACTGTACATTGCATATGGAGGGGTGAGGAGAGCGGAGGCTGGAGGGGAGAGCGGAGGCTGGAGGGGAGGGCAGAGGCTAGAGGGCAGAGCAGAGGCTGGAGGGGAGGGCAGAGGCTGGAGGGGAGAGCGGAGGCTGGAAGGGAGAGCAGAGGCTGGAGGGGAGAGCGGAGGCTGGAGGGGATTGGCTGGAGGCTGGAGGGGATTGGCTGGAGGCTGGAGGGGATTGGCTGGAGGCTGGAAAGGAGAGGCTGGAGGGGAAAGGCTGGAGGGGAGAGGCTGGAGGGCAGAGGCTTTAGGGCAGAGGCTGGAGGGGAGAACGGAGGCTGAAGGGCAGAGCGGAGGCTGGAGAGGAGAGCGGAGGCTGGAGGGGAGAGCGGAGGCTGGAGGGGAGAGGCTGGAGGGGAGAGCGGAGGCTGGAGGGCAGAGGCTGGAGGGGAGAGCGGAGGCTGGAGGGCAGAGGCTGGAGGGGAGAGCGGAGGCTGGAGGGAAAGGCTGGAGGGGAGAGCGAAGGCTGGAGGGCAGAGGCAGGAGGGGAGAGCGGAGGCTGGAGGGCAGAGGCTGGAGGGGAGAACAGAGGCTAGAGGGGAGAGCAAAGGCTGGAGGGGAGAGCGGAGGCTCGAGGGGAAGGCGGAGGCTGGAGGGGAGAGCGGAGGCTGAAGGGCAGAGGCTGGAGGGGAGAGCGGAGGCTGGAGGGCAGAGGCTGGAGGGCAGAGGCTGGAGGGCAGAGGCTGGAGGGGAGAGCGGAGGCTGGAGGGGAAAGGCTGGAGGGGAGAGCGAAAGCTGGAGGGCAGAGGCTGGAGGGGAGAGCAGAGGCTGGAGGGCAGAGACTGGAAGGAGAGCGGAGGCTGGAAGGAGAGCGGAGGCTGGAGGGGAGAGCGGAGGCTGGAGGGGAGAGGCTGGAGGGGAGAGCGGAGGCTGGAGGGCAGAGGCTGGAGGGCAGAGGCTGGAGGGGAGAGCGGAGGCTGGAGGGAGAGGCTAAAGGGGAGAGCGGAGGCTGGAGGGCAGAGGCTGGAGGGCAGAGGCTGGAGGGGAGAGGCTGGAGGGCAGAGGCTGGAGGGGAGAGGGGAGGCTGGAGGGGAAAGGCTGGAGGGGAGAGCGGATGCTGGAGGGCAGAGGCTGGAGGGGAGAGCGGAGGCTGGAGGGGAAAGCGGAGGCTGGAGGGCAGAGCGGAGGCTGGAGGGCAGAGCGGAGGCTGGAGGGGAGAGCGGAGGCTGGAAGGGAGAGTGGAGGCTGGAGGGGAGAGCGGAGGCTGGAAAGGAGAGCGGAGGCTGGAGGGCAGAGCAGAGGCTGGAGGGGAGAGGCTGGAGGGCAGAGGCTGGAGGGGGGAGGCTGGAGGGGAGAGCGGAGGCTGGAGGGCAGAGGCTGGAGGGGAGAGGCTGGAGGGGAGAGCGGAGGCTGGAGGGGAAAGGCTGGAGGGGAGAGCGGAGGCTGGAGGGCAGAGGCTGGAGGGAGGAGGGGAGAGCGGAGGCTGGAGGGGAGAGCGGGAGGCTGGAGGGGAGAGCAGAGCGGAGGCTGGAGGGAGGAGAGCGGAGGCTGGAGGGGAAAGCGGAGGCTGGAGGGCAGAGCGGAGGCTGGAGGGGAGAGCGGAGGCTGGAAGGGAGTGCGGAGGCTGGATGGGAGGGCAGAGGCTGGAGGGCAGAGCGGAGGCTGGAGGGCAGAGCGGAGGCTGGAGGGCAGAGCGGAGGCTGGAGGGCAGAGCGGAGGCTGGAGGGAGAGCGGAGGCTGGAGGGGATAGGCTGGAGGGGAGAGGCTGGAGGGCATAAGGGAGGCTGGAGAGGAGAACGGAGGCTGGAGGGGAGAGCGGAGGCTGGAGGGCAGAGCGGAGGCTGGAGGGGAGAGCGGAGGCTGGAGGGCAGAGGCTGGAGGGGAGAGCGGAGGCTGGAGGGGATAGCGGAGGCTGGAGGGAAGAGGGGAGGCTGGAGGGGAGAGTGGAGGCTGGAGGGGAGAGCAGAGGCTGGAGGGGAGAGGCTGGAGGGGAGAGCGGAGGCTGGAGGGCAGAGGCTGGAGGGCAGAGGGGAGAGCGGAGGCTGGAGGGGAGAGCAGAGGCTGGAGGGGAGGCTGGAGGGGAGAGCAGAGGCTGGAGGGGAGAGCAGAGGCTGGAGGGGAGAGGCTGGAGGGGAGAGCGGAGGCTGGAGGGCAGAGGCTGGAGGGCGGAGGCTGGAGGGGAGAGCGGAGGCTGGAGGGGAGAGCGGAGGCTGGAGGGGAGAGCACAGGCTGGAGGGGAGAGCGGAGGCTGGAGGGGAGAGCGGAGGCTGGAAAGGAGAGCGGAGGCTGGAGGGCAGAGGCTGGAGCGCAGAGGCGTAGCTGGCATGCTCCGGGCCCTGGGGCAAGATCAGCACCCAGGACCCCCATGTGAGGACCGGGGGGGGTGCTGTCAGACAGATGTGAGGGCCGGGAGGAGTGCAGACTCACCGCGGCCGGCGTGCGTGTGCTGTAGGAGGAGAGAGAGGGACGGGCAGAGCTGCCGGACAGGAAGTTCCGTCCTCCCTCCTCTCCGGGCGCACGGCGGGCGGCTGGTGTCAGCACGGGGCCCCCCAGGGGGTGGAGGCAATGGGCCCCTCATGCCGAGTGGCACGATGCCCTTGGCCCCCTGCCCACTCGCTAGCTACGGTACTGGCTGGCGGGCAGACGGAACTTCCGACCCAGGGGGGCGCGGGCATGACACGGGCACAGGGGCACAGGCTCCGGAGCACTGTGTCAGCATGTGCTGACAGCAGCTGCTCCGGAGCGGGATGACAGGGGCACAGGCTCCGGAGCACTGTGTCAGCATGTGCTGACAGCAGCTGCTCCGGAGCGGGATGACAGCGGCGAGGGGTCGCAATGCCCGCTACGCGGGCAATGCCTCGCACGTGGTGACGTCACAGTGTGACATAGCCACGGCGTGCCGGGGGCCGACACAAACGTGCCTACGGCAATTATATAGTAGATATATATATATATATTCATATATTCTATTTCTGATTATATTTTTTCCAGGCAATATCAAAGACAAAAAGCAAAGGAGGCACATCAGCGGATTATGGCTGAGGAGTCAGAGGACAGCGATGTGGAATTTGATGAAGGTTTCTGCATACCAGGGTCTATTTGGAGAAAGTTGTACAAGTAAATCCTAATCTCTCTTTCTGTACCTGATATTATACACTTTTTGATAGTTCGCTTACATATATTTTGGCTCAGGCTATGTTCACAATTCGATTTTACAATTTAGATTGTCTGCTCTGTCTCTGTTTTGTGCAGGGGCTGGCTGGCAAATTTTAGCCTGGGGGCATTCACAAAGCAGTGGCCCTCAAGTTGCGGAGGCCCATCTTTAGCCCTGTTATCTCTGGCCACAACATTAAAGCAGCAGAGGTAACAGGCTTTAACATAACCACGTCACATAATCTTACATGTTATGGAGTGTTACATGTAAAGGATCAGAACCAATAACTGCTCAAGAATACATCACCAGACCCAGCAATAGTACCAAATTGTATCTCTAAAACCCCCATCAGTACAGAAACAAGTATTACTACCCAGGTACTATACACTGTGTATACTACACCATGTATATACTGCACCCTGTATAGTACCTGTGTATAATACACAGGCACTACGTACAGGATGGCGTATAAACAGGGTGCAGTATACCCAGGTACTATATACAGGGTGCAGTATATATAAAGGGTGCAGTATACCCAAGTATTAAATACAGGGTTCCGTATATGCAGGGTGCAGTACACACAGGTACTATATACAGGGTGCAGTATATATAAAGGGTGCAGTATACGCAAGTATTAAATACAGGGTTCCGTATATGCAGGGTGCAGTACACACAGGTACTATATACAGGGTGCAGTATGTACAGAGGGTGCAAGATTATACAATGTGTATACTGGACGATGTATATAATGCTTGTGTATACTGCACCCTGTATATAGTACCTATGTATAATACACAGATACTAGATACAGGGTGCAGTATATACAGGGGGTGCACTATACACATTTCTCATGATATATTGATCTATTGTCAATGGATCAATATATTATGAGAGAATATGATGATGAATACATCAATGCAGATTCAATCAGATGGCCAGTAACAGCAGCTAGGATATCATGGATAGGATATGGACACTTACGAACAGCAGGCACTGCACTTTGCAGCAGGCAGGGACTCAGACTGGCCTTCTCATCTCACTCGGCAGCCGCCAGCCTCTCACAGACACAACAGAGACAGTAATAGATGGCACCGCCAGGCCCTGTCTTCACTGCGCTCCGCTCTGGAGGGTGCAGACAGGGTTCAGTCAGAGGCGTGCTGACGTAGCACGCTGTACATGACATGCCTCTGAACTCTGGCTCATCTAATTCCGGCTTGCCTCTGTGTGCCATAGCAACACTGCTGCCTCCCGAGTCCCTGTCAGCTGCTGACGCCCGCCTGCTGTGTCCCACTGTCAGGTGAGTGCGGCCGCACCACGCCGGCAGGCGGCCGCTTTCCCGAGCTACCGGCATGATGATTTCACTTCCTGGGCGGCCCTGAACTGTTGCTAATCCACCATCCTGGGGGTCAAATGCTTCCCTGCCACCCGGCCCAGTCCGCCCCTGGTTCTGAGGACCAGGCGATTTAAATAATGTTAAAAATTGATCCTTTCCATACATGTTGAAAATGGAAACAGAGACCCCATTCATTATTATAGGTTGCATCTGTTCTGTGTTAGTTTGTAGGACAGAAGTAAAGTTCTGCATTCTACAGCTTTTCTTCCAGTCCAAATCCCGGAGATTGTGGTATGTGCATGCACTGACTCTGGCACGATTTCATTGAAGAATTCAACTACAACGTGCACTTAGCACTGCGCATGTACCGTCCATAGGGATATTGGTGGCGTCTGTGGCACGAAATTTAAATAAAGGGGGCAAAGCAGCCAAGGGAGGAATGGACAAAGATCCGACCAACAAAGTCCCACCCAGATGCTCATTCCTGTGCAGATTACGTCATTTTAGAAGCTTTGGACTAAGATTGCTCTGAATCCAGCCTCGTATTTCTGCACTCAAGTTATCATATAATCAGCATCCGAGAGCCATTGTGACACTGCCTATAGTTTACAGAGCAAAAACCTGCTGGTTGGTTCCCTTAAGCAATGGTATGTAAAGCACAAATGCACAAACGATCATCTCCTGTGAATGCTGGTGTGCCCATCCCGCGTTCTCAGGAAGTTCGTCATCACAGACCGGGGTCAACAACAGGCCTTCAGGTATCATGGCAACCTATCGACACCTGAATGGCACGCTACCTGCTGGCGCATGTTAAATTGTACTGTCAAAAATTGACAGTGGGACTTAACTAGTTAACAACTGTGGGCAGATGTCTGATCCACCAGTGCCTGCTAGGCTACTTTCGCATAACGATTTTTCGGAGGTGACCTCCAGATGCTTTTTCTGTGTCCGGGTCAGTAATTATCACGGATCCGGACACAGCGGGGCACTTTCACTTCTGCAATGTATAATGTACATTGCAGAAGTGAAATAGAAGAAAGAGTTAAAAATAAAAAATCACTATGCTCTCCTATCCCCTATGCAACGCTGCCTCCTAGCAAGGTCCATGTGCTTACAGGACCTGTGATGATGTCACAGAGCATCATCGGGTCACATGACCGCAGTTATCACGTACTGGGTCAGTGACTATGAGCTCTCTGACATCATCACAGGTCCTTAAGCCACGGACTTGCTGGAGGCAGCGGTGGATAGAGGATAGGTGAGCATAGTGATTTTTTATTTTTAACTCTTTCTTTTACTTAATTACACTTCTGCAATGTATATTATAGATAGCAGAAGTGTAATTAGAAGGGTTGGAGCAGTTTTAGTGTACTTGGCATGCTCAGTACATTAAAATCGGGTCTGAAGAGACATCAGATGTTTCCTCGGACCCTGCTCCATAGGGCCCCATGTTAATGGAATCGGATCGGATCGTATTTGCCATCCGATCTGTCAGATCTGATTCTATCCGGTTTTTGATGCAAAAATCGGACAAAATCGGATGGGACACGATTCGGATAGCAATTAGTGCACATGTGAATCGGTCCGATCCCCATAGGGTTACATGGGGGCAAATTCGGATCCGATGCTGTCCGATTTCTATCGGAAGCATCGGATTTCACAAAATCGTAGTTTGAAACCAGCCTAACAGCACGTCGGCTGATCAGATCAGCTGACATGTGGAGATTAATGCAGGCTCACACGCTGAGCCTGCATCAATCTGGTGGACACAACCAATGATTTACATGTACGTCATTGGTCATGAAAGGGTTAAGAAAAATCAGAAATGATGGCACCATCTATTTTTGCACCAAAAAGTTGCATTTTTTTTCTCACTGACCGCATATAATTGTCCGAGAAAAGTGGTTCTGGTTTACGGGAAGTGAACATAGACTGTGACGTTTAAACGGATTTATTAATACTAAAGCCAAAAAATGGCACAAAACAACCTCTGCTCTACGCAGGCATAAATGTAATTTTTTTGAACAGAATAGTTCAAAAATGGATTTCCTAATGCTTTGTGCCTTTACATACAGTCATGGATGAAAGTGTTGGCACCTTTGAAATTGTTCTAGAAATGAAATATTTCTCCTAGAGAATGATGGCAAAATTAAACATGTTTTGCAATATGCTTGTTTATTTCCTTTGTGTGTATTGAAACAACACAAATGCAGAAAAAAAATTGTTGCCAGCTTTCCTAAATTGTGAGTAAACAGCTTTGTGTGAAGGATATGAGGCTCGTTCAAACTCACCTGCGGCAAGTAACAAGTGTGGGCAGTATGAAAATCACTCCTGAGAACCAAAATTGTTCAAAAATGTCAACAATCACAAGAAGGTAATGATCTCCAGCACACTCAAGCAAAAAGAATAATCGTCTTGATGTTTTGGATGCAATAAAGAGTTACTAGGCTAGCGTCACACCATGTTTATTTGCTGTCAGATTTTGTCCAGTGTTTTGCAGGAAAAAACAGACAGAACCTGACAGCCCCGGACAAAACAGATCTGGATGGCAAATGTGCCCTCCAATCTTGTTTTTTGCCAGAATCCTCCCTCTGCGCGGCTGCCGCTGTCCAAAGTGCTGAAATGTCAGTATAGTGGCTGGAGGGGAGCTCTCCAGGTGCTGAAATTTCAGCCTGGGAGCTCTCCAGGTGCTGAAATTCTGTGGCGGCTGCTTTTAGCAGCCGCTGCTCTTTCAGCACCTAGCGTCCGGGAACTGGTCCGATATTATGTTGGATCTGGTGCGATCCGGCGATTATAGACTCCCATGTTATGGGGCGCCGGATCGCATTGGATCCGGGAGGATCCGATTTTTGCCCCGGACACAAAAAGTGCTGCAAGCTCCGATTTTGTATCGGGGCAAAAAGCGAAATCCCCAGATCCAGCCGGACAGACAACAAAATGGATGGCAAATGGCTGCCATCTGGCCCCATCCGGCGCCATAGGGATGTAATAGGGGCCAAATCAGATCCAGGGCTGTCCGGTTCACACTGGACAGCCCCGGAACCCAAAAATCATGGTCTGAAGACGGCCTTATGCACAAGGCTTGTAGAAAACAAATTGCAATCTTCCCAACATTTTGTTCACAATTTGATCTTTTTGAAGGATTGATTGTCTGCATAAATGTTGATAAAATGGATTGATTCATTTAGAATGTAGAAAGTAAGCAGAACGTAGAAAGTACGTAGCAAAGCCTTAATGAGAGTGCCTATAATAGTAATATTGTGAAGCATCCAGATAGGTGATAAAAAACGTTTTATATATTATATCAATGTGGCCTATAGAGGTGAAAGGTACATGCACTATGAACTAGAGGGGAGAAAATCCCTTTCAAGGAAGTACCTTATTATACTGTATTACTTGTCATAAGAAATAAATGTAAGGGAGAATAAGGGTCATAAATGCCTCAGAAATATTCTTTGTATCCTTGCAAGAGCAACATACATGAATAGTGAAAATGAACAGCCCCGTACCCGGTAAAGGGAGAATGGGTCATAATTCCCTGTCTAACTATCCCTGTCTCATGATATCCTGCAATTGCACTGTTTAAAAATTTTTTTTATTAAGCTACATTTCCTTATACTAATGAGGCTTGCAACTAGTCACAAGGGCGTTAGTTCACCTGCCGCATAGTTGGAAGTGTAGGAGCCTTCTGAGCATGCCCAGTGTGCCTCTGACGCAGGGGACACGTACACGCGGATACAGTGGCACAGCGAAATAACACAGAAACAGGGCTCAATAGGCAGGTTGGCTAACCCCCTGCAACTAATATGGATTTGCAGAATATCATTAGACAGGCATGTTTAGGCAGGGAATTTTGACTCATACATGTGCCTGCTGATAGTTTAGAGGGCTAGGGTACTTGACAGGTTCACTTTAAGTAACGTGCTATCATGAATTCTTGACAGCGGAAGGTGTCACCCCAAAGGAAATTTATCAGAGAATGCAAGCTGTTTATGGTGATTGTGTTGGTGTGAGCACAGTGCCACTTTGGGCCAGTAAGTCTAAATATGGTGAGACGGGAATGTCTGACTTGCTTGACAAAAAAAGAGTTGGACGTTCTGTGACAGCAACCACGGACTTAAACATGCAAAACGTTGACAAAAGGGCCTGTTACACGCTTCAATATCGTTAACGATATCGTTGGTACGTCACGGGTTTTGGGGCAGAGCAATGACGTCGTAACGACGTCGTTGCGTGTGACATGTAGATACGACCAATGATAAGTCGGCTGATCGTTGATCGCAGGTTTATGAACAGGACCATAAATCAGTCGTTGATCGTTCGTTCGATCTGCTGCATCGTCGTGTGTGACACTGTGATAACGATCTCGTTTACGACTTCACCTATTCAGAACTGAAGGACGTAGGCAACCAAACGACCGCAAGTATCGTTCTCTTGTCGCGGAGTCGTTGCTGCGTCGTTCACAATATCTGTACGTGTGACACCTCACCAGAGAACAATGAATGACATTCAAGCGATCCAGATCAAGTCAGATTGTTGGTCGGATCGCTTAGACATTAAAGCTTGTAATGGGCCCTAAACTGATTCATAATCGTTATTTCACAAGAAATATTATTCACATTATTGCTTTGCTTGGTTATCAGAAGATCTGTGCACGATGGATACCCCGGATGCCGACGTCTGAAATGAAAGAGACTGAAGCTCACCACTGAACGGCATCTTGCATACAGTCCAATTTGGTGCTGTCTGACTTCCATCTGTTCCCTATAATGAGAGAAGATCTGCAGGGACATCACTGTACTAGTGCATCTCAATGAATTAGAGTATCATCAGAAATCAATGTGATATTGCCATGTTTCAGGGCATTTCTAGGAGCCCGGAAACACATTAACTAATAAATTAATATTATATTCATCATCTGATGTCTCATGAGATACGGTAGCACGGTTTGTAACCCTTCAACCTCCCTACTTTTAATTTTCCTAAGTAATGACCTGTGGGTTTTCATTGGCTGTAAGCCATCAACATTTATAGAAATAAACTCTTGAAGTAGATCACTTGGTTTGTAATGACTCTATATAATATATGCGTTTCACTTTTTGTATTGAATTACTGAAATAAATGAACATTTTGATGATATTCTAATTCATTGAGATGTATTAGTATCTGCTGATGAAGTTGAGAGAACTTTGAGAGGCTGGTAGCGGGAACAGAGTGTTGACTTCTTACGTGACGGCTTCAGAAAACTTGTTCATCGTTGGCAGAAGTGTATCCAATTGTCTGGTGATTATGGGGAAAAGTGAATATCAGTAATTGAAGAGCACATTCTAAGGATTATTTCTGCGTTTGGTTTATTAAAGTATTCCCATCAAAACCCAAATAATGAAGGTGGAGGCATTACGTTTCCTTCAACCCTTCGTAGGAATCGATTGATTATAGTTATTTATTCCAAAGGGTATGCAACAAAATGTTAAGTTAAGTGTGACAACAATTTTGTCCTGCCAATTTTTGTAGTTTTGTGTAAAATTATGATGATTTACAACACTATCAGAACCTTGCTCCTTATAGCTAAGGCCAAAAGCAGCTCGATTCCACTAGGCCTAATTTCTGTGGATGCTGAGAAGGCCTTTGACAGAGTCCACTGGGGGTTTATGAGGGAGGCGCTGATACAGCTTGGTTTGGGTCCTAGGTTCTTGCACGGAATCCTGTCCTTGTACTCCTCCCCTTCTGCTAAGGTGAAGTTAGGAGGAGCATTATCCTCTTCATTTAAAATAACAAACGGTACTAGGCAGGGATCTCCCTTGTCACCCCTGTTGTACATTATTGTAATGGAACATCTTGCCATGGCACTTAGATCCAATGTAAGCGTACATGGGGTCAAGCTGGGACAGAGTATTCACAAATTAGCCTTATTTGCAGATGACCTCCTATTATACTTCTCGCAGCCCTTGGTCTCCATCCCCTCGGTTTTATAGGCTTTTGAAAGGTTCGGACAATTGAGCAACTTTAAAGTGAACTGCTCCAAGACCGAGGCACTTAATTTCTCCTTGCCTGGAGAGTTGGTTCATCTATCTAAACAGTTCCCATTCAAATGGAAGGCAGAAGCCATTAAGTACCTGGGAGTCCTTATACCAAAAGATCATAAACAACTATTTAATTTGAACTATCGACCCCTTTTTACTAACGTGGAATCGGCATTTACCTCCTATAGACAACTAAAGCTATCCTGGTTCGGGAGAATGAACGTAGTCAAGATGGATGTCTTGCCCCGACTCTTATATACCTTCCAGACAGTTCCTGTTATATTGGATAGAGGTTTCCTCTCCAAATTGCAATCTATGATTCTCAGATTTGTTTGGGGGGGCAAGAGACCCAGATTGCGAATTAATATCCTCTCCTTGCCCAAGATCAGAGGAGGGGTTGGATTACCCAACATACGAACATACTTTTTAGCTTCCTCTCTTGTTAGAGCTTTGGATTGGCAGTACTGTGCGTCCTCCAGGAAATGGGTGGAGGTGAAGCAAGAGGGTCTGGGGATCCCGCTGAAACACCTGCTTTGGATTTCCCCTAGAGACTCTACGGACTTAGAACCCTTGACAGATATGACCAGGACTACCTTGAAGGTTTGGCACTCAGTGACAAAAACCCTCCGCTTAGACGATAGACTTAGCCCCTTGACCCCCCTTTTTTCCAACTCATCTTTCCCACCTGGATTTGGCAGACAGAGATTTTTATGTTGGCAGAGTGTGAATGACACCCGAGTAGGACAGACCCTATCCAACGGTGGTTTGCCCACTATGGCAGAGCTACAACTCAAAGATCCTACAAGATCACTTAAGTGGTTCGAATTTCTCCAATGCCGAGCATACCTATATTCAGCTTACCACTCATGCAGGGTGAGATTGACGCCCAACGTATTGGAAAAATTATTCCAATTGGAGGCTCCCCCGAGGCGCAAAATATCAGTTCTTTACCAGGCCTTAGGATCCTTGAGAGATCAGGACGCCCTTTACTTTCAGCGTGCTTGGGAAAAGGAGTTGGGGTGTAGCATTTCAGAGGGTAATTGGCAAAAATGCTTTATATTTACCCACGCACTAGCTAATGCATATTCTGCACAAGAGAGAAGCTATAAGCTGCTCACTAGATGGTACTTATGCCCAACGACACTCCGGAGCATGTTTCCTGGAACCCCTGACACCTGCTGGCGCTGTGGAGAAGAGACAGGTACAATGTTACACATTTGGTGGAGTTGTGGGGCAATTCGGCGGTTCTGGTCTGAGGTATTCAACGCATACACCCGGATTACGGGTAAACAAGCTGAATGCTGTCCAGAGTCGGCACTGTTATCCATCTTTCCAGGTCCTATTGGGCTTCAGAAGAGGGATATTCTCCGCTTTTGCATCTCGGCCGCTCGTGCTGTGATCCCGAGGTTCTGGAAATCAACTCGGGTCACATCTCTAACTGATTGGTTTAGAGAATTGATGGACATTTTTAGAATGGAGGAGCTCGCAGCTGATGCTTCGGGATCCCGAAACAAATTCTTAGGGATCTGGTTTGAATGGATTCTTTTTCAGGATTCTACAGAGTTCAAGAGTATCTTTTCCGATACAGATGTTGTGGTATGATCTCTGGCCGACGAGGAGTCAGTGTGACATTTATCCTTCTTTTTTCCCATTCCTTACCCCCTGTCTTTCTTTTCTTCTCATCCGATACCCCCCCTATATTTAGTTTAGGCATTTCTCTTTTATGACTATACCCCCGGAAATCGGGTGAACATAGACTGGTATCGAAAGCTCCAAGTTGTGATTAGATTTGTAGACCTTAGGTTTACATTTCCGGTTTCCCAGTTAATGGACAATTCTAATTGGGCCTCGCAGTGGCGGGACTCAACGGATATTAATTCACTTACGAGGTCAACTTGTTGAAAGGGACCAAGCGATTAAAATCATTTTGTCGGGGTCGCATGTTCCCTTGGGACCAGTTCATCTCAAACCCCTGAGAAGGGGTGTATACTTGTTTGTTTAGGTTCATATTTTGATTATAGTAAATATTCACCGGGGATGGGCGCAATAGTAAAATTGCAGTTTATCTTAAAGTTATTATTATCCCTGTGTAACTTTTTGTATAATTCATATGTCTTAAAATTCTGTCAAAAGAATGTTTGTATATCTTTGATATGTTTTCAAAATTTAATAAACACGAGATTAACCATAAATTATGATGATTTAGTGTTGATCCAATTCACACAAAGGAAATAAACTTCTATGACAAAACTTGTAATTGCAATAATGGTTGGCAAAACGTGTGGCCGTAACCGCACATTTGGCACTATTGCCTCCAGTGATGTGAGATACCAGTCTTCGTAGTTGCTAGTCTATGGGGTTGTCATTTTGTGAATGCCTTGCATGAGATGTTTATGGTACATTGTCAGGTAGGTTTACAAGAGTTTTAGTTTGTCTGATTTGTTCTAATGACTACAGAGGCCATAGCAGCTTGACATGGATCACATAGCAGCTGTGAAATGCTTGTATAATATTGCCCCACTGTTATTCTAGTGCTGATTTGGATCCATCTGTCCATGTCTGTCAATTAATGGCAGAGTACAGCTTCTGAGTTACAAACCGGCCCAACTAAATAACTGAATGCAAACTTCCAGAAGGCTTGTGTAGATTGCAGCATGGGATGCTCATTGGTTATTGATGATTTGCACGTTTTATTCATTGTACCTTTCTATCCACCACATTCATTTTCTGCTCCTTGGTAGTGACTTGATTTTCCAGTGTTTTAAGGCAGATGTAGCAGGCTCCATGTTCACAATCATGTCCATTTTTACGTCGGTGTAAACCATGCCCTTTTTCCGTCTGTGTTATATCTGTGTTTTTTTCTTATCTGTTTTTAACTACTGAATAATCTATCTGAACTTTAATTTATCCAGACACTTAGCAATGGATCGCAAAATAAACAGTGAAAACTTAGGCCGGCTTCACACCACGTTTTTTCCCTGTCAGGTTCTGTCTGGTGTTTTGCAGGATGCACCAGACAGAACCTGAGAGCCCCTGCCCTCCGATCCTGTTTTGTGCTGGAATCGTCTGTGCTGCTGTCTAGTGCTGAAATATCAGCAAAGCGGCTTGCAGGGGAGCTGGCCGCGATGCTGATATTTCAGCCAAGGAGCTTTCCATATGCAATTTTAGCACCCAGCGTCCGGAGCTATCCGGCGCCCATAGACTCCCATGTTATGGGAGCCGGATCGCAGAGGATCCGGTTTTGTGCGATTTTTGCCCCGGACACAAAGAATGCTGCAAGCTCCGATTTTGTGTCCGGGGCAAAAAAAGGAAAACAGCTGGATCCCGCCGGACAGACGCCAAACCGGATGGCAAATAACTGCCATCCTGCCCCATCCGGCACCATAGGGATATAATAGGGGCAAAATTGGTTCATACCGGACAGCCCCGGATCCATAAAATCGTGGTGTGAAGCCAGCCTAAGCTGGAAAACTGAAGTAAAAAATCTGTCTTCCATTTTTAATGGATCCCCTTAAACTTTTATGGCTAAGTCTGAGCCACAAGCCAAAAAAAAGGGTAGGACTAGGGCGTATCACACGGTTGTAGCCCTAAGTGCATTGTGGTGTCTGAGATACTTTGTGAGGTTACCATTATTGGCTGTCTGATCTGTATCTTTTGTGCCCGATTCTGCCACAGTTCAGTGTCTGGAATTACTCGTCACTTTTACCAGTTAAACATTGGATTCTCTGATATGTTTTGTTAACAATCCAGCCATACTTTTTCTCCATTTTAGATATTATTTTCCAATAAATGTGCATGACCATTTAGAGACTCCTGTTTGGCAGATTCTCCTCCATAGACGTTAGACCATTGTCCTGAGGCACAACACCTGTACATGGCCAGCTTAAGTACTTTGAATTCAAACTAGATGGAGCTGGGTGGACAGCATTGACAATCACACAGGAAGCTAATTGCTTTTATATTCACAAGAGCATGGCACAGCCCCATGATGAATGTCTATTAGCAATGCCAGTCTAAACACAGCAAAATACATTTTTAACATTGCCTGAAATGGGTTGGCTATTAGACATAGGCCACTTCACATTGTTTATTAGCCCAAGGTCAATGGCTTTTGTTTTTTTTTTGTCTAAAGCTCCTGGAAAATGGGATTGGACACATATGCAGATGGGGCCATTGACTGTAATGATAGAAACAGGGTCACTGTATTCTATCAGACATAATGTTCAGTCTTATCCACCTGTTTGAGGCGTGCTCCAAAATGCAGTCGACCTCTTCTTGGTCCAATAGGTATATACATGATGTCTGACAGAGCTTACAGTGACTGTATCTGCAGCCATAAGTCCCATGCATACACCTGCCCAAATCCTGTTCTCCAAGGCTTCAGACACAAGTCCTGACTTGAATGTAAAACTCATTGTTACCATGCCTTATTGATAAAAGGCTTAAAACGTAACCACCATTATAAATTTTTATTTAATGTAGAGCAAGTAATTATTATAAACTTTCTATTATACTCCATTAGAAAATTCTGGCTGAAAGCCATTCATAAACCTTCCACAAGGTGTCCCCACTGCACTGAGTGTAAAGCAGACATATGTTTATTATCAGTCAGATCCGTCTTCACACTTAATAAGGGAAAGGGGGCGTGACCTTCACTCCTGACTCCAGCTCATGAGGAAACAATGTATCAGAGTAGCTCAGCATACAGCACAGTTGCTAAGCAATGTCATTGTCAGGATCAGTGTCCAAACTCCTCAAAAACTTGTACCAAGGAAAGATCTGTCATCTGGCTCCACGCAGCTCAGTCACAATCTCTGTTAATCCCTTCTCTGCTGACTCCCCACACAGCTCAGGATCTCTCTTGCCCTATGTATGCTGTCACATTGCACTGCTCCCTATCAGCTGCTAGACACGCCCACACAGCCATAAAATATAGTTTTTAAAAGAGCACAAAAAATGAGAAAATAAGTCATATGGCACAAAAAACATTATCTTAGCTGTTATGTGACCCATCGTTAACAACCAGTGCAGTATTGGCTTTTTTTTTCCATTAAAACACTTTAACTAAAATACCAATTTTCAGTAAAAGCCATTTTCACTCAAACCATAAAAGCGGCTATTTGGAGACCGATGCTTGATAAATTCAATGTTGCTCTCCACATAAGCTGTACTCATTCATTGCACTGATCACTATTTACAAGTAATTTGGCTTTTATACTTTTAGGAATGGTCCAAAGCTCCTGCATTCTTAGTGTCTTTTTTGTCTTTTTTTGCTATGTTGTGCCATCTTTCATCAATTCCTTCCCACAGGTACCAGCAGACAGGTGTTCGGTGGCTATGGGAGCTACATTGCCAACAGGCAGGAGGCATTTTGGGAGATGAAATGGGATTGGGCAAAACCATCCAGATAATTGTCTTCCTGGCAGGCCTGTGCTACAGCCGGATAAGGACACGAGGCTCCGATTACAGGCAAGTGGCTACCCTGTAGACTGCCAGTCTGAGGCAGCCATGAATATTTAATCAGCATTATTACAGAGGGCGGGCCTGCTTGAATTATTTACTGCATTTCAATTAAATGGCTGCTTTAATTTGCTTACTGTGGAGGGGGCTGCTTTAAAGTCTGTTTATGACAGGGAGGGGAATTGCAGGGCACAGGAAATTAAAGAGCTCACACTAATAATGAATTCTTGGCCAGCACATCTGTGTCTTCCCACTGCTTGGTACTGTCTTTGATAGCAGCAATGTGTAGATGTCGTGGAGGAGAAAAGTATACACTGAATAATATATGCATCGCTCTGTAAGCTTTTTTGTGCTCTCCTGATCTTCCTTCATCTTCCTTTGAAACAAATGCTATGCAAAGTTAATGTCATGGAGGTATTCTAGGTTCTCCCACTATATGCAATACGGCTGGGGATAGTCAGGGCTTACAGCTGTTGATTTATGATTGTAAGAGGGCAGATCTGACCAAGGGCAACCTTTGAGTAGAGTTTACATCTACTTGTGTTTTCCAAGGTTTCCTCCCACACTGACAGTGAGTGCTAACAATGTCTGTAAAGAGTTGCAGCATACCCTGTGCGCTCAATTATTAGGCAATTTTAATTTTTTATGATAATTTTATCATAGATTAATATAGCTGAAACCTGAATATTAGTGTGGTTTTGCTTTTCTTAGGAGAATATCTGTGTACAGAATTATTGTTACGACTATTATTGTGAGGGGATGAACTATCCTTAATTTTACCAAACATAGTGTTTCTTTATTCGGTGAGCCGAGAAACCATTGTTTCATGCAGGTCTGTCCAGGACCAGATCAATCCATGTGAAGGGAACCAATGAATTGCATCTCTATATTTTTAATTCTTTTAATAATTTGTTCTTCGGTAATATTGCGTTAGAGGATGCAAATTAGCAACAAAAAATATATATGTTTGTTAAATTAATTTTCAAAGTTTTGAAAGAATGTAAATTTCTATGTTGCATGCCTTTTATGTTTCTCATCAAAACCCAGGCTTAGAAACAAGATGGAGAAATAGGAAAAAAAATATTCAACTCAGGATAGACAGGCTTTGAACAGATATGTCGCAAGAGTATCATTGTTAATATTTTACCCATGCAGATTCACACACAAGATTTCATTAAGCATTTCCGAAAAATCAATGTGATACTAAATTTGCAAAAAATTCACATGAGCCTCTTATGCTTTTGTCCCCATCTGTACCAAAATTCAAGTTGGGATCTCAATAATTTGATACTTAAAAAAAACAAAACAAAACAAAAAAACCCTATATGAACAGTGTCAATTTGAAGATCTTGAACTCAGATCTGCAGTAGATAAATCTATAGTGGACATAGCGAAAGATTTTTACAATAGTAATGTAGTAAGCCGAATTATGCCTGACAGGAAAAATTGTGTCCATGTAAGTGAACGGTAAGAAAACTCCTGTCCCAAAGAGGCTGGTTCTTACCAATTTGAAAGAGACCTATGGATTTAAAAAAAAAAAAAAAGAATTTAACTGGTGGGCATGTACAGCACGCCAGAATGCTAAGCTTATGATTGAAGGAGGTAAGGCTGGTTTCACATTGGCACACTTTCAATCCATGTCTATCTGTTTTAAAACATTGACATGGATTCATTATGGCTTCCCATGTTATTCTATGGGCACGGATTTGTCCAAAGAGGCCATCTATGTGTTAGTTTTTTTTTCTGATCCGTTTTTGACTGATTTTTTTATGCACCCACAATCGGAGACTGCTCCGACTTGGGTCTGCCTTGAAAAAAGCGGACACAAATGGACAGACAAGGATCCATATCTGTCCGTATGAAATAACCTGGAGCTCCATGGACGATGGATCCGTTTTTCTGTATTGAGCATGCTCAGAAGCAAGGTACAGCTCCTCCCACCCCTATCTCTGGCAACTGATGACGGAGGTCCGCGCTGCTGTAAATAAAGACCAGGAGTCGGGCTATCCGGTCCAATTTGTTTTAATCCGACGCGTTTTGGAGCTATCTGCGCTCCTTCCTCAGGGATAAAACCTGAGGAAGGAGCGCAGATAGCTCTAAAACACGTCGGATTACAACACATTGTATCGGATAGCCCGACTTCTGGTCTTTATTTAGAGCAGCGCGGACCCAAAGGCCCTTCATCATAACTCAGTTATCTTCACCACGGTGCTTGTGGAGGTGTGGATCCTGCAGCAGCTGTTTTTGAGCTTTGGTACTGGTTGTGGGTGCACACAACCGATCCAGGTGAGCAGATCTTATAACTTTCAGCTCCTCTCTTGTAAGGAGATAAGACCCTATTGCGCAATTTTGTCTCACTCTCTAGCTAAGCTGAAAGATATTCAGTTTGGTGAGTCCAACCTTGGTTATTATAAAATATGTCTGTCTCAAGTAATGTGTCTGGAAGAGAGTTCAAACTGTTAAGTATCTGCAAAATATATTCTCCAGTCATAGCTCTCAATGAAAGATATAAAATAATTTTGAAGAGGCTATGTTACATAAAATAACTTATAAACAGTGGATATCTTTTGACAGATGTACTTTTGACACGGTTTTTAAAATTTATAGAATGCGTTGTCAAATGTTTGTGAGCGGCTAATCGTCCTTAAAGCGATTGTGCCAGAAATGATTATACATTTTAATTAATAGATCTTAGAATTAAAATAAGTTCCACAATGGGATATGTTAAAAAAATACAGCTGGGGATTGCAGCTGATTCTTTCTGTGATGTAAAACAAGTTCTTAAACAGGCAATGAAATGTATTTCATTACAGTAAGAATCAGTGGGGATCCCTGGCTGTAATGTCTGAATTCTCTCTTTCACTTCCTCCCCTGCCCAGGAGCTGTGGTATATCCAACCATGTTTCTGCATGGTCCAATATATCCATTATATAGGGGCACAATTATATGAATATCTCAGGACAGAAACATTTTTTTTAACACATCCAATTGTGGAACTTATTTTTTATTCTAGGATCTATTAAATAAAATTGTTTGTGTCACAACTCCTTTAAGAAACCTTTATGTATAGCTCGTCAACATTCAGACTACTACAGTTACTTTAAAGTAAACCTCAAACCGAGTGAGCCAGTAATAAACTTACACTTTCCAGAGAAATATTCCTTTGTTATTAAGGATGAAGCAAAGTCATTTCCCTGGAACAATGAAAAAGCAATTATCCACTATCCAACTTTGTATATGTTTGTTATCACAAGAAAGATTTTGGAGTGGAAGATGAATCGCACTTTTTTTTGCTACAGCTCATGGCAAAGGTGTATGTGATGTTTAGGAGTCACCATGAAACGTCTTACAGCTCGAGCCTCCGGAGGCCATGTTCACGAAATCTTAACAACTCATTCAACTTTTCAACTGGAGTGAGAAACCTATTCCTAACATCCAGTTCATGTTCTGTACAAACGAAGACTCCGAAGAAGAAGAACATTTATTAAAATGTTACAGGAATCAAAACCTTTCACAGTGTTTCAGCAATATTATACCATCATTCCATGTAATGAAAGAGAAACATGGATTTTTTTATTCAGCAATGACAGGGAAGTCCATGAAGTGTTTGATGAAGTTGACACAAGATTGGCAATGGATGTCATAACTGGTGATGTGACCTGTGAATATGATCGGCACTGGTGGCTGGCTAATGTACTTTCACTGGTGATGTAACCTGTGAATATGATCTGGCACCTTGGTGGCCTGGCTAATGTACTTTCACTGGTGATGTAACCTGTGAATATGATCGGCTCTGGTGGCTGGCTAATGTACTTTCACTGGTGATGTAACCTGTGAATATGATCGTCACTGGTGGCTGGCTAATGTACTTTCACTGGTGATGTGACCTGTGAATATGATTGGCACTGGTGGCTGGCTAATGTACTTTCACTGGTGATGTAACCTGTGAATATGATTTGTCACTGGTGGCTGGCTAATGTACTTTCACTGGTGATGTGACCTGTGAATATGATTGGCACTGGTGGCTGGCTAATGTACTTTCACTGGTGATGTACCTGTGAATATGATCGGCTCTGGTGGCTGGCTAATGTACTTTCACTGGTGATGTAACCTGTGAATATGATCGTCACTGGTGGCTGACTAATGTACTTTCACTGTGTGATGTGACCTGTGAATATGATTGGCACTGGTGGCTGGCTAATGTACTTTCACTGGTGATGTGACCTGTGAATATGATTGGCACTGGTGGCTGGCTAATGTACTCTCCAAAGATTAGGATAATGAAGAAGTAGACGTGACTTTCTTTCATCCTTCGGATCCATCACCATCCTTTGTGTATTCAAGAAAACCAGACATTAAAAGTGAACAAAAATTAGATATTAAATCAGATGACTCAAAGAACACAACTAGCTGCCAAAGACCATAATGGATGTACATACTCTTTGACACAAAAGGAAAGGGCCATTGTTAGGCTATGTTCAAACCCTATGTTTTTGCTGCATTTTTGTGCTGCATTTTTACTGTGGTTTTATCTAAATCTATGCTAATCTAAACCTATGTTTTTGATTCACTGCAAAACCTATGTGATTCAGGGAAAAGCTGTCAACACACATTGGTTTTGTTGGAGTCTACCAAGTGATGCTGTCATGAAAATTCAAAGACAAAAAGAGAGAAAAAGGAGCGCTACTGTGTTAAACCTTGTGGTTCTAGTGGTTATGGGTGATGCAGTGGCTTTGCACATCCCTGCACAACCCCAGAGGAGTGTTTTGTGGTCAGGTCTGGGTGCAGCTGCTGTGTAAGCCGCACTCTTTCCAGCTGACTCCAGCACGGTCCACGTGGTGTGGGCAGGATCTGGAAGGTCCTGTTCTGGAATCACTCCACACTGCTCACCGCTGCCCCAACTGCTTCACCCTCAGCGAAGGGAATATTACAGAAGAAATTAGCAAGGATAGAGCATTTGTTTACTTGCTACCATTAAGCCCTTTCTTTCCTTGCCGGTTTCTTCTGACGCATGGAAAGTGTCACAGAGGGATGGCTGGCAGTGCTGATTCTGTTAGTTCGTGCTGCTTGCGGTATCATACGCTGGGGTTAGATACGCTTAGGGTATGTGCAAACTGCATTTTTATCGTGTTTTTTGGTGAAGTTTTGTCACAGCACTACATGAAAATCCTTATGCCATCAAAGTCTATGAGAAACCTGAAGTTTTATGCACATGTTGCTTTTTTGTTTCCCTTGCAGATTTGGTGCAGAAATAAATCTGCAGCATGTCAATTTTTGCAGCATTTTTCCACAGCAAATACATGGAAAAAACACATTGCATTTTTTTAGCCGGATATGCAGGTTTTGTGCAGATATTTCTGCAACCAAAGGGTATGACTATAAAATCCAACAGAAACGAAAAAGGGGCACCACTATGACCAGTAATCCTTCTCAGGCAGTGGAATATGCATGTGAGGCGGGAAGCACTAGTGCGACCGGTGGTGCCAGTATAGCACAACAATTCATCATCAAAATGTAAGAAAAACGGCACTCACCAGGTCAGCAAGTAGCGGAATCTTTATTGCGGGAACATACAAAGTGCAGGGAGGGGGCGCCGAGGTGACAACGGGTCCGTTTCGGGCAAAGGCCCTTCTACCGGTAATGGTCATAGTATAGGTTGATGGACAAAATGTGTATCATGCGAGGGTCTTGCCACAGACACTTACACATGGGCGTACCCAGGATCAAAACTAGGGGGGGGCAAGCCATGGTCGTTACCGCCTCCTATGGTACTCTGTCACACCAGCCCGAACGTCATATCCGGCCCGGTGCATTGTGGGGGCTGATCACATGTTCGGCCGGGCTCCGGCGCATGCCCAGTGCACATATTGAAGCTGCCCGTATATGTCATAAACCCCCACAATGCACAGGACCGGATATGACGTTCTGGCCGGCGCGTCAGAGTACCACAGGAGACGGGAGTTTCAAAAAGAGGTGGAAACAACAGAAGGAACGCTGACACCCTTTAAAGGGAACCTATACTGGACAACATGTGCTCATTACATTACACATCATACATGTTTTTTACACAGAGACACAAGCCACACACATATATACAGACAAAAGCCAAGCACACACAGAGACACAAGCCACATATACACAGACAAAATCCACACACAGGCAAGCCACAAGCTACACACAGACACAAGCCACACACAGACACAACCCCACACACAGGCACAACCCACACACAAGCCCACACACAGAAACAAGTCAACACACACAGAGACACAAGCCACATACACACAATCCACACACACAAACTGACACACAGACACAAGCCACACACAGACACAAGCCACACACACAGGCACAACCCCACACACAGACACAAGCCAACACACACAGAGACACAATCCACAGACACAAGCCACACACACAAGCCACACACACAGAGACAAGCCACACACACAATCCACACATAATCCACGCACACACAGACACACAAGTAACACACAGACAAATGCCACACACAGACACATACACAGGCCACAGACACAGAGACACAAGCCACACACAGAGACGGAAGCCACACACACAGAGACACAAGCCACACACACATAGACACAAGCCACACACGCACAGACACAAGCCACACACACACAGACGCAAGCCACACACACACAGACACAAGCCACACACACACAGACAGAAGCCACACACAGACAGAAGCCACACACACACACACACAGAGACAAAAGCCACACAGCCACAAGCTACACATAGACACAAGCCACACACAATCCACACACACAATCAAAACACACAAGCCAAGCACACACAGACACAAAAGCAACACACAAACAAATGCCACACACAGACACATACACAGGCCACACACACAGACACAAGCCACAAACACAGACAAAAGCCACACACACAGACAAAAGCCACAGACACACAATCCACGCACACACACACACAACACACAAATAAATGCCAAACACATGCACAGGCCACAGACACAGAGACACAAGCCACAGACACAGAGACACATGCCACAGACACAAGCCACACACACAATCCACGCACACACACACAGCACACAGATAAATGCCAAACACATGCACAGGCCACACACACAGACACACATATATACACACACATACACCCACACATGTATACACAGACACACATTTATATAAACATATACACACTGTACACACACACCCGCACACACATATATACACAGACACACACACATACATACACACTGTACACACACACACACATATACACATATACATACTGTACACATCCACACATGTATATACACACACAAATACACACTGTACACACACATCCACACACACATATATATACATATATACACAGACACATGTATATACACGTATAGATACTGTACACACCTATATATACACACAGGCACACATTTATATACACACTGTACACACACCCCCCACATGTATATAAATACACACATATACACACTGTACACATGTATATACACACATAACAATGTACACACACACACACACATATAAACAGACACACACACATATATACATACGGTATACACACTGCACACACACATATATACACACATAGACATATAAGCACAGACTTACACATATGCACACATACACACATTAGCAGTGTTTTGTTCTTTGCTTACCAGTGATGATCCTCTGAGTCTGGAAGGAAGGAAAGTGCAGGGCGGCTGTGTAACTTCACAGGAGACCGCAGGATTGTCTTCCATGTGTGATGTGGCTGGGCACATGTAATGCCAGGCAGAGCAGCCCATCCCCCACTTCCCCCTGCACTCTAGCCCCCCCCCTCTCCTCTCTCAGCAGTGTCAGCACAGAAAGCAGATAAGTGATGCTCTGCAGGAGAGCATCGCATACTAATTAGCCATGTGGTTGCTTTCCTGCTCCCTTCTTGGGGGGGCACCACCCCCCCTCCTGCCCCACGCTGGGTACGCCCATGGATTGAATACCATTGTTTGTAGGTTTGGTAGGCGAAATGAAAGCACAAGAAATGAGTCAGCGGTCTGATTTGGTAAGATGTTATGTTGACAGATATATCTGCCAATAAGTGGAGAGGAAAGTAGGTTTCTTTCTCCATGGTAGTACTTTGGTTGCATTGAAGGGTTAAACAGTTTTTGAGAGTTCAATAACTTGTGTGTTATAAGTTAAGCAAGGTGTCCTGTTATTCAATTATAATGCACTCCACCGACTATGCACCGACCGAATGACCAGTAGATATGTTCATGAAATGCAGAATGCGTTCCACTGAACCAGAAGTGATGCACATATCATGTGATCCTCATTCAGCTTCAGGTGATGCCCACATAGGTGACAAACTGTGCTCCACCATGCCAGGTATGGCCAGACAGCCAGAAGTTATTATTTGTGGAATGCATAATGCATTTCTCTAGGCAGAATGTGAGTGAGGGAATCGGGGACAGAGCGCAAAACATAAAGGGCCACAATTGATTAGAACACAGGTCCTTTAAGGGAACATGCACGATATTAAAGGAGCCCGGTATGTATTCTATCAACAAGGAAAAGAAACAATGTATATAAGGAGAAATAAACATTATAGCAGTAAACAATAGAAAGTAAGTTGTCCCTCAATACTCAAGATACAGTATATACTTACTGCACTGTATTACATTGGTAAGCATGCACATATTCAGGTAGTCCTATAAAAATCAAAAGATATATAATATATAAGTGTTATATATATATATATAATATATATTACATTTGTTTCCCCAAAAAAATGCCCCTGGTGCCATATAAATAATACACGCACACCATATACATGAAATTAATTATTGTCCAGAATTTGTAAGATATAAAACCAACAGTAAAGGACAAACTGGCCAGGGGCGTAACTACAACAGGTGCAGGGGTTGCAATCGCACCTGGGCCCTGTAGCCTAGGGGGGCCATAAGTCCCTTTGACCCATAGAAAGAGACTAATGCTATTAAAGATTTGAAATAATTGGGGGCCCCATTGGAGCTTTCGCATCAGGGCCCCAGGGCCTGAAGTTACACCACTGAAACTGTCTCTTGGTAAGAGAAACAGACAATAAGACCGCACAAAGTGTAGAAAGAAAGAGAGACCATGAAGGAGAATAAGAAAACAGAGGAGAATGGGGACCACACCAAAAATGTGAGAAGCAGTTTGAGGTGTGGCTAGGAGCGCTAATTCGGATGCGTGACTATCAAGACAAAAGTTGTAAATCAATATAAATCGCAAAATTTTGCAGATTAATTACAAAAATAATTGTGAGTGGATAATGTCCCCTGATATACCAGTGTATGAAGAAAAATAACAAAACACCCTATTCACCTATAAAAATAAGAGAAAATAATAAAAGAATGTATATGGTTCATTGAAAGCCTCAAATCCTAATATTGAAGGACAGTTCTGCACAATTGAGTATTCGGCTATCCATTAACATGTGGATAACATTTTTTTTTTTTTTTTTTAAGATATGAAGGCTTGGGTCCCTGCATCATTGTGTGTCCTGCCACTGTCATGCATCAATGGGTGAAGGAGTTTCATACATGGTGGCCTACCATTCGCGTTGCTATTCTGCACGAGACAGGAAGCTATGTCGGTAAAAAGGTGACACCAGACATCATTATTACATAGTTCTTACATTGAATTTTCTGCTTTGTTGCTGTTAATTTTAAACTTTTCTTTACATGCAATAGAAATACCATAGTTGGCTAAATAAAAAGTTTGCATCTTATAGTCTAGAGGCAGCTTTGTCTGACTGAGGAGAACACTCACACATGGTCCTGCCTGATCATGGACAGAACCATGCAGCTGTGCAAAACCTTCACAACACTGATCTATATGAGGATGCAAGGAAAGACTCGAAGCTGTCAGGACGTGCACATCACTAAAGCTGCACAGGTGCTGCACGTTCTGACTAGTTGAAAGACATTCTGGGTCATCTAATAAGTCACATGTCAAGAAGGAAATTTACAGTGTGACAGTGTATACATATCATGCAGCAGAGGGGTGTATGTTAGTTGATGTAGCAGAGCTGTGTGTGTGCAGCAAAGCATTGTGGATGTGTGTAGCAGAGCTGTGTGTGTATGCCAGACCTGTATGTATCAAGTCTGTATGTGCACGCGCGTGGAGCAGAATTGTAATTGTGTGTGTGTACATCAGAACAGAGTTCACACACTGTGCATGCAGCAGTTTTGTATATGTGTGTGCTGTGCAGTTAGTGTACATAATGTGTGAGCTGTACATGTATATACTGCAGAAGACCATCAATAGATCTATTCAACCTCTTACACCCTAGTGCATTATGATAAGTCTCATTGAACACACCACTTCTGTTACAACCAGAGATGTTTTACCTGTTTTTTGTTGTCTAAACCTGTGGTGCATCTTAAGGCCCCGTTACACGGCACAACATTTTAACGATTTCGACAACGATCTCGTGGGCTCGCGGTCATAGCAGACGTTGTTTTGACATCGTTGGTGAGATGTCAACGTCTGGATATGGTGGACGAGGCACAAACAATGTTGTGAGCAGGTATCGTTTGCACAACCCAGCGTACGATACCTGCTCATTTCTGTGAATGGGCGAAGTCGTAAACGACATCATTGTCGTGATGTCACACAGAACGATATACCAGGTTGGCTGATCTAAGATCGTGTGATTTGAGAACATGTTCTCAAACCTGCGATCAGCGATCCAACGATTTATCATAGTTTATTCTCGGTGTTACACGCAACGACGTCCTAACGATGTCGCATGAACGACTCCAAACCCGTGACGTTTAAGCGATATCGATGTCGTGCTGTGTAACGGGGTCTTTACACAGATACATGTGTCTTTAGTACAAAGAATACAGTAGTTTTTTTTGTAGAGGATTCATTGACTTACCCTATTGTTAGATGGCAAAGGAGAGAAAGAACAGATTTAGTAGAGCTGAAAATAAACACACTTTGTTAGCTGTCCTTACATAGCCCTATGCATTTTAACATTGTGATATAATTGCCTTGATTCACCAGAGGCTCAACACATGCTCAAGATAATGGTGCATCGGTGCACGTAATGGCAGGATCATTATTAAGGAATCTTACTAGTTACTGTTACCTAATAGAAACAGGATTGTTATAACCATCGAAGTGAGCTATACTTACACTACTACTTACTGCTATCACAAATGTATATTTTTTTATCTTATTTAGCTATAGTATTGTAATACAGATATAATAAAAATTATGTTTTCTTTCTAGAATACTCCCAATTCATTACACGTGATTTTGTTAAAAAAAATCCAACAAATACTATCCGACTCAATAGAATAGTGGGAAAACACTGAATGCACAGCTTGTTCATGTAACCATCAATGTGTTTGTAGTGGGTCAGACACCCTGACTCAGGGAATGGTAAAATACCTTTTGGTTCCAGCGCACATTCTGCAAGTTAATTTGTACAATTAATTAGAATGAGTGCAACTTTGGATAGCTTTTCTTGCATTTTGTGAAACTATGCTTCGGCAGTGGTGATCATCCGGGCTCTGGAGCTCGGCATCAAAGAGTGTGTTGGCTTCTGTGTTATACAAGTGAATTTTATGTCTTATTTCTCCATTCGCCTTCCACGACAGCATTGGAGGATGTCGTCCACGCCCTATTGGGGGACAGGAACACAGAGAGGTTAAAAGCCCCTCCCCTTCCTCCGCACTCCAGTGTCTTCCTGTCCCCCTTGGGGCATGGAGAGGTCCCAGTGCTGTCAGGCCGGCAGAGGCAGCATTGGGGTGTACTTACAGCCGGGCCAGGGATGGACGTCGGGGGCGGCCTCCTCCTTCTCGGGGCTCCAGTGGTGGGACCATCCGGTCTTCCTGCGTCCTACGGAGCAAAGCAGGCCGTGTATTGCAGCACCGGAGGCCTGTTCAGATCTCCGGCGTCTCCCTCCTACAGCTGCGGTCCCTGGGGCATGCATCAGAGGTTCCTGGATGGCACTTCCTGTTTTGGGTGGGGCACTTCCTGTTTCGGGCGGTGGCTCCTGTACAGACTGGGCGCGGCTCCAGGGAACCCAGCAGGCCTATTGCGCTCTACTGCCCGCGGCCGGTGACCAGGAGGAGGGAGGGAACAGGTGTTCCTCGTTGGGGTGATAGGCTTCCACCTCTGCTTCTGCAGAGCCCAGCGTTCCCCCAGCTCATGTAAGTGTTTCTGGGGTTGGTCACAAGGGGTAGAGTTATTTAGGCCCTGCACTCCCACTGGGACCCCCTTCTCTTCACTTTTTTTCTATAGGGAGACAAGGGCCACCTGTGAAAGGGAGCAAAAACCCGTCCAGGAATTTTTGGCTGCGGCACAAACTTCCCTCTTCCTACAAAAAGGTGTCGGCCATGACTGACAGTGTTGTCAGGATGGACTCCCCATCCCTGCTTGAGGAGCTCCAATCCATTAGGGAAGAGGTGCAGGCTTCTATCTCGGCACTGCAGGTTTTTGCTGCAGCTTCCAGGCCTTCCCCTCCGTAAGAGAGGAAGCTCCAGGATTGTGACTCTGTGGATCTCATGGAGGCTGGCCAGAGCTCACATCAGAGGACGGCGATAATATTGCCTCTGTTGCCTCTGTCCAGATACGAGAATCTGGACACTACTATTTTTCCACGGAGTCCATGGGTGAATTGGTGGACACTGTCCACAGTACCATGGGAGTAGAGGTGGTGGAACCCCCTTCTTCTGTGCAGGACTAAATGTTCAGAGGCCTAAAGGCTAAGCGGCAGTTGGGCTTCCCTGTCCATGAGGTCATCCAGGTTCTCATCCGCCGGGAGTGGGAGTCTTCAAAACATCGGCTGCTCACCCCATCCGAGTGGTCTGGAGGGTGATGACTTTGTCTGGGAGGTCCCGAAGGTGGACATCCAGGTGGCCGAGGTAGCATATAAGACCGCGTTGCCTTTTGAAGATTCCTCCTAGTTGAAGGACCACCTCGATCGTAAGATGGAGAGTGTCCTCAAAAACTCCTGGGAGGCTGGGACATTTCCTCTACATGTGTGGGGCTGCTCTGGCAGCAACCATGTAGCAGTTAATCACCTGCACCATGCCTCATGTACCCAGCCGTGGCTGTGGGTTCAATCCTAAGCTTTACATCATCCAAGGCATTATGTATAGGTGACACATGATGGCTGCAGGCTATCCCCCTGGCAGGCCATGTGCTCTGGTAACTGTGGGCCACTAGCCGTGGGGCGAGGCTTTTAACCAAGTCTCTCTTTAAGTGGATCACCCAGCTGGAAGAATTCCTCCTGCAGGGTACTCCCAGGGAGGAGCTTTGGACTCCATTCCACTTCTGAGATGTACTACGGGCTTCCTGACCAATGCCTCTGCTGAGTCGATCCGCATTGGTGCCAGGTGCGCATTGTTGGCTAACACAACTCACAGGGCAGTGTGGCTTACTTTGTGGAATAAGTAGGTCAAGTCTAAGCTCCAGCGTGTGGCCTCCCCTTTCAAAGGTTTTTTGTCTTTGGTCCGGCATTGGATGACATCCTAGGAAAGGTGTCAGACCGGAATATGTGTCTCCCGGAACAGAAGCCCTTTCGGAGGCAGTCCTTTCGGCCTGAGCACAGCCAACCCTCCCAGCCTAAAGGGAAGGGTAAGTCTGGTTGCTGGGCATTCCAGAAAGGGGCCAAGAGCAGTAATATCTTGCTTCCCCAGCAGCGGCATCACCAGCCGCCCCCTAAACAATGCCGCCTTCCCCATTTCGGGGCAGCTCCTGCGGTTTCTGCCACAGTAGCAAGCAATCTCCTCATGCCCTTGGATCCTCTCGACCATTTGGGAGGGTTTGCACTTGGGATTCGAGAGCCAGCCCCTCCGTGTCTTCGAGTCCCCTCGCTTCCTCAGAGGGACTCTCGCACATTTTTTCTTGTCGGGTCTGCGAGACATGTTGGATTCGGGTGTGGGGTCCCCGGTTCCTCCTGGAGAGGAGGGCCAGGGGCGTTACTCCAGGTTGTTTGTGGACCTCCAGAACGCGTATTATCATGTCCCCTTTCACCTGTCCCACAAGCGCTTTCTGCGATTCGTGATCTCCGGGGCAGGCGGGACGGTTCATTATTGGTTTAATGTGCTGCCCTTCGGGGTTTCGTAGGCCCCCAGAGTTTACCAAACTCATTTTGGAAGTGATCGCATTCATCCAGACCCAGGGGATATGTGTGCCTCCCTATTTAAATGACATGTTGGTGCTTGCTCCTTCGGCGGTGGTTCTGCGCACATGGTCTCCAAAACGTTGGAGATTCTTCAGTCCCTGGGGTGGGTGCCCAATCTTTGGGAATCGGAGCGGGTGGCGGCAACCCATCGTCAATTTTTGGGAGTCTTGCTGGCCTCCTCCAGACGGCCTCGTTCCTTCCTGCGGCACATCAGCTTCTGCGCTGCGTGCATCTGACCTGCTTCCGGGCAAGGAGGTTGCCCTCCTTGCGGGAAGCAATATCCCTGTTGGAGGTCATGACGGCCTGCATTTGGTCGGTAGCATGGGCTCAGGCTCCTTCCAGTCTGCTCCGGGAACACATACTGAGTTCCTGGGTCAGACTTCCGGATTCCTTAAACTTGCGGGTCCGGAACCCGGGGCGGATGGTCACCTTGCTTTCCTGGATGAATCCCGGACACCTTCGGACGAGGGTGGCCTGGCTGCAGGGTCCTGTGACCTCTGTTCCCACTTCTGCCAGCAGTTCTGGTTGGAGCGCGATGGTGGATCTCACACAGTTCCAGTGGATTTGGAGTCGCTCGGTCAGTCGCCAGTCTTCAAACTTCCGGGAACTTCTGGCAGTGGAAGAAGCGCTTCATGCGCAGCTCACATTTTCCGAGGTCATCATGTCAAGATCCTGTCAGACTCCGTGACTACGGTTGCCTTCTTGCGGCACCAAGGTGGTACTCGAGGCTTACACTTGCAGGGGCTGGCAAGACTGATCTTTTCGTGGGCAGTACGCCATCTTCTCTCCTCCTCGGCAGTTCATCTGAAGGGAATGGCCAATGTACAGGCAGATTTTTTGAGCCGCACGGAGGTCCACCCAGGAGAATGGTGCCTCTATCCGGATGTATTACGCTCTCTTACGGACAGGTGAGGTCCCTTCGATCGACCTGTTCGCTTCGGGCTCGAATACAAAGGTGCCGCCCTTTTTCTCCCTGAATGGGTCAGACCATCCTCGGGGCTTGGACGCCTTTGCCCTTCCCTGGGCCTTCCGTTTGGTGTATGCATTTCTTCCAATCCCGCTACTTCCCAAGGCGTTGGGGACTGATTAGGTTGCCCCTTCTGTCCCAGGGTCCTCTTTCACCCAGGCCTTCAGTGGCTCTATCTGGCGGCCTGGCTGTTGTGGCCGGGATCCTGAGGACCAAGGGTCTCTCCCAGGCAGTGATCCGCACGCTTCAGCAGGGCTGGCAGCCTGTGTCGCACGCTATTTACGGGAGGGCTGGAATCGGTTCCTGTCCTGGTGTGCTCCTTCCATCCCGGCCATGCATCATCCTAATGTGGCCCAACTCTTGGGTTTTTGCAGCGTGGCTTTGATTTGGGGCTTCGGCCGAGCACTCTTTAAGTCCAGGTGTCGGCACTTGGAGCAGTTTTGCCCAGGATCTTAATTCCCATTAATGACTCAAGCGGTTTTTTACTTCTGCTTGGGGTCGGCGTCCCTGGTTCGGCCTTTTGTCCCTCTCTGGGATTTGAAGATTGTTCTCCACAGGTTTTCTCGCAGTCCCTTTGCACCCTTGTTAGCTGCATCCCTTACGTCTCTCTCACAAGGTGGCGTTTTTAGTGGCCATCACTTCTGCTCCAGAGTTGGAGAACTGCAGGCACTCTCTGTCCGGCTCCGTGCCTGTCCGTTGTTCGCATTACGCTTCGGTTGCATTTATCTTTTCTTCCGAAAGTTGTGTCTGCTTTCCATCGATCCCAGGATGTGGTTCTGCCTTCATTTGGTCAATCTCCTGCTAATGCGGCTGAGGCCGTGTTTCACTCCTTCGATGTTCGTCGGACTGTCCTCCACTACCTTCGAGAGACTGCTTCCTGGAGGTTAGATCAGAACCTATTTTGTTCAGCATTTTGGGAAAAATACAGGGAAGACGACTTCCTAGGCTACCATCACTTCCTGGATCACAAAGATGATTTGTGAGGCCTACGTCGCTCCGGTCCTTGCTCCTCCGGAGGGTTGAAGGCTCCTTCAACTCACGCTGCTTCTACGTCCTGGGTGGAGCAGGCTGGAGCTCCATCGGAGCTGATTTGCAGAGTGGCTCTCCACACTTTTTCTCGCCACTATAGGTTAGATCTGTCCTTCAGTCGGGATTTGTCCTTTGGTAGGAAAGTCCTACAGGCAATAGTCCCACCCTGAGGAGTATCGGTGGTATTCCTCCAATGCTGTCGTGGAAGGCGAATGGAGAAAACTGAATTAGTCCTTACCGGTAATTCCTTTTCTTGGAGCCTTCCACGACAGCATCAGTTTCCCCCCCTTGTTGGTGTTTGATTCGGTTTGTATCAGGTAATCCATGGCTAAGGGTGATCTTGGTAAACACTGGAGTGCGGAGGAAGGGGAGGGGCTTTTAACCTCTCTGTGTTCCTGTCCCCCAATAGGGCGTGGACGACATCCTCCAATGCTGTCGTGGAAGGCTCCAAGAAAAGGAATTACCGGTAAGGACTAATTCAGTTTTACAAGTGATACATATTACCCGGCAACCCCTTTGAGGAATCCATAGACACTAGCCAAAGTGCGACTGAACGGCAGGATTTGTTTGAACTCCCCTGATTGTGCACTGCCAGTAGATTTCAGTTGTCTGGCACCTATAAAGTCTAGGGGCAGTTAGGTTAGACGTCAGTACTCTTAACTCTTGGATGGGCATTTAGAACACCTGTCACATACAGTGGAAAATATTATTTTAACACACGTTTATTTATTTATTCCATTATCATGATTGCAATTCTCTTCTAATCAGTCCTCCGCTTAATAAACCCCCTCTCTAATCCATCCTGAATGCATCAACCAGAATCCTATTCCTTTCCAACTGCTACACCAATGCTTCTATGCTGTGCTAGTCATTGCACTGGTTGCCCATCCGCTACAGAGTACCATATAAAGTTATTACTGTCATCCACAAAGCCCTCCACAGATCTGCACCATCCTATATCTCGTTCCTCATCTCTGTCTATCACCCTACATGTGCCTCTGACCCGCTAATGACCTGACATAATCTACAATCAGAACCTTACACTCCTGT
Source organism: Allobates femoralis (assembly GCA_033576535.1). NCBI lineage: Eukaryota > Metazoa > Chordata > Amphibia > Anura > Aromobatidae > Allobates > Allobates femoralis. Next base: position 192,241,616 of record JARQOC010000006.1, on the reverse strand, counting down.
CTCCAAGACTTCTCGCGAGTTGCCCCAATTCTCTGGAACGCACTACAATGAACAATTTGATTACTTCCCAATATCCACAGTTTTAAGCAGGGTCTAAAATTGCATTTCTTTATACTAGCTTATCGCCTCTCTTCACTTATCTAACTATTCACATTCTGCTCTACAAAATTTTCTTCGAAATCTGATCCCTTGTATCATCTGTATACACCGTACATGCACTTAATAGCACTCTGTAATGTACGTGTACAGATCCTGTCTGGTGACCGGTTTATGTAGCGTTATGTAGATCCCCTACTTATTATATTAATGGCTGGACCATATGTGACAAGCACTTTTTACCATTTACTTTTTGTGCCTCACACACTGTAAGGTGTGAGCAGGGCCCTCACTCATCTTGCTATCTATTGAATTGTGTTACTCTGTATTGTCTCATATTGACCGTACATATCACCTCTGAATTGGAAAGTGCTGCAGAATATGTTTTGACGCTATATAAATAAAATTATTATACAGGGCCCTATTCTATTGCATTAGTCGATTCTAGAAGTGTGCGATTATATATTAGTCCAACTACTCTACTAATTGCAGCGCCACCGAGGAGGTGGAGAACCCATTGCTGCACGGGCTGGCCATGTCTTGGCAAGCGCTGCCTGCTATTCGTCATCTCCCGTGCCTCTCTCCCCTCGTGCTCTCTCTCTCCCTGTGCTCTCTCCCCCCCGTGCGCCTCTCCCCCCGTGCGCCTCTCATCTCCCCCGTGCGCTCTGCCCCTTCTCTCCCCCCGTGCGCTCTCTCCCCCCGTGCGCCTCTTCCCCCCGTGCCCTCTCTCCCGCCTCCGCTTCGCCGCTCTCTTCCCCTTGCTATCTCTCTCCCCGTGTTCTCCCTTCTCCCTTCCCCTTCCCATTCCCTCTTCCCTGCCGTGTCTTCTCTCCCCTTGTGCTTCTCTTCCCCTGTGCTCTCTCTTCCCCCATGTGCTTCTCCCAGTTCTCACTCTTCCCCCGTGTGCTCCTCTTCCCCCAGTGTGCTCCTCTTCCCCCAGTGTGCTCACTCTTCCCCCAGTGTGCTCTCTCTTCCCCCAGTGTGCTCACTCTTCCCCCAGTGTGCTCACTCTTCCCCCAGTGTGCTCACTCTTCCCCCAGTGTGCTCACTCTTCCCCCAGTGTGCTCCTCTTCCCCCAGTGTGCTCTCTTCCCCCAGTGTGCTCTCTCTTCCCCCAGTGTGCTCACTCTTTCCCCAGTGTGCTCACTCTTTCCCCAGTGTGCTCCTCTTCCCCAGTGTGCTCATCTTTCCCCCAGTGTGCTCCTCTTCCCCCAGTGTGCTCACTCTTCCCATGTCTCTTTCCCCAGTGTGCTCACTCTTCCCCCAGTGTGCTCACTCTTCCCTTGCTTCTCCCCCAGTGTGCTCACTCTTCCCCCAGTGTGCTCACTCTTCCCCCAGTGTGCTCACTCTTCCCCCACTTCGTGTGCTCACTCTTCCCCCAGTGTGCTCACTCTTCCCCAGTGTGCTCACTCTTCCCCAGTGTGCTCTCTCTTCCCCCAGTGTGCTCACTCTTCCCCCAGTGTGCTCACTCTTCCCCCAGTGTGCTCACTCTTCCCCAGTGTGCTCACTCTTCCCCCAGTGTGCTCACTCTTCCCCCAGTGTGCTCACTCTTCCCCCAGTGTGCTCTCTCTTCCCCAGTGTGCTCTCTCTTCCCCCAGTGTGCTCTCTCTTCCCCAGTGTGCTCACTCTTCCCCAGTGTACTCACTCCCCCAGTGTGCTCACTCTTCTCCCCAGTGTGCTCACTCTTCCCCCAGTTTGCTCACTCTTCCCCCAGTGTGCTCTCTATTCCCCCAGTGTGCTCTCTCTTCCCCCAGTGTGCTCTCTCTTCCCCGTGTGCTCTTTTCCCCAGTGTGCTCTTTTCCCCGTGTGCTCTTTCCCCAGTGTGCTCTTTCCCAGTGCGCTTTTTCCCCAGTGTGCTCTTTTTCCCAGTGTGCTTTTTCCCAGTGTGCTCTTTTCCCCAGTGTGTTCTTTTTCCCAGTGTGCTCTCTGCCCCCTGTGTGCTCTCTTCCCCTTGCGCCTCTCTCCCCCGTGCCCCTCTCTCCCCCGTGCCCTCTCCCCGTGCCCTCTCTCTCCCCGTGCGTCTCTCTCCCCGTGCGCTCTCTCCCCGTTCGCCTCTCTCTCCCCGTGCGCTCTCTCTCCCCGTGCGCTCTCTCTCCCCGTGCGCTCATTCTCTTCCCTGCGCTCCTTCTCCACCTGTGCTTTCTCTCCTGTGCTCTTTTCCCTGTGCGTCGCCTCTTCCCCCTGTGCGTCGCCTCTTCCCCTGTGCGTCGGCTCTTCACCCTGTGCGTCGGCTCTTCACCCTGTGCGTCGGCTCTTACCCCTGTGCGTTGGCTCTTACCCCTGTGAGTCGGCTCTTACCCCTGTGCGTCGGCTCTTACCCCTGTGCGTCGGCTCTTACCCCTGTGCGTCGGCTCTTACCCCTGTGCGTCGGCTCTTCCCTCTGTGCGTCGATTTTGGATTCTTTCCCAATTCGGTAAGCTTACATGAATTACCGCGGGTTCCTTCTCTTTCTTTGCTGCCTTATTCTTATTGATACTGATATCTATATGTAATATTTGAAGAGTGTTTTTGTTTTCTGGTTTTGAATGACCTTCTTTGTATTGCAGGTGAAATTAATTGGCGAAATAGGCAATAGTCGTGGTGTTATCATCACTTCATATTCTAATGTACGCCTAATGCAGGAAGAACTGCTGAGGTACCACTGGCACTATATCATCTTGGATGAGGGGCACAAGATCCGAAATCCTAATGCAGGTGTAACGGTGGCGTGCAAACAAGTGGGTATACCTGATGCTTCCAAGATCCCTTTATTCAGTAACATTGTGCTGCTGAAGATCATGAACATCATTGTATTTTATTTTTTTTTGTAATCTAAATCGGACAAAGTTCTGTGCTGATACATTTCTTTCTAAATAATAATATTAGGATGTGATGGTCAGTTTTGCCTGTGTATATACAATTAACTTATCACTGGACACAACTTTTTTTATGTACTATTCAAATAGGTGATAACTTATTGATGGTACAATGGTACCATGCTTTTATCCCCATTAGAATGAAGTGGCAGTTCACTTGCTTGACCGCTTCATTCATTCCATTTGGGGCTGCTGAGCGCTATGCTTTGCTTTGTCTGACAACCCCATGGAGAATGAAAGCAACAGCAGTCAGGCATTCCACATCCTGGTACATTTTGTATTGGTAATAAAAGTTTTCCTGTTCTGCCCATTGGTGCTGGTCTCACTGCCCAGCTTCTATTGATTGGCAAGTTACCACCTTTCCAATGGACGGATCACTTAGAGGATGCAGTGTTTGTTTTTAAGCTCAATGTCAGATTGTCTTCTAATTCTTTATGAATGTAAAATGCATTCTCCGTTCAACTAGACTTCTTGGCAGCTTTTTATTGTCCCTCCTGCTGAAATCTCACTCTGCTCAGTACAGGCTGCAGTAGTCAGTCAGGACTTACAAGATTTTTAATTCCATACTTAGACTTTTGTTTTAGTCTGAATTTTTTGCAACCATTCTGAGATATTCTCAGTGTAAGTACACCAGACACATTGGATCTAATAATATCTGTTCATTAAACCTTAATTTATATATGTTAGTGATTGGAGTGTTAAGGCCACCATATACATTAACAGGTTTGGCCAAATGTGGTGTAATGTTTTTGACCCGAACTTTATTGGAAGTCACTGATTGGACAGCTTGGCTCTCCGCTCACATACAGCCAGCCATAAGCAAACCACTTCAGGGGGATGGAGGGCATTTTTTTTGGTACACACCACTTCCGATAATGCTGATTTTACCCCCAGTGCAGCTATTCAAACACTGCAAGTGGCTCGCACTGTGCTGAGCACTGACTGTACCCGAGTACAGAGATGCTCGTTCAAGTGATTTGCGTATATAAAGTACCCGCATACTGAAAATTTCTGTAAAGTCTGTGTTCGGTACAAACACCTTAAAGTCTGGTTTGCTCATACCTTCTGGTATATTTAAAGAATATGTTCCCTAAAAAAAGTTTAAAAACAAAGTGATTTATTGAAAGAAAACTTCAAAAAAAGGTTTTAATGGCAAAACATAGGATATGTGAAGTACTTGCATTGAAATAGTTCATTTGTAAAAGATGAATTAGATTGGTTGGAGTTAATTCCCATCCATTTTTTTCTGGGATTCTGAATGAAATTGTGCCAGCTTAGTGTGAGCTGTGCAGAGACAGCAGCATTTGTCCTCAATGTGAGGACCCTGGAGTGAATGCGTCCAAGTTGGAATAGGCGTCAGAAGCACATGTCAACTGATATTCATTAGTGTTTCATTCATTACTTGTTCATACAGTGCGTTTTTGACCTGTTTTGCATGATTAGCGGACCACTTTCTGTGATGCCCAGCAAAGTCAGTGAGTTTTCAGAAATGTTGTTCCAACGCTATATTTTTTTACTGGCCCATTTTTTGCAATCAGTAAAAGAAAGAGCATGTCAATTAGTAATCCGTTTTCTCCAACAACTCCATTACAATGAAAACAAAAAGCATTAAAAACGCCATACATTTTTGGGCCTTTTTTTTTTTTTTACTAAAAAAGGATCCAGTTTTGCTGCTGAAAAATGTACAAAAATCGGCATATAAAAACAGATCAAAAACGCGCACATGGCCTTAAAGTCCAAGATTTCAACGAACTGGGAAGACATGTTAGCTCCTTCCAATGTGGGTCCTCTGAGTGGAGATAGAGGAGAGAACCCCCCTGCCCCCTTGAGTGTCATGTGGTAACATATATATGTCTTGGACTCAACATCGATTGTCCATGGAGTTCTGGGCTAACAACATGATGTAACAACTCATTCACCAGAGCTAAACATAAAGAAATAACATAAATGTCATGTCAGCGACTATACCCAGTACAGAGTTGAGAGTAGTGTGGAAATCTTTAATTAATATTAATCATAGTATTCACCAGAGCCTAATATTGGTGTGATCGGCCGACAGTCTAATGTGTACATGACCCTAGTCATCATGGACAGTTGATATCTGAGGAAAGAAGGATCGGCGTGGTGGAATTCCGATGCCAGATCCTTTCTTCTCCCATACATAAGGCTGCTGACAGAGGAGTCTAATAGCTAATCTCTGATAGAGAACAGAGGTGAACTTGGCAGAGTGTGTATTTATTGGGGGATAGGTGGTATCTAATTTGTATGGGGTTTTTAGAAATGATAACGCAAAAAAATCAGTTTACTAATGGTAAGCATGCTTCTTTTTCTTTTCAGTTTCGTACACCACATCGCCTAATTCTGTCTGGTTCTCCAATGCAAAATAACTTGCGGGAGCTATGGTCTCTTTTTGACTTTGTCTTCCCTGGGAAGCTTGGTACCCTCCCTGTGTTTATGGAGCAGTTCTCTGTTCCCATCACTATGGGGGGATACTCAAACGCTTCACCTGTCCAGGTAAGTTCTTATGCAGTATATTCATTGCTACCGCCAAGACTCTAATCTTATTTCTATGTTAATGTTACTGCCGATTTGTGATAAGAATGGGTTGTATATATGAAACCTTTGCTAGATTGAAGCAGTATATTCTGGAGGAGCCTAGTACACCGCAGAGTGACGATTAAAGCTAGTTTTACACTTGCCTAATTTGCTATTCGTTTCCTTGCTTGAAATTCATGCAACTCCCTGAATACGCATGGACACCCACGGGTCTGTACAAATAGATGCCATTGGATGTCCACGCAACATTTTTTTAACAGATCCGTCATCAATCACCAGAGATAGGGGTGAGAGGAGTTGTACCTTGCTTCTGAGCATGCTCAGTCCACCAATACAGAACTGTACACACGGAACAAACTGATCCATTTTCCTTAGAGTTCCATTTTAATTCATGATGTATAGTCACGGATCCGTGAGCATCCGTTTGTCTGCACATTTTTCATATGAGCCCAAAAATGCAACATTTTGCATTTTTGGCCAAGTGAAAACTATGCAGTGAAGCGGAGCCCTGACACAACAGTGACAACTGGATGCACATGCAAGACAAATCCGTCACCATTGGAAATCAATGGAGAAAAAAACGTATCAGTGGCCATACATTTCAAAATAGATTGAAACGGATTACAAAATACGCAAGTGTGAAACCAGCCTAAAGAGTACCTGTAATTGTATTATATTTTTTCATAAATCAATAGTACAAGTGAAGCACACAGAAAGCCACTTCTTTGTCTTCCATGACTGATCATTCATGTCAAAAACCTTTTTTCGTGGGTAAAATCTGTAATTGTTGAAGTCAGATTGTAACATTACTGAGATTACAGCTTGTGCCCATAAACCTCTCTGTAGAACTTCAACCATCATTTTTGGAGAACTTACAGCTGAATGTGTTCGTCTGTCTCTAGCTCCCCCTCCCATCTCCATAGAATTTATGAGCACCAACTTCTATCTGTTACATTAACAGGGCATCTGTCTTTCACGTAATACAAATTTTACCCATGAATTGAGAATAGAATATCTGTCCTGCAAGGCTGCTTTCACATCAGCAGTAATGAGTAAGCAGATGTCGCTGCTCCTGCCAGATCTGCCGCTTAACGGCTGACTTGCGGAACGAATGCGACAAACCCCATTCGTTCTATATGGGGCTTGTGGTCAGGTACGGCAAGTGCAGTTTTGCCGGATCCGGCACATGCGGCACAGCAAACAAACGTTGCTAACAGTGTTGTTTTTGCGCGGCCACAAGTGCCGGATTTGCCGCACGGCAAAACCGCACTTGCCGCACCTGACTGCAAGCCTCATAGAGAAATGTTACTATCCATATTTTTCTGTTACTTTTATGAAAATAAATTTGCTAAAGCAACAGTTTGGTGGGGGAAATTTGATTTATCTTCAAGGGTTGACATTATAAAACTCTATGAAGGTGGTATATTGGGTGGTATTAGAGTTTTTCACTTCCTATATGAAGCACCTGGGGGGTTCAAGGTGCTCACCCACACCACTAGATAATTACTGTAGGTGGTTTCTACTGTTTAGTCATATCAGGGGCTCTACAAACGCAACATGGTGTCCTCTTTCTGTTTCAGCTAATTTTGCACTTCAAGAGTCGAATGTGGCTCCTTCCCTTCTGAGCCTTGTCATGCACCCAGACAGTAGTTTTTTCCTCTTATGGGGTATTGAAATACTCTGAAGAAATTGCACAACAAATTGTACTGTCTTTTTTTTCTTCTGTTACCCTTGTGAAAATAGAAATTTTGGGGTTGATTAAAAATATTTGATAGAAAAAGTAAAATATTTCTTCGTTCCACATTGCTTTAATTCATGTTAAGCACATAAAAGGTTAATAAACATCTTGAATGTGGTTTTGAGCAGTCAGAGGGGTGCAGTTTTTTAAATAGTGTAACTATTCAGTATTTTTTGTCATATATGCCCCTCAAAAACACTTTAAATGTGAAGAGGTCCTTAAAAAAAATTGGTTTTGTAATTTTTTTTTTTTGTATTGAAAATTGCTGATAAACTTTTAACCTTTCTAACTTCCTAACAAAAACATGTATGTTTCAAAACTGATACTGATTTAAAGGACACATGTGAGAAATGTTATTTATGAACTATTTAATGCGGTATAATTATCTAGTATATTTAACTCTAATCTCTCAAATATATAGCCTGTACCTTATTCCGCACATGACAGCTGATTTAATCAGCCATCATGTGCCCTCAAAGGGGTTGTCCGGGTTTTTCCTAAAATCAGTGTGTATAGCTAGGCTGAAAAATGCTAACAGTTTGTCATTTACACCCTGCTAGCATTTTACATGGTTATCTAGACATGACAGTTCGGCCTGTGAAGGAGCATCTCAGCCCCCATCTAGAGAGATGTTTGTTTTGGAGCCTGGCTGTAATGTCACAGCTTTTTGTTTATACCTAGACTCCAAACAGGCCTGTCCCAGACTCCAAACAGGCATACCCCAGTCCCCAGCAGGCCCGCCACAATTCCCAATACATACAAATAGATTTTATAAAAAGCCTGGACAACTCCTTTAACACCTGCAGGTGGAGCGGAGCATTTAAAACACATGATATGGGGGCCCCTCTTCCAAATGGCTGTAACTCCTTGAACTGAATGCAGGTTAGCATATAACAGGACAATCACGTCACTCACCAGCATGCAGCTCCCAGCTGTATCAGTCTTTTTATAATAGCGGCAAGAACAGGGGCGTAATGTCTCAGGTGCTGCTTCCTGTGATTATTTCCCAAAACAACAATGCACCCATTGGGAGGCGGGTGCTCTGTCAGCTACTCAAGAATGAACAGAAACAAAGAAAAGGTGTATAGCTTATAGTTGCATCAAAGTGATTTTTATTTAACTGACTTAGAGGACAGGTGAGGGCGGTGGTCAATTGCCCCCTCACCGGCGATACATTGGTGTAACTGGTCACTTTGGACCATGCATGCATAAATTCCATTAAATGGTTATCGCCAATACAATTCTTAGGTGTTACAAAGAAGGTGCCCCACATGGGAAGATCTCCAACCACTGAGCAAAAACATGCTAATGGTAACAATCTCAATTTCTGTACAAAGAGCACTTCAGCCCTTAATCATTTTCATGAGGAATACAGAGTATATACAATATCTCAATTTCACCCACATGAACTTATGTAAGCAGAGGAGAAGTAACCATACACAGCATTTGAAGCAGTTCTTTACATGTATAGCACACCATTAGGACACCATTAGATCAGTGAGACCATACAATTACTACTAGTATTCGCAGGTGGAGGACGTCTGGGGCAGGGGAAGGTCAGGACTGCAGACCCCTACGGCGTTTCGTGGCCCAGGTGAGCACCTATGGCCACTTCATCATGGGGAGGTGTAAGAGAGCTGCCTGGAGCCCCCCTACTTATAGCGCTGCTCGTCCGCGCCACTGGAAGTGACGCTGACTAACGGTCACATAACCGGAAGTGACGCGCTGCGAGATTGCGGGGCGGGTCATGCGCGTCACCGCAGCCACATGACTGCATATGACGCGTTGACGCAGCAACCACACTCTACCCGCCCCTTCCAGACGCATAGGCCACGCCGCTCAGTATTTCCTGGGACGTGTCACCAGGGTGACGAGCTGCGGGCTCATCATATGCCTTAGCCTTATAGTGCAAGAGCAGGGACACTGCTATTTTTTTTTTATCTCCATAGAGTACCCCTTTAATTAGCACTTCAAGCAATTGACTAAAGCTTTTAGCTTCCATAAATGCTCACTTGTTTTTACCAGCCCAGGTATCTAGGATCGGTCATTGAGTAAGGCCTGACAGTGAGATACTTCCTATATGTGGCACTTTAGAATAAAACAATGATTTTTAATGGCTATTTTATATCCCAGGTAAAAACTGCATACAAATGTGCCTGTGTTCTACGTGACACCATAACTCCTTATCTCCTGAGACGTATGAAGGCAGATGTGAAGATGAGCCTCTCACTTCCTGACAAGAATGAGCAGGTGACCCATGTTGTCCCTATTTAGTGTTCTGTACATTATATATTACAGTTTAGTGTTAGTTATCATGTGCTGCTCTTTAGGTTCTGTTTTGCCGACTGACAGATGAGCAGAGACAGGTTTACCAGACCTTCATAGACTCCAAGGAAGTATATGGAATCTTGAATGGTGACATGCAGGTAAGCAGGCAAATTGCTGCATATTTCTAGATCCTGGACTCTTAATTTAGCTCCACTCCCATATTACCCAGTTTGATGGCACTTGTCTGCTGCTCTAAGCAAAAATACTGTGTATTCCTACTCAGCCTAGTAGGAGCATCTCCCACAGTGTTCATTCTATCCTGCAGGTTCTGTTGTTGGATCACTGTTAGTCCACATTCACACACAGCGTTTTTGATTCATTTTTTGAGGATCTGTTTTTGCGGTGACAGTGCAGTGAAACGGATCAAATTCAGAGATTCCCAGGCAAGTCAATGAGTTTTCAAGATTTGTCATTCAGACACAACCTTTTGCAGTGGTGCATTTTTTGGCTCAAAAACTGAGCCTCAAAAAGAATGAGCATGTCAATTTGTGCGGTGTTTTTCTGATCCACTTTTTCCATTGAAACCATTGTCTCTGGCTTTAAACAAACGCAGCAGTCTGCACTGCATCAAAAATGGATCATCTCTTTTTTGATGCATTGTTTTTTAAAAGCTAATCCAGTTTTGCAGCTGAAAAACAGATCATTAGAAATGCTGTGTCTGAATATGTAGCCTTACTGACCTGAGTGTTCTTCCTACAGGTGTTTCCTGGTCTGATTGCCTTGAGAAAAATCTGCAATCACCAAGATTTGCATACAGGAGGGACTAAAATTCTTAAGGGAACCAAAGATGAAGATCTGGTAGAAGAAGAACAATTTGGTTACTGGAAACGATCGGGAAAAATGATAGTGGTGGAGTCTACTTCTGAAGATCTGGCATCGTCAGGGACATAGAGTTCTTCTTTTCACTCAGTCACGACAGGTTGGGATGTGAAGAGTTACATTGTTGAGTGCAAGCCTCGGCACATTTATCAATTTTGTCTAGTTCAGTGCACAACATCTTAAATCTGTCGTCAGGTTTTTCTGATTCCATCAATGTGTCATTTACTGGACTGTTTTGATGGATTACTGTTTTATTGGCAGCTTTCTGTGAGCACTTTATATTCAGAAAGCTGCCAATAAGTGGTGTGGGCAGGGTTCTACATAGTTTATCAATGTGATTTTATCAGAACTACAGCAAGCAGCACCCTAGTAGCTGACACATCAAGCTGCTCTCAGATTAGGTATTAATTACCTGCTGACAGCTTTCCTTTAAACTCTGTTAGATTCATCCTGGCTGTCATGTTGCTTGGTTAATCTGATGTATAATTACACTGAGTAATCAAAGTTTTTACCGCCTGTTAGATGGCTTACTATAGCTCATTGTTTTTAATTTGTGGTGCCACTGTTAGACCATGCCCTTCCCACTAAGCCAGGGGTCTCAAACTCCAGGCTTCAAGGCCCACTAGCTGTGTATGTTTTCAGGATTTCCTTAGCATTTGACAGTTGGTCATTCAATCTTCTGCACAAGTGATTATTCCAACTGTCAAATGATAAGGAAATCCTGTAAATATGCACTGTTGGTGGGCATTGAGGCCTGGAGTTTGAGACCCCTATGCTAAGCTGTGCCCCTTCCTATTCAATGAATTATTGTCTCTCTTTTAGGCAAAGGGCAATAAGAGTCTTAATTCACAGAATAAATATCAGGAAAGTTATTGTAGGCTGCTTTTTGGCGAAAGTTGCTCCAGAATTACTAAATCCTCCTTAAAATCTTATTGCCCTTTGTGCCTTTTTTTTTTTTTTTTTTTTTTAAATGAATAGTTTCAGCTCCAAGCATTTGTCTTATCATGTTACATGCTTGTCTGTTAGATGATACATATCCTGGAGGCATTTCTTCTGAGGTTTGGTTATTCGTACCTGAAGATGGACGGCACCACAACTGTAGCATCACGACAGCCTCTTATCACAAAGTTTAATGAGGTGATGAAGCTTTGATGCCTAAATCTTTTTTTTTGGATTTATAATGTCATATTCTCCTGAACTGAGTACAGAGTCACATCACTAGCCTTTGCTCTGCTGTTGTTTGCCTGTTTATGTTACAGGATTCCTCCATATTTGTGTTCCTCCTTACTACCAGAGTTGGGGGTCTGGGTATAAACCTAACAGGAGCCAATAGAGTTATCATCTATGATCCAGACTGGAATCCCAGCACAGATACACAGGTAGGTGACAGGTCCAGAATTATTTGGACAGTGACATATACTATATCCAGTAATGTAATCAAAATTGACTCATAGCACAGACTGTCAGCTTTAATTTCAGAGTTTGATATGTAGATGCCTCTTTTCCAAAAGTACCTGGACAATTATCCCAAAAACTATTTACTGGGCTGCATGGGCTATTCCCTCATTAATGCACCATCAATTAAGCAGGTAAAAGGTCTGGAGCTATTCTAGGTGTGGCATTTACTTTTGGAAAAGTGTTGCTGTGAACCCATAACATGTGGTCAAAGAAACTCTCAATGGAAGAGACGCAAATCCTCTTTAGGCTAAAAAAAAAAAAAGAAGGAAGAAATCCATCAGAGAGAGAGCAGAAATGTTAGGAGCAGCCAAATTAACTGTATTTGTCTTAACAAACTCAAAATACGTCCTTTTCTTAAGATTTAGCATTCCTATGAATCTCTAACCTAATATTTAGTTGTATAACCACAGTTTGTTAGAACTGCTTCACATCTATGTTGAATAGAGTCAGCCAACTTTACCTGTTAACTGTTATTCCAGCCCAGGATGCTTTGAATATATCCCACAATATATTTGCATTTGTTTGTTTTGCCTCATATACTGCATTTTTTATCCATGACTTGTGACTGTAGCCCACGTAACACCACCAAGCAGCAACTGAAGTCAGCAGCACTAAAGGCCTGGTAAAGCATCAACAAGTGTTTTGTGAAGTCCATGGCTTATAGAATTCAAGCGGTCATTGCTTGCAAAGGATTCTCTACAAAGTATTAAATATGAACATTTTATTTATAGTTTGGGCCCCTGAAATGAGGCTTTGTAGAAAATAGTTGTCATTCCTAATCGTGTCACAGGATATTTTGTTCAACCCCTTCATTTAAAGGGATCCTGTCACCCCCAAATCACCTCTAAACCTATTAAAACCTGTCCCTAGAGCATATTAACACTGTCCCTACACTCCTTTTAGCTCCTAAATGGCATTAGTCAAAGTGAATATAAACGTTTTATAAGTACCTGATTAGTCATGATAATGAGTGACTATGCTATTCATAGTCACTCATCAAGGCAGCCCCTCTTCTTCATATCACGCCTATTCAGGCGTGCTCGTCAGTCTATGTTCAAAATCGCGCCTCCCTGCGCGCCTCCCCTCTCTCTCATAGCGTCTGGGCTTCACTGTAAGCTGTATGACGCGATTCGCGTCATTCCCGGCGCCAGATGACGTATTTGCAGCCGCGCCGCGCTGTCAGCTTCAAGTCCCGCACTGCGCATGCGCATGGGCATGCGCAGTGCGTATTTTGAAGCTGACAGCGCGGCGCGGCTGCAAATACGTCATCTGGCGCCGGGAATGACACGAATCGCGTCATACAGCTTACAGTGAAGCCCGGACGCTATGAGAGAGAGGGGAGGCGCGCAGGGAGGCGCGATTTTGAACATAGACTGACGAGCACGCCTGAATAGGCGTGATATGAAGAAGAGGGGCTGCCTTGATGAGTGACTATGAATAGCATAGTCACTCATTATCATGACTAATCAGGTACTTATAAAACGTTTATATTCACTTTGACTAATGCCATTTAGGAGCTAAAAGGAGTGTAGGGACAGTGTTAATATGCTCTAGGGACAGGTTTTAATAGGTTTAGAGGTGATTTGGGGGTGACAGGATCCCTTTAAACCTGAAAGTCTGCAGTTCACTTGCATTTCAGTTGTTTCATTTAAATAAACATAAAAAGTGATATGCAGATCCCAAATCATGGTCACTGTCCAAATCTTTCTGTAACCCATATACAGTTAGGGCCAGAAATATTTGGACAGTGACACAATTTTCGCGAGTTGGGCTCTGCATGCCACCACATTGGATTTGAAATGAAACCTCTACAACAGAATTCAAGTGCAGATTGTAACGTTTAATTTGAAGGGTTGAACAAAAATATCTGATAGAAAATGTAGGAATTGTACACATTTCTTTACAAACACTCCACATTTTAGGAGGTCAAAAGTAATTGGACAAATAAACATAACCCAAACAAAATATTTTTATTTTCAATATTTTGTTGCGAATCCTTTGGAGGCAATCACTGCCTTAAGTCTGGAACCCATGGACATCACCAAACGCTGGGTTTCCTCCTTCTTAATGCTTTGCCAGGCCTTTATAGCCGCAGCCTTCAGGTCTTGCTTGTTTGTGGGTCTTTCCGTCTTAAGTCTGGATTTCAGCAAGTGAAATGCATGTTCAATTGGGTTAAGATCTGGTGATTGACTTGGCCATTGCAGAATGTTCCACTTTTTTGCACTCATGAACTCCTGGGTAGCTTTGGCTGTATGCTTGGGGTCATTGTCCATCTGTACTATGAAGCGCCGTCCAATCAACTTTGCAGCATTTGGCTGAATCTGGGCTGAAAGTATATCCCGGTACACTTCAGAATTCATCCGGCTACTCTTGTCTGCTGTTATGTCATCAATAAACACAAGTGACCCAGTGCCATTGAAAGCCATGCATGCCCATGCCATCACGTTGCCTCCACCATGTTTTACAGAGGATGTGGTGTGCCTTGGATCATGTGCCGTTCCCTTTCTTCTACAAACTTTTTTCTTCCCATCATTCTGGTACAGGTTGATCTTTGTCTCATCTGTCCATAGAATACTTTTCCAGAACTGAGCTGGCTTCTTGAGGTGTTTTTCAGCAAATTTAACTCTGGCCTGTCTATTTTTGGAATTGATGAATGGTTTGCATCTAGATATGAACCCTTTGTATTTACTGTCATGGAGTCTTCTCTTTACTGTTGACTTAGAGACAGATACACCTACTTCACTGAGAGTGTTCTGGACTTCAGTTGATGTTGTGAACGGGTTCTTCTTCACCAAATAAAGTATGCGGCGATCATCCACCACTGTTGTCATCCGTGGACGCCCAGGCCTTTTAGAGTTCCCAAGCTCACCAGTCAATTCCTTTTTTCTCAGAATGTACCCAACTGTTGATTTTGCTACTCCAAGCATGTCTGCTATCTCTCTGATGGATTTTTTCTTTTTTTTCAGCCTCAGGATGTTCTGCTTCACCTCAATTGAGAGTTCCTTTGACTGCATGTTGTCTGGTCACAGCAACAGCTTCCAAATGCAAAACCACACACCTGGAATCCACCACTGACCTTTTAACTACTTCATTGATTACAGGTTAACGAGGGAGACGCCTTCAGAGTTAATTGCAGCCCTTAGAGTCCATTGTCAATTACTTTTGGTCCCTTGAAAAAGAGGAGGCTATGCATTACAGAGCTATGATTCCTAAACCCTTTCTCCGATTTGGATGTGGAAACTCTCATATTGCAGCTGGGAGTGTGCACTTTCAGCCCATATTATATATATAATTGTATTTCTGAACATGTTTTTGTAAACAGCTAAAATAACAAAACTTGTGTCACTGTCCAAATATTTCTGGCCCTAACTGTAGGTTAGGTGTCAGACTCAGAAATAAGTTCTCGAATACAGTTGTGCTTTAATGGCTCAATTTTTACAAAATTTTGGTTCCAGGCTCGAGAGCGGGCATGGAGAATTGGTCAAAAGAAAGAAGTTACTGTTTACAGGCTGCTCACTGCCGGAACGATAGAAGAAAAGATTTACCATAGGTAACATACTTCCTTACTGCAAAGAATTAAGTGATTGCTGCTGCATTGCTGAGTGTGTTGTATATGGTTGATTTTCAGGTGCTGTCCTCTAAAGCCGTAACATGTTTTGTTCTCATGATTACACACAGTTTATCTGTAATAATTGGTGTTGCAGATACAAAGAGTTAATCACATGGTATATGAAAGATATTCTTAACCTTTTCAATCCCCCCCCTGTCATGTTTTGACCTCAATGACTAGGCCATTTTTTTGTGACAACCCTCATTATCCAATTTATTACCCCAACATACCCTCCAATGGTAATCCACAGTGAAGGTCCCACAAAGATCAATTGTCTCTGCCACATCCAGAGACTGCAGCAGTGGAACAAGCGTCCTCTTGCTGCAATCTCTGGGATCATACTGATAGCAGCTGCAGTGTATGGCACTACTTTGATTGCCATACAGTGCAGCTGTCAGTGCTGCAGACCCAAGTCCCAGTGATCTCATGATCTCTAAGGCTTGGGTCAGTTGACTGGATGTTGCTATGGCAACGTCGGGTCACCATGGTGATGATTGGCCCATCACATTTACATTGCAATGGACCGATCAGCGTGGGGAGAGGTGAGTTACTGTGCACTCCCTCTCCCTGTACTTTAACTGCTGTGATTGTTACTGATCACAGCAGTTAGGGGGTGATACAGCCAGGGACAAACAGCAATGGCTGGCTGTGTCACATCTCTTCTCCTCAGCCTGCAACATCCATGTAGGCGATGAGGCTGAGGAGGAGTGGGCAGTGTAGGCATAGGCAGCTTGCGCCACCATCAAGCTGATAAGATTGATCATTGTCAAAAGTGCTATTACAGCCCGAACTATAGCTGGATAGTAATGATCAGGCAATTTTATTGCCTCTTTATTACTGACGATGGGAATGGCTGTTAAGTATTGAACAGCCAATCATGGCGATCGTGGTTGCGAGGTGGGGAATCTACCCCCGGGAGGTTGAGCTCCGGTATGCTGTGTATAGAATCCCAGAATACCATAGCTTGATCAGCGTTACTACGGACAGGGTGCGGCATTTGTACCAGGACGAACCGATAAGTCCATGGTCAGGCAAGACTTGGCATTTTAGAGCAACCAGTTCGTTCCTGGTTGGGAACAGGTTAATTCAGGAGTATCGTAAAGAAGATCTATGTGTGTAGAATAGCAGTTGTATTTATTTGCCCAGGTAGAAGCCAAAAGAACATGGCTTTTAGGTTTGTTCATTTACAGGTAAATAGCATCCGAACTTACACTAGTCTTGCAAAGTTAAGGGGTTTACTGGTATTACTATATTCTGCATCGGATAGTGAGTGGCACTGATGACATCACATCTACATCCACTTAATAACGCATCGGATCCTGCGCCACCAGCCACCAAAATGACCGACCATCAGAGGCTGAGACTGAGGACGTGGGGAGCATTGCCAACAATATAGAAAAGATGACCGCACCTCCCCTTTTTTCCCATGTGGTGCTGTGGAACCCCCTTTTTTGTGTGAGGAGCATTGCCATCACCTCCCCGTCCTCGAGGCTGCTGCATGTGGCCCCCCACTGGATGCAGCCCGGCAGCCCAGCTGCGGTGGGCTGCACCGGCGACTGCTGCACCGCCGCCCACTGTCCCTCACCCAGCACTTGAGCCCCGGGACCCACCGTGGGCTGTCGGAGCACGGGAGCTCCTTGACCCTCCATCTGGGACCAACGGGGAGCCGAGGCCCAGCTCACCAGCCGAGGCTTCGGCCTGTTGTGGCTTGGTCCCTCGAACCACTGAAGCCCTGCCCCCTCACAGAACAGCTCGGACCACCCGCACCCTGCCTGGAAGACCAGTGAAGGGCCCCCATCGTGGACCCTGTTGAAGGACCTGAGGTGACTGCAGGGGACTGCTGCAGCATGCGGGAGCTCCGCAGTGCGACCACACAGATGTGCCTGCGGTGCGATGGCCGGTACCCCTAAACACCGTGAGGTCCGACTATCCCCTGCGCCATCCTCCCTGTCCACCGCCATCCGGACACCTTCGGTGGGAGCAGGATCTTCGCTCCCCACCTTGCCGCACCGCCGCCAAGAGTACATACTAGTGGCCTGACCCTGCCCCCCTCCTCGGCTCCTGTGATGGCCTGCTGACGAGCTGTCAGCAGAGTGCGGGGCTAGCGGTGCTGCCGAGGGTCCCTACATCCTATCAGATCCCCTCAGCAGCTGCCCGCTCCGCCACCTCCTTCCCTGCCCAGACTAACTCCTGCCCGGAGGGTTAACGGAGGGGCGGGGCCCCTCCATCTTCTTACCTGTACCCCGGTGCCTCTCATCCCTGACCAGGACCCCTCCTGCCACCTGATCACCAGGCCCTCACCGCTGAAGCACGACCAGGGATGCACCAAGAAAATCAGGTCGGCGGGCCTGCCATGCGCCATTGCCGGTCCTGCTGACAGCCACCACCAGCCGAAAATACCCATCAGCCTGCTCCCTGCACGATTCATCAATACTGCACATCCTCTCGATACATCTGACCCCTGGCTGTCCCCGATCCCTGGCTGCACCTCATCCCTATGTGCTGTGCATTGTCTGGTCTGGATACGACTTCATTCGTATTGCACAGCCTGCTGCTGCATCAGAACCCTGGCGGCACCTCATTCCCTGCTGCATTTTATCTCCTCTGCTGCATCTCATTCCTACATGCTGTGCATTTGTCTGGACTTTGTATTACATCATCTGCATATGAACCCTGGCTGCACCTCATTGCCCTGCTGCATGTCATCCCCACGTGCTGCGTTTTGTCTGGACTCGCCACGACCTCATCCGTGTTGCACCCCTTCCCCCGATGCATCTGCCCAAACTGCACCCGATCCCTGGTTGCATCCTAACCCTGGTTGCATCCCATCCCTATGTGCTGTGCATTTGTCTGGCTTGGTATTACTTTATCATCACTGCATATCCCCCCTGCTACATCTGACCCCTCGCTACATCTGTTCCCTGGTTGCATCTCATCCACCTGCCCTTCTCATCCCCACGCACTGTGCATTGTCTCGACTTGGTGTTGTGCATTTAGACTTGACTTGGCGCGACTCCATCCCCAATGCTCACCTTCCTGCTGCATCTAATCCCTGACTGCAACTGACCCCCCTCCTCTCACCCCCTGCTGGATCCTATCCCTGCCTACTGTATACAATGTGCTCTCTCCCTCCATCCTATCCAGCCACCTCACCCACTCCTCTGAACTGTTCCTTCACACTCAATCCTTTGCTTCCAAATATGCACTCCAGCCACGTAAACTTCTGCTGCCACCTTCTAACCCTCTCCCTGCTCCTCCTACTTGCTGGTGACATTTCCCCCAATCCTGGTCCCCCCATCACATCCCCACAGTCACTTCTAACCCATAACCACTCCTCAATACAAACTCTCACAACCTCCATAACTTCACACCCATTCACCCAGCTTCCCCTCTCACAATTCCCTACCTGGCGCACTTTGGAACGCTCGCTCAGTATGCAACAAACGCTCATTCATCTATGACTTCTTCACCTCCAACAAACTCTCATTCCTTGGCATCACTGAAACCTGGCTCACCCCCTCTGATGCTGCATTCCCACGGCGGACTCACTCTTTCCCACACCCCCGCCCTAGCAACAACCAAGGCGGAGGTGTCGGCTTGTTCCTGTCTGACAGCTGCTCCTTCACCCCAATTACACCGCCCTCTGCCTCCCTCCCCTCCTTTGAGGTACACTCTTTCCGCATCTTCTCCCCCTGCAACCTCCAGCTGGCTGTCATCTACTGCCTCTCAGGATCTACCCCCACATTTTTCGACCATTTCACCCCTTGGCTTCTCCACTTCCTCTCCACATTGACACCACCCACTCCGCTGCCTCTAGACTACTATCACTGACCACCTCCTTTGGGCTTTCCCAATGGTCCTCCTCAGCCACTCATAAGAATGGCCACACGCTCGACCTTGTCTTCACCCACCTCTGTTCCCTCATTGACCTCTCAAACTCACCCCTCCCCCTATCTGACCACAACCTGCTGTCTTTCTCCTCCCTCTCCCCTCCTACCATGCTCCCCCCTCTCCAGAAACACTCTCATCCCCGCAGAAATTTCAAACTTATTGATTTCCACTCATTTTCTGAGACTCTTCTCCCTCTCACAGACTTAGCTTCCTCACACGACTCTGCTGCTGCCGCCACCCTCTATGATACCACATTACCTGCAGCCCTCGATCAGGCAGCCCCCCTCACATAAATCAAACCTGTGCACACACGCAACCCTGGCTCACCACCATCACTAAAGAACTGGATCGGGCATCCAGGGCGGCCAAGCGGAGATGGAAGAAATCCCACTCCGCAGAGCATTTCGCCATGTACAAACTGTCCCTCACTAACTTCAAGACAGCACTCACCACTGCAAAACAAGCCTATTTCTCCTCTAATATCCGCCCTGTCCCACAACCCCAAACAACTATTCAAAACTTTCAACTCTCTGCTCCGTCCCCCTGCACCTCCTCCCTCTCCCCTCATGTCTGCTGACGACTTTGCTGCCTTTTTCAAACAGAAGATCGATAAAATCAGAGAAAGGTTTGACCCACTATCGCCTCGGCCCTTCCCCATTGCTGACCAGCCCTCTCCGTCCAAAGGAAGCTTCTCCGCCATGACAGAAAACCAACTCTCCTCCCTACTGTCACGATCACACCTCACCACCTGTGCCCTCGACCCACTCCCCTCCCACCTCATCCCGGACCTCACCGCAGTCCTCATCCCTGCTCTAACCCGCCTCTTGAACTTATCACTCACTACTGGCATCTTTCCCTCATCCTTCAAACATGCCTTTATCACACCCATCCTCAAAAAACCCTCCCTCGACCCTGCATCTGTCTTTATTCCCCCATATCTCTTTACCTCAAAACTACTTGAACAACACGTCCATTCTGAACTGTCCTCCCACATCTCCTCCTGCTCCCTCTTTGACCACTTAACAATCTGGTTTCTTATCCCACCACTCCATCGAAACAGCCCTAACCAAAGTCACCAACGACCTACTGACCGCCAAGAGCAAGCAACACTACATCGTCCTCCTCCTTTTTGACCTATCCTGCCGCCTTCGACACTGTTGA
Organism: Allobates femoralis; assembly: GCA_033576535.1. Classification (NCBI taxonomy): domain Eukaryota; kingdom Metazoa; phylum Chordata; class Amphibia; order Anura; family Aromobatidae; genus Allobates; species Allobates femoralis. The sequence goes on along the minus strand of JARQOC010000006.1, from coordinate 192,221,105 downwards.
CGATTCCCTCCTACTTCAGATTCTGGAATCTCTTGGCATCTCTGACTTAGCCCTCTCCTGGATCTCCTCATACCTAACGACCGGACTTTCAGCGTCACCCTCTCCCACACCTCCTTTTCGTCCTACCCCCTATCTGTCGGTGTCCCCCAAGGCTAGGTCCTGGGGCCACTACTCTTCTCTCTCTACACCCTCGGCCTAGGACAACTCATTGAGTACCACGGCCTTCAGTACCACCTCTACACCGATGACACCCAGACCTATCTGTCTGGGCTCAACATCAGTTCACTACTATCCAAAATTCTACAATGCCTGTCCATTATCTAATACTGCTTTTCTGCTCGCTTACTAAAACTGAACATGGACAAAACCGAGTTCATTGTCTTTCTCCCAAGTCGCTCTCCCCCTCTACCAGACCTATCCATTATTGTCATCGACTGCTCACTCTCCCCAGTCCCCCACGCCAAGTGCTTTGGGGTAATCTTCGACTCTTCCCTCTCCTTCAAGCCTCACATCCAAGCCCTCCACTTCTTGCCGACTCCAGCTCAAAAATATTTCCCGGATCCACACTTTCCTTAACCACAACACTGCTAAAACACTTATTCATGCTCTCATCAAATACCGCCTTGACTACTGCAACCTCCTGCTCACCGGCCTCCCTGCTACCTCCCTCGCACCTCTCCAATCTATCCTAAACTGCTCCACCCAACTAATGCACGTGTCTCCCCGCTACTCTCGTGTCTCCCCACTCTGCCAATCCCTTCACTGGCTGCCCACTTCTCAGAGATCCCAGTTCAAAACTTAATCATGACATACAAAGCCATCCACAATCTGTCCCCTCCATACATCTCTGACATGGTCTCCCAACACCTACCCTCACACAACCTGTGATCCTCCCAAGAGCTCCTTCTTTACTCCCCTCCAGGGCTGCCAGAAGGAATTTAGGAGCCCCTGACTGCCAAAATGTTGGGGCCCCTGAGCCTCCGCCCAGCCTCCACTCATGCTCCGCCTCCACTCATGCTCCGCCTCCACCCATGCTCCGCCTCCACCCAAACACACATTATATTTATAGTGAAAAATTGGAATAGCACCAACAATTCTCAATTTATGTGCAAAGCTTTCCCAACCAGCAATCCAGATGGTTCCTTAGAGTAAAAAAAAAAAAAGGAAAACGGCGTATAAAAACCAGAGAAGGACGGAGGGGGAGGGAGTTCGGGACTGTTTGATGCTGTTGTTAGAAGTAATGTTAAAGAATGTGTTGTTTTTTTTTTTTTTTTTTGTTTGTTTTATGTTATATTCTGAAAATCCAATAAAAACATTTTGAAAAAAAAATAAAAATATTGAAAAAAGTGGATTTTATTTTCCAATGCGTGGCCACGCCATTGGGCAATAAAGTCCACTTTTTTCTATATTTTTATGCTGTTTTTCCTTTTTTTACACTCTATTATATATTACACACACTTGAGTTTGCTGTGGGCTGAATACACAATAGCTGTATATACTATAAAGAATACATGATAGAGACAGCTGCTAGCTGTATACACAATAGAGATAGCTGCAGGCCGTATACACAATGAAGACTGCTGCTGACTATACACACAATATAGAATACACAATAGAGACTGCTGCTGGTGGTACACAATAAAGAATACACAATAGAGATGGCTGCGGGCCGTATAGACAATGGAGACGGCTGCAGGCTATACACACAGTAGAGAATACACAATAGAGACTGCTGTTGGCTGTACACAATAGAGAATACACAATAGTTACTGCTGCTGGCCGTATACACAATGGAGATAAGTGCGGGATAAATGCATAATGGAGACGGCTGCGGGACAAATGCACAATAGAGATGGCTGCGAGACAAATGCACAATGAAGATGGCTGCGGGACCTGGACCCCCACAATGAATTCCTCCATGCACATAGTATGATGACCCTACTGCAAGTCCCTCAACTACATTGGCACAGTATGATCTCCAACTGTGACCCCCCACACAGCTCTCCATGTAGTATAATGGACCTACATATAATATAATGTCCCCTGAACCTCTTCACACTGTATAATGGCCCCAACACAGCCCTCAAATAGCCCTGCATAAAGTATAAAGGCTCCCTCATACCCCTCCATAGAGCCCTCCATATATTATAATGGCTTCCAGATAGTATAATTGGCTCCATATAGTCCTCCATATATTATAATACACAATCCATAGTTCTTCATATATATTTAAATGCACTTCCATAACCCCCCTATATTATAATGCACTCCCGTAGTCCTCCATATAGTATAGTGCACTCCCGTAGTCCTCCATATAGTATAGTGCACCTCCATATAGTATAATGCACCCCATAGACCTCCATATAGTATAATGCAACCCACAGTCCTAAATATAGTATAATGCACCCCCATAGTACTCCGTATAGTATAATGCGTCCCCCATAGCCTTCCTTATAGTATAATGCCCCACCATAGTCCTCCATATAGTATATTGCACCCCCATTATATTATGTATTTATATAGCGCCACTAGATTCCATGGCACTTTACATATGGAAAGGGTAGACGAGGACAAGTGCAATATGTATGGACAGTCAAGTCGTGCAGGTACAGGAGGGGAAAGGACCCTGTCTGCGAGGGCTCACAGTCTATGAGATTATATTGCACATTACATAGTTACCCACCAGTGTACTCACTGATTAAAAAAAAAAAAAAAAGTAAATACCTCTCTTCTCGCTGCTCCAATCTTCACAGCATCTGCCGAGTTGCAGATGGCAGACAGTGACAGCCTGGACTCTGGAGAAGAATGCTGCCAGCAGAGGCAACCGGGACTATGGGAGCGGCATCCACGGGGGGCTACCACTAGTACACACACTCGGCTCCCCTCCGTACACCTCGTACACACTCGGCTCCTCTCCGTACACCTCGTACACACTCAGCTCCACTCCATACACCTCGTACACACTCAGCTCCTCTCCATACACCTCGTACACACTCTGCTCCGCTCAGTACACCTTGTACACATTCGGCACCTCTCCACACACCTCGTACACACTCGGCTCCCCTCCGTACACCTCGTACACACTCGGCTCCTCTCCGTACACCTCGTACACACTCGGCTCCTCTCCGTACACCTCGTACACACTCAGCTCCACTCCATACACCTCGTACACACTCAGCTCCTCTCCATACACCTCGTACACACTCGGTTCCTCTCCGTACACTTCGTACACGCTCAGCACCACCTCCGTACAACTCGTACACGCGGCTCCTCTTCATACACCTCGAACACGCTTGTCTCCGCTCTGTACACCTTGCAGCCACTTCTCTGCTCCGTACACCTTGTACACGCAACTCCGCTCCATACACCTTGTACACTTGCGATTCCTCTGCATACGCCTCGTACACACACGGCTTCTCTCCGTACACTTCGTACACACTCGTCTCCGCTCCGTACAGCTCGCACACACAGCTCCTCTCCATACACCTCGTACACACACAGCTCCTCTCCGTACACCTCGTACACACACAGCTCCTCTCCGTACATCTCCTACACACCCAGCTCCTCTCCGTACACCTCGTACACACTCGGTTCCTCTCCGTACACTTCGTACACGCTCAGCACCACTCCGTACACCTCGTACACGCGGCTCCTCTTCATACACCTCGTACACGCGGCTCCTCTTCGTACACCTCGAACACACTTGACTCCGCTCTGTACACCTTGCAGCCACTGCTCTGCTCTGTACACCTTGTACACGCGCGGCTCCTCTCCGTACATCTTGTACACACTTGGCTCCTCTCTGTACACCTCGTACACACTGGTCTCCTCTCCATACATCTCGTACACACTCGTCTCCTCTCCGTACACCTCACACACACGTGGCTCCTCTCCATACACCTCGTACACACGCGGCTCCTCTCCATACACCTCATACACACTGTTCTCCACTCCGTACACCTCGCATACACGGCTCCGCTCCATACACCTCATGCACACTTGGCTCTGCTCTGTACACCTCGTACACACTCAGCTCCACTCCATACACCTCGTACACACTCAGCTCCTCTCCATACACCTCGTACACACTCGTCTCTGCTCCATACACCTCATACACACTCTGCTCTGCTCAGTACACACTCGGCACCTCTCCGCACACCTCGTACACACTCAGCTCCTCTCCGTACACATCGTACATACTCGGCTCCTCTCCGTACACGCTCGGCTCCTCTCCGTACACCTAGCACACGCAACTCAGCTCCATACACCTTGTACACTTGCGATTCCTCTGCATACGCCTCGTACACACGGCTCCTCTCTGTACATCTCGTACACACTCGTCTCCTCGCCGTACATCTTGTACACACCCGGCTCCTCTCCGTACACCTTGTATACACTCGGTTCCTTTCCGTACCCTTCGTACACGCTCAGCACCACTCCGTACACGTCGTACACGCGGCTCCTCTTCATACACCTCGTAGTCGCGGCTCCTCTTCGTACCCCTCGAACACACTTGTCTCCGCTCTGTACCGCTTGCAGCCACTGCTCTGCTCTGTACACCTTGTACACACGCGGCTCCTCCCCGTACATCTCGCACACACTTGGCTCCTCTCTGTACACCTCGTACACACTGGTCTCCTCTCCATACATCTCGTACACACTCGTCTCCTCTCCGTACACCTCATACACACGTGGCTCCTCTCCATACACCTCGTACACACTTGTCTCCTCTCCATATACCTCATAGACACTGTTCTCCACTCCGTGCACCTCGCATACACGGCTCCGCTCCATACACCTCATGCACACTTGTGTCTGCTCTGTACACCTCGTGCACACTCTGCTCCTCTCTGTACACCTAGTTCACACTTGGCTCCTCCGTACACTTCTTACAAACTCGTCTTCTCTCCGTACACCTCGTGCACACTCGTCTCCTCTCGGTACACCTCGTACACACTCGTCTCCTCTCCGTACACCTCTGCTCCGCTCTGTACACCTCGTACACACTCGGCTCCTCTCCGTACACCTCACACACACGGCTCCACTCCATACACCTCATATACACACAGCTCTGATTCGTACACCTCGCACACTCGGCTCCACTCCGTGCACCTTGTACACACTTGGCTCTGCTACATCAACACTAAATCCTTCCTGACCCCACACATAAACTTCCCCTCATCCAGCACCATGACAACCAGCACGGCAGAGTCCTGAATACACTGAGGAGCTGATCATGTGTTCCCTGACTCCTCCCCTCCATTTGACATCATCACAGATCCTGTCAGCACAGAATGGGTGTGGTGTGCGGCTCTGCAGGGGGAAAACTTAGCGTCAGCGTGTGTAAGCTAGGAGGGGCGGGCCTCCTTGGTCCAAACAGCCACGCCCCCCACCTTAACAGCCGTGCCCCCCCTGCCCCTGTTCCAATGGTCACGCCCCCTCCAACTACTGCCAGGGCCCCTTACTCAAGGCAGACCTTTAAGGCCTTAGTGGCGGCCCTGCTCCCCTCTTATTACCTCCATTCACAACTGCATACAAGATTTCTCCTGTGCATCTGCTATACTCTGGAACTCCCCCCCAACATATCAGAAACTCCCCTACCCTGGGAACCTTCAAAAGAATCCTGAATACCCACCTCTTCCAACAAAGCCTACAACCTATAATAAGATCCCTCTGCCACACCATCTCACGTTTGGCACTTTCCCCTCCTACTGTATCCCAGCCCATCCCTCGTAGACTGTAAGCCCTCACGGACAGGGTCCTCTCCCCTCCTGTACCTGTATGATTTGATTGCCCATACACATTGTACTTCTCCTTGTCTGCCTTTTCAATATGTAAAGTGCCATGGAATCTAATGGTGCTATATAAATAATAATAATAATATTAAAATTGGCATGTGAAATAATAGAGGTCATGTAAAGATAAGACATCATGCAATTATTCCTAAGTATAAAAAATGATGTGTGAATATGAAAAGACAAAAATTATAAACTGATTCTGCCTACTAACAAACTTTACTGCTGCTAGGAAAGATAGAGGTGCAACTTTAACCAGGTGACAATCCTATCCTATATAATAAAAGCCGAAGGCCACTTCCGGAATATTACTTCCGTGATGGTCTCCACCCATGCTCCTGATGTGTCACCACTGCGCGGTCCCCCGGCTACAAGGAGCGGCGGAGGAAGGTTCCGCTCTCGGAACTTCCGTCCGCCCTCCAGCCTCTCCCCTCCACCCACCACCGTACCTGGCGGGGGGCAGGGGGGCCGAGCGCCCCGTGCCCCAAGCCATCAGGGGCCCATTGCCCCCACCCCCTGGGGGACCCCGTGCTGCCAGCCGCCCGCCCGGAGAGGAGGGAGGACGGGACTTCCTGTCCTGCACCTCTGCCCGCCCCTCCTCTCCTCCTACACCAGCCGCACGCCGGCCGGCCCGCGGTGAGTCTGCACCCACCCAGCTACGCCTCTGCCCTCCAGCCTCCCATGCCCTCCAGCCTCCCATGCCCTCCAGCCTCCCATGCCCTCCAGCCTCCCATGCCCTCCAGCCTCCCCTGCCCTCCAGCCTCCCCTGCCCTCCTGCCTCTTCAGCCTCCCCTCCAGCCTCCCTTCACCTCCAGCCTCCCCTGCCCTCCAGCCTCCCCTGCTCTCCAGCCTCCCCTGCCCTCCTGCCTCCCCAGCCTCTCCAGCCTCCCCAGCCTCCCCTCCCTCCTCAGCCTCTCCACCCTGCCCTGCAGCCTCTCCCCTCCCGCCTCCGCTCTCCCCTCCAGCCTCCACTCTCCCCTCCAGCCTCCACTCTCCCCTCCAGCCTCCACTCTCCCCTCCAGCCTCCGCCCTCCAGCCTCCGCTCTCCCCTCTAGCCTCCGCTCTCCCCTCCAGCCTCCGCCCTCCAGCCTCCGCTCTCCCCTCCAGCCACTGCTCTCCCCTCCAGCCTCTCCCCTCCAGCCACCGCTATCCCCTCCAGCCTCTCCCCTTCCGCCTCCGCTCTCCCCTCCAGCCTCCATTCTCCCCTCCAGCCTCCATTCTCCCCTCCAGCCTCCGTTCTCCCCTCCATCCTCCGTTCTCCCCTCCAGCCTCTCCTGCCTCCCCAGCCTCTCCAGCCTCCCCTGCCTCCCCAGCCTCTCCACCCTTCCCTGCCCTGCAGCCTCTCCCCTCCCGCCTCCGCTCTCCCCTCCCGACTCCGCTCTCCCCTCCCGACTCCGCTCTCCCCTCCAGCCTCCGCTCTCCCCTCCAGCCTCCACTCTCCCCTCCAGCCTCCGCTCTCCCCTCCAGCCTCCGTTCTCCCCTCCAGCCTCTCCTGCCTCCCCTGCCTCCCCAGCCTCTCCACCCTTCCCTGCCCTGCAGCCTCTCCCCTCCCGCCTCCGCTCTCCCCTCCCGCCTCCCCTCCCTCCTCAGCCTCTCCACCCTGCCCTGCAGCCTCTCCCCTCCCGCCTCCGCTCTCCCCTCCCGCCTCCGCTCTCCCCTCCCGCCTCCGCTCTCCCCTCCCGCCTCCGCTCCCCGCCTCCGCTCTCCCCTCCAGCCTCCACTCTCCCCTCCAGCCTCCACTCTCCCCTCCGCCCTCCAGCGTCCGCTCTCCCCTCTAGCCTCCGCTCTCCCCTCCAGCCTCCGCCCTCCAGCCTCCGCTCTCCCCTCCAGCCACTGCTCTCCCCTCCAGCCTCTCCCCTCCAGCCTCTCCCCTTCCGCCTCCGCTCTCCCCTCCAGCCTCCGTTCTCCCCTCCAGCCTCCGTTCTCCCCTCCAGCCTCCGTTCTCCCCTCCAGCCTCCGTTCTCCCCTCCAGCCTCCGTTCTCCCCTCCAGCCTCTCCTGCCTCCCCAGCCTCTCCAGCCTCCCCTGCCTCCCCAGCCTCTCCACCCTGCCCTGCAGCCTCTCCCCTCCCGCCTCCGCTCTCCCCTCCCGCCTCCGCTCTCCCCTCCAGCCTCCGCTCTCCCCTCCAGCCTCCGCTCTCCCCTCCAGCCTCCGCTCTCCCCTCCAGCCTCCGCTCTCCCCTCCAGCCTTCGTTCTCCCCTCCAGCCTCTCCTGCCTCCCCAGCCTCCCCTGCCTACCCAGCCTCTCCACCCTTCCCTGCCCTGCAGCCTCTCCCCTCCCGCCTCCGCTCTCCCCTCCCCTCCCTCCTCAGCCTCTCCACCCTGCCCTGCAGCCTCTCCCCTCCCGCCTCCGCTCTCCCCTCCAGCCTCCGCTCTCCCCTCCAGCCTCCGCTCTCCCCTCCAGCCTCCGCTCTCCCCTCCAGCCTCCACTCTCCCCTCCAGCCTCCACTCTCCCCTCCAGCCTCCGCCCTCCAGCCTCCGCTCTCCCCTCTAGCCTCCGCTCTCCCCTCCAGCCTCCGCCCTCCAGCCTCCGCTCTCCCCTCCAGCCACTGCTCTCCCCTCCAGCCTCTCCCCTCCAGCCACCGCTATCCCCTCCAGCCTCTCCCCTTCCGCCTCCGCTCTCCCCTCCAGCCTCCGTTCTCCCCTCCAGCCTCCGTCCGTTCTCCCCTCCAGCCTCTCCTGCCTCCCCAGCCTCTCCAGCCTCCCCTGCCTCCCCAGCCTCTCCACCCTTCCCTGCCCTGCAGCCTCTCCCCTCCCGCCTCCGCTCTCCCCTCCCGCCTCCCG